>CAJQZJ010033821.1:2902980-2956045 GCA_907164525.1 Lophiomys imhausi | reverse complement strand
TGTGTGTGTGTGTGTGTGTGTGTGTGTGTGTGTGTGTGTGTGTGTGTTTGTGTGTGTGTGTGTGTGTAATGCTGTTTTTTCAAAAGAGAAAAAACATGAAGATGGGTGGGTATGTTGGCAGGTAGGGGAGAATCTGGGAGGAGTTGGGGAAGAATAAAGAACGTGATCAAAATATATTGTATGACATTCTCAAAGAATAAATTCACATTTTTTTTCCAAAAGGGGAAAGGAACTCCCAGGACTGTAAGGGCTCAGCTGAGCTCAGAGGCTGTGAATCTATGCCAGTTCTTTGCTGGATTTTCTTCTGTGGGTCTCCACAGTCCAGTGAAAGGAGAAAGACAATTGAGTTGGTGTGCACTTCATGGGGGGACACAGTAGCTAGGGTATGAGTAGATACAGTGGAAAGACAGGAACTGTGAGAAAAGACCCTAGTCCCCATCCCAGAGGTTTACATTTCAAGGGAGGGGGAAAGAAATGCTAATATGAAAATATAATGAGATAAAGAAAGAATAACTTCACAAGTTCTTACATGTTCAGCGTGAGAAAGGGAGCTTGATGAAGAGTGTACACATGATTGACAGTTCAGAAGGGCATGGCCACAGCCAATTCCGGTGGTCGGGGATTCCACAGCCACTGCTGTTGGGGCTGCTCACAGCCTTGGGGGCTCTTTTCCGGTGGTTAAGAACGGATGAGGTAAAATATTAAGTCTATAGAAGAAGGACGGGGGAAATTTGATGAAGTCTACTGCAGCTTGGGAAAGTGAGCAGTGAGGAGAAAGAATGATCTAGGGGCCTGTCTAAGTCAACAAGGAGTCGCCCACGCTGACGATCAGCTGGGATCAGAGACAGCCCAGCCTTCTCCAACCTAGACTTACTGCTGGGAAGGTCTGAGTCGCTGATAGGGGAGCCAGGGGAAAGTCTCTGCTGGCTGGAAGAGGGGGTGGGGGTGGGGGGTATAATCCCACTAGCCCGCAAAGGATGTTGAGGTTTTTCTCAGTTGGACCTATGTTACCAGGTTTAAGGGAGAGATAACAGATTAAATCAATGCTGGGAAGTGAGCAGAGCCCAGTGAGCTCTTGGCAGGGCCAGCAGCAGCCAAGGCAAGCTCACAAAATAATGAGTATTCTGCAGAGACCACAACCAACTTCCTCCTTCCTCTCCACTTAGTTCTGTACTGACTGACCACTGCCTCTCAGCAGGCAAGCTGGTTCTCCACTTTCATCAAAACTGACCTAGCCTGAGTCCCTCTCCTATTCCCAGTTCGATGAAGTATCTATCTTTCTCCACAACAGCTGCTTTGTTATGTCTCTCACTCAAACTCTGGGTTTTTCGTGCTTTTATTTAGGCCATTTCCTGTGCCTGGGTTGGTCCACTTTATTCAGTTTTCTGAAATTTTTTATCATTCCGGGCCAAGGCCCTTGTAGCCCCAGCTAGAAGCATCCACCATCCTCTAAGATCTCTTTAAATGTATCTTGGCCATCAGTGCCAGGGCATCTTCTGCCTTCCCTTGTAGTTGGTACTGTACACACCTATTTTCCTATCTGAAAGATTCTCAAGGGTGCAACCTGAGGGTAGGAATGTAGTTTAGTTAGTAGGGTCCTTGCCTCCCATGACCAAATCTCTGTGTTCCAAGACAGCCTGGAATATGTGAGAGTCTATCTAAAATTTTTTTAAATTAATTTAAAAATCAATATTGGCTTCAACTATTTCCTTGCAAAATTTTGCCTAGTTCTCAGAACATAGTAAGGTCATGATGAATCTGTTTAATTAATTCAAAGCTGTCTTTCATTTAAGTCCCAAGAGTGACTTTGCTATAGGGATTTTATGCAAAATTTCAAAGAAGTTACAAAATCATGGGCCCCTTGGCTTTGACTTTTTTTGATCTGTGGGTTCTACATCATTGCAATTTCATTTCCTGTTCACAGGCCCTCAAAACAAAGGGCCAGTTGCCTCGAAGCAATTTCAAATCCCATGTCCTACATGGCTCAACCACTCCTGAAAACAGTTCAGCAGCACTTGCTATGAATATACATACTTAACCCACACGATTTGACCTTTAAGATGTACTATTGTGCATTAGAAAGGGCTCATAGCATTATTATAATGCCATTTTTAAAATTCCAAAAGTCCATCTATAACAGAATGAACAAATTATGGCATAAGCATGAGATGAAATACTATACAGACACGAAAGTGAGTAGTAATGTAGTAATTACTATAGGTAGTAATGTCGACAAACTTCATAAAAATGTCAAGTAAAAGAAGCCAGGAGTCCATACCATGGGAATTCACTTACATCCAGGCAAAACTAATCTGTGAGATTTGAAGTAAAAATATTGTCTATATTTATGGAAAAGACAGTAGGTAAAGATTGTGGGTGAGCCTGTGACTTTTCCAAAGTCACCCAAAAGTAGGTCATTGACACATACATTTCTATACATATATCACACACTAGTAAGAAAAGTTTGTTTGTAAATACATCGTTTCCTTAGAACTAGAGTCCCTTTGGGTCCCCGAGCCGAAATCTCTTCCACATCTGGCTACTTCTCCACTCACGCTTTGTTTGGAAAGAAGTGTGGTGAGCAGAAGTTGAGGGAAAATGACTGTGGCCTGCTAGAGCCTCCCTGGGGTCCCCCCCAGACATGACTAGAAACCACTCCCTGAGAAATGCAAGTCTCAGCACAATCCATGTAAAGCCCAGCAGCCTTGATGCTAACTGCTGAGACCCTGCCTTTCCTTCCTTCCTTTATCCACCTTGTCTCACCCAGACCCAAAGCATCCAGGGACTCACAACACGCAGCCGATCCTTTTCTTCAAAATGAACAACCAAAAGTCCAAATTCAGGGCCTCAAAAGAACTTTAGGGCCCAGGTATACCCTCTGTTCTTACCTATCTGACCCACATTTATCATCCTAATCCACCTTGATGGTCCAGAGAATAATGTGCTTTGTCATCCAACACATATATCCTGAATACCTGCTCTATTAAACATGGATGGCACTGTGCTGGCAGCGTGTTGGCCCCACACACTAAGTGCCAAGGGCTTATTCAACCATGGTACTCAATATTTAGCCCCCCAGCCCAATACAGAGTTGTTCCAAACAGATTCAGGGGACAGATGGGAACAGAGAGGGGGCTGTGAGTATGGAAATAAATATGTATTGAAGGTCTACTTGTGCCAGAGATGATTCTGGATGCTGAGGATACAGCAATGAAGCAAAATATTTAAGGCCTGGTCTCTAGGACTTTACATTCTGGTAAAAAAAAAAAAAATGCTGTGGGATAGGAAATAATTCAAGTAAGTACTATAATATGTAAAATGGAGATAAGAAATGGGAGAAAATTATGTAGAGAAAGATCAGGAATTGCTGACACTCTCTGCAGGGAGTTAGATTAATTTAGATTTAGTAAATATCTGATATAGTCTCTTAATTCGGGGCATGAAGATCAACTTGGCTGTGAGTGATTTAGCTTATCAGCTTGTGGAAAAACAAGGTTGAAGTCAGGTGAAAACAGGAAACAAACAGGAGACTTACTGGACGGAAAAACAAGGTTGAAGCCAGGAAAAACAGGAAAGACTTAATGGACTAAAACAAAGTAGTTGGCCTGGCATTATTTTCAGCTGCTAAGTGGGCAGAGCCCAAATTAAGCTAAAACAGAGTTCCTCCTATTTAAGGACAGCGCATGGAGCCCCATCAAAAAGAAGCCCTCGATGCTAGAGAGCTCTGAGAGTTCTGCTGAAAAAAAGTGCTGGCCATCAATTGATGGCCAGATCTCCCTGAGGCAGAAAGAATCTGGTGAGCAAAGAAAGCCTGAGCAAGACAGCAAAAGGCCAAGGACTAAACCCTGTGGCTCAACTTTTGCCTAGAGGGGTTTGATCTGTCCGAACAGTGGCCTGAACGAAACTGTGGTTGGCTTTAAGGACTGAGGCAGAGTGGCAGAGTTGCTGATAGGAAAGAAATAAATTGGCCTACAGACGGCTGGAGTCTCCCACAGAGAAGAAAGCATGAAGCCTTATTTAAGGTGAGACTGCAATAACCAATTTACCCTGTCAAACCTGCATCTGAGAGATCCAGAAAAAGGACTGCTAAGTGAGTTAAGGGTCTACCACAGAAACTGTTCCTGACGACTGAGGACCTGCCCCAGAGACTGTATCCTTCTAAAAGGTTAGGAAAATAATAATCAATAGGTTTAGTGGTTAAAGGGGTTGTAGGAATTTGTAGGGTTAATAGTTTAAAAAATGTTGGTATTTGTTATAAGTGAATATTATTAATAAATAAATACATAATAATAATTTTGAAAGTTCGGTTACAACTCTCATTGGGAAAGGCAACATCATTGACAAGGCAACATTTGAGCACAACTGTGACAGGATGAAGGAGAAAGCCCATAGCTGGTGATGACACTGCTCCCAGAGAGAGAAAAGGGAACCCTAGTCCCCACATCACCCCCACTTTCCACACCTCATACAGACTAAATCCCATGCACTTTACAGTGGCTTGCAGGACCTGGACCACCTTCTCTAATCTCTCTTGTTCCCTGTGCTCCAGCTGACTACACAGATGGCATAACCAGAGGCTCTGAGTTCTGATCACACACACACACACACACACACACACGCATCAGGCCCCATCCCACACTAACACAGGAATCCTTACCTTGGCCCTGATGACCCCTGAGGAGCAGGAAGAGTGCAAGCAGGACAGCTTGTCCTAACATCCCCACAGGACAGAGCCGGATAACGGGCTCCTCTCCTCTTCAGGTGCTCAGATGTCAATAGGCTCCACAGCTCTAGTCAGTAGGACACAGCAGAACTACCTCCCTTCCTGTCCAGCCACAATTTCCTCAACTCAAGGCTGTTCACTTCTGCTGTGCACTGACAAGGCCACAGAGAAAGCCTCAGTCCCTCCACTGGGTCTAACCATCCCCGGTCTCAGCTAAGCTGCCTCCAGTGGGCGGCTACACAGAATGCACAGTGACTCACAAAACCAGCTGCAAAATCTTAGCTCCTTGTCTGTCTCAGCCTGGTGCTTTATCCTCAACCATACAGGCAGTGTGGAGAAAAACACACAGCCATTATTCCAGACTGCCCCAAACCAACACACACTGTGACAGCAGAAGTGGGAAGAAACTTAGGGATAGGGTGGGCTGAGAAGAAGAACCATGAGTAAGTAGGTGCTAATGTTGAAGGAGAGGAATGTGTGGGGTGACTAAGGAAGAGATGTAAAACTTAGACTTGCTGGGAAATAAATAAGTAACCAGCTTAGAGTGTCTAGGGTACCAAATGGTCAGTGTGTGCCAACTGTGTTTCTCCTTTCACCTGCCCCCAGAAAAGGATGGGACCCCATTTGTGTTGCTCACCTCCATCTACAGCTGGGTTCCATCCTGTAGAACAACAGGCAGCAAGTATGCCTTTGAACTCCATGGAGAGATGGAGGCAGTGGTACCCACCTCCCTCAGAACACTTACTTCAAGGCCATACCCAGAGCCCATGCCTCTTTCTTTCCTCTGCTTTTCCCCTTAACAACAAATACCTGTGGTTCCCACCAAATCCATCCCATTTTCTATCCTTAGATCTATTTCTAGACTGACCACAACTGAGCAAGAGTGACGTCGATGAGACACTTGGCTGCCAGTGGAAGCAGCAAAGGTGCTCCAGAAAAATAAATCAATTTGGAGTCAAAGACCTGGACTTGAACTCCAGCTCATCAACCTACAACCTGTGTGATGCTGACCAAATTAATTTCTGAGTCCTCAAGATCTACAGTATGTGGTCATGCAGGGTGACTCAGTAGATTAAGGTACTTGCCATCAAGACTGATGAGCTGGGTGTGGTCCCTAAATCCATATGATGAAGAGAAAGAACTGACTCCACCTCTGACCTCCACATGTACCCAAAAATGTGGCTGAGCTCACACAAGGACACATGCACAAATAAACAAATGTATGGGTTTTCTTCCTAACCATCAGCAATACTTGAATATTTGGCATTCCTTCAAGATAGTTCTCAGGATCAAATTAATAGCTATCCTTGAGAGTGTGAATATAGAACTCCGGGATACACTTGTATGAGAATGCCATAATAAAACCTATTACTTTTTATGTTAATTTTTTATTTATTTTTATTTCATATGCATTGATATCTTGCCTGCATTTATGTTTGTGTGAAGGCATCAGATCCTCTGAAACCGAAGTTACAATTGTCAGCTGCCATGTGGGTGCTGGTAATTGAACCAGGGTTCTTTGGAAGAACAGCCAGTGCTCCTAGCTGCTGAGGCATCTCTCAAGCCCAAATAGATTTTTGGTTTTGGTTTTGTGTTTTGCTTTTTGTTTTTTCGAGGCAAGGTCTCTTTATGGTTCTCTGTCCTGGAATTTAATCTATAGACCAGGCTGGCCTTGAACTCAGAGATCTGTTTGCCTGTGCCTCCTGAGTGCTGGGATCACAGGTGAGAACCATCATTGACCTCCTATGTTAATGTTGTAAGTTAATATAAATAAATAAATCTGAATGTTTGTGCCCTACCCTTCTAATTCATATTGAAATCTAATCAACAGTATGGTGGTATTCAAAAGTGGAATGTTTGGGGAAGTGATCAAATTTTGAGAACAGAGCTCTTCCAAATTGAACTAATGTTCTTATTTTTTTTAATGAGGTCAGGAGACCCCACAGGCTCCAAAAATCTTGGTCATTACTCATTCTTTCTGCCATGAGTGGACCCCCCCCCCCACACACACACACGCAAAAAAAAAGTAGCAGTCTGAATGCCCCCAAAACGGCCTTCCCAGAACCTAACTATTTGGGCACCTCGATCTTGGAGTGTCCAGTTTTCAGACCCATGAGAGACAAATGTATAAGTTGTTGGGTGTATGGTGCCTGAGTAACCCAGGCAGATTTCAGTGAGGTTCTGCTTCTTTATCAGCAGTCTGCATAGCTTTTTCCAGTTAATGTAATGGCTTTCACATCTCCCCTACTTTATCTCTTCCTAAAATGCAGCCCTAGACCCCTGGCTCCCTCACAGTTACCTGCCATCATCCTTGACTTTGAGAGACAGTGTTAGAGATATAATGCAACAGAATAAATTACCCCATATGACAGATGGAAGACAAGGTCCAGTTTCTGGAAGCAAATAATGAACAACAGTGGATTTAAAAGCTGCCTTACAGGCTGGAGAGATGGCTTAGTGGTTAAGAGCACTGACTGCTCTTGCAGAGGTCCTGAGTTCAGTTCCCAGAAACCAAATGAGGGCTCACAACTATTGGTAATGGAATATGATATGCTCTTCTGGTGTACATGAAAGCAGAGCACTCATATACACAAAATAAATAAATTTTTAAAAGCTGCCTCAGAGGCCAGCTTGGGATACATACTGAGTAACAGGCAGGCAGGGCAAAGTAAGTAAGATATTGTCTCAAGAAAAGAATATGTTTCACCGTACCTGATGCCAGGACCAGCTCCATCCTCCTCTCTAACCATGGATGACTTACTACTCCCTGGAAACTGAATTGGAAAAAGTTCCATATGCAAATTTCTGTCTTATGCTCCTAACAAGTTCTACCACATGTAATTGCTATTTCTTTCTGCATACTGCCATGTCCAGCCCTGACTTCTTCAACATAAGTGCTCCCCTTAGCTAAGCATTTCTAGAGCCTACTTCTTTCCAGATGGTTCAACATTGTTTGTTGCGGAAGGAATGAATGAATTCCCTATTATCATTCTCACTGAGATACAGTGGTAAGCTGTTCAATCATACTCTCTCCCCTCATGATGGTTATACCGTGCCCTGCCAAGTTCTGGTTGATAGCTTCTATGAGATTTAGCCATTTTATTATAAAGATTCAAGGCCCTACAAAATTCATGTAAACTCAGAGGCTGCTTTACCTCTATATTTCCTTATACATAGATGGTAGGTAGGTAGGTAGGTAGGTAGGTAGATAGATAGATGATTGGTAGATAGATAGATAGATAGATAGATAGATAGATAGATAGATAGATTCCCCAGGTCTCTGCAGGTCTGAGATGGAGGTTCAATCAAGGGCTTTGAAAATCAGCAGCCAACAAGAGATCAAAGCCTCCTCAAGCTCTGTCCTCTCACCCCTCCTTTCCCCAAAGTATGCTTTCTCTACTTTACAGGAGACCCCAGGTCCCAGGAGCACCCACCTCCAAGACACTTTGCAAGCTTGGGAGCCACAAGGCTACCTTACATTTGTTAATTCTGTAGAAAAAGCTCAAAGAATTCATTAAAAGCTCCTATAATCTGGTTCATACCACAAGTAAAAATACATTTTTAAAAAATGAAGCAAGGGAAAAAGAATATAGTACAAGGTCCAGAAGAGGTTCAAACAAAATGACAATGAACGGGGCCTCTGGTCCTCAGAGAATTAGGCAGAGTAATTCTCAAAACATGATTACAGTATGTTGCACATACCATACGTGAAAAGTTGTCCCCAAAATAATGTTAAATTTGACCAAATGTCTTCCAGCAACAATATGATTTAATAATATAATCAAAGTTATTAATCTTAAAACCATTAAACAATATAAAATAAATCAATGACAAGAATGGTTTTTTTAAAAAAAGGACTTAATGAGGATCCAAGATGGCAGCGGCCTGCACGGACGTATTTTGATTTCGGGGTTAACAGTCACAGGGTGGCGAGTGTTGCAGGATGCTGTACAAATGGCTTGACCCTTCTGGATCTCACCCAACTACCCAGGGACCACTGGGGGTCCCTGGGCAGGACGTTCTCTCCCACTCTTGGACACACAAGGAAGCCGCTGAATCCGGGAATCGGGATCCCCCATCCCCCACCAGGAGAGACACGCCGGGTAAGTTCCAATTTAATACCCAGCGGGCAGATACAGATCCCACGCAGAGATAATCTCCACCCTGCTGGGCACCCCCAGGTCTCACAGAGACAATCCAGCTATCTGGCGAAAGGTTGCGACCCTTGGAAGTGAGCGCAGCTCAGCTGCAAAGTGCCTTCAGACTGCAGATTGCAACCCACTGTAGTGACGTCACTGGCCAGTTTCCAGGCCGTGGGAGCGGCAAGGCATTTGGGGGTGAAGGCAGATTTACCCACCACAGAAGCCAACCCCGGGCAAACTGACAGGTATTTGAAACTGTTGTATATCAGACTTTTTACTAGTACTGGCTCTTCCAGCGGGGAACCAGAGCTTAGTTGTACACAGCTCCACCCCCTGGATTAGTTAGGTCTCCACCTAGGAGGCGGGGCTGAATGACTCACTGTATAGGGGTGGAGTAAGGCAACTCAACTCCTACACCAAAGTGCCCCCTTTGGACCCAAGTCCAGAAGACAGCTAAAAAAATTCCACATGGCCAGAGGCCCCAGACCAAAAAAAAAAAAAAAAAAAACGGAGCAAAATGACTCCAACAAAAGAAAGCAACGCTATTCCATCCAGCCCAAACCACCTCACAACAGCTGAAAATGATGAAACATGAAAACGATGACAATTCTACATTATGGAAAGTGATAGAGTCCCTGCAGGAAGAACTTAAATCTATGAAGGAATTCAAAGAAGCCACAATTGCACATATGAAAGCAATGGAAAACACCATTAGAGAACTCCAAAACAAGGTAGCTCAACTTGAACAAGAAAAAGAGAGGGCAATGGAAGACTTCCAGGCAAAGACAAGCAAACTGGAGCAGGAAATGTACAAAACAAATAACATCACTCAAGAAATGAAAATGGAAATGGAAACAATAAAGAAAACACAGTCAGACTTAAAAATGGAAATAGAGAATCAAGGGAAGAGAACAGGAACTATGGATTTGAGTACCAAAAATAGGATTCAAGAGATGGAAGGCAGGATCTCAGGCATGGAAGACTCGATGGAAGTAATCAATACAACATCCAAAGAAAATGAGAAGGCTAAAAAATCTCTCACCCACAATATCCAAGAAATCAAGGACTCAATGAAAAGATGAACCTCAGAATGATAGGCATAGAGGAAAGAGAAGACTCCCGACTCCAAGGTCCAGGAAATATCTTCAACAAAATCATAGAAGAAAACTTCCCAAACCTAAAGAAAGAGATGCCAGTAAAAAAATCCAAGGGGCTTACAGAACACCAAACAGATTAGAACAGAAAAGAAAATCTCTTAACACATAATAATTGAAACTCCAAATGTAGAGAACAAAGAAAGGATATTAAAAGCTGTAAGAGAAAAAGGCCAAGTCACATACAATGGCAGACCCATCAGAATTACACCTGACTTCTCCTCAGAAACTTTAAAAGCTAGAAGGGCCTGGACAGATGTAATACAAGCCCTGAGAGAACATAGGTGCCCAGCCAGACTATTATACCCAGCAAAACTCTCTACCAACATAGATAGACAAAACAAGATATTCCATTACAAAATAAAATTCAAACAATATCTCCCCACAAACTCAGCCCTACAGAAGACCCTAGAAGGAAAATTCCAACACAGAGAAGATAACTACACCCAAGAAAACAGAGGAAATAGAAACCTCCACAGCAACTAAATAAAAAAACACAAGACGACCAGCTATACCAAAATAATGGGAAATAACAACCCCTGGTCACTAATATCCATCAACATCAATGGACTCAACTCGCCAATAAAAAGACACAGACTTACAGACTGGATCCATAAACAAGACCCATCTTTTTGCTGTATACAAGAAACACACCTCACTATTGAAGATAAACATTATCTCAGAGTAAAGGGCTGGGAAAAGGTTTCCCAAGCAAATGGACCCAGGAAACAAGCTGGAGTAGACACCCTAATATCAAACAAAATAGACTTACAATTGCAGTTAATAAAAAAAGACAGAGAAGGGCGTTACATACGCATAAAAGGAAATATCCACCAAGAGGACATCTTAATATTGAACATCTATGCCACAAATACAAAGGCACCTACATTTGTAAAAGAAACGCTTCTAAAACTTAAATCACACATCGATCCAAACACTTTAATCGTGGGAGACTTCAACACCCAACTCACAACTATGGACAGATCACCAAGACAGAAGCCAAACAGAGAAATAATGGGTCTAACAGAGAACATGAACCAAATGGAGCTAACAGATATCTACAGAACGTTTCTCCCAAACACAAAAGAATACACTTTCTTCTCAGCACCTCATGGAACCTTCTCCAAAATCGACCATATAGTTGGACACAAAAATAGCCTCAACAGATACAAGAAAATTGAAATAATACCTTGTATGTTATCAGACCATCATGGAATAAAGCTGGACTTCAATAGCAAAAGAATCAACAGAAAGTCTACACACACATGGAAATTGAAGAACTCTTTACTAGAGGACCACTGGGTCAGGGAAGAAATAAAGAAATCAAAGACTTCTTAAAATCCAACAAAAATGAAGACACAACATACCCAAACCTATGGGACCCAATGAAAGCTGTGCTGTGAGGAAAGTTCATAGCTCTAAGTGCTTTCAAAAAAAAAATTGTGACAGCTCATATTAGTGAATTAACAGCTAAACTGGGTAAATTGGAAAAAAAAAAAAAAAACAAGAAACAAACACTCCCAAGAGGAGCAGAAGGCAGGACATCATCAAACTTAGGGCTGAAATCAACAACTTAGAAAAAAAAGAACTGTACAAAGAATCAAGGAAATCAAGAGTTGGTTCTTCGAGAAAATCAACAAAATAGATTAGCCAAATTAACTAAAAGACAGAGGGTGAATCCCCAAATCAACAAAATCAGAAATGAAAAGGGAGAAATAACAACAGACATTGAGGAAATCCAGAGAATATTGGATCCTACTTTAAAAATCTATACTCCACCAAATTTGAAAACTTAAGTGAAATAGACATATTTTTGATAGATTCCACCTACCGAAGCTAAATCGAGATCAGATAAACAGATTAAACAGCCCTATAACCTCTAAGGAAATAGAAACAGTCATTAAAAATCGCCCAACCAAAAAAAAAGCCCAGGGCCAGATGGCTTTAGCACGGAATTGTACCAAACCTTCAAAGAGAGTTAACACTAACACTTTTCAAACTCTTTCATAAAATAGAATCTGAAAGAACATTGCCAAATGCATTCTACGAGACCACAGTCACCCTGATTTTAAACCACACAAAGACCCAACAAAGAAAGAGAACTTCAAACCAATCTCCCTCATGAACATTGATGCAAAAATACTTAATAAAATACTAGCAAACCGAATTCAAGAACACATCAAAAGTATGATACACCATGATCAAGTAGGCTTCATCCCAGGAATGCAGGGATGGTTCAACATACAAAAGTCTATCAACGTCATTCACCCTATAAACAAGATGAAAGAAAAAAAACCACATGATAATCTCGTTAGATACAGAAAAAGCATTTGACAAAATCCAACACCCCTTCATGCTAAAAGTTCTGGAGAGAACGCTCATACAAGGACCATACCTAGAAATAATAAAAGCAATATACAGCAGGCCAGTGGCCAACATCAAATTAAATGGAGAGAAACTTGAAGCATTTCCTCTAAACTCAGGGACAAGACAAGGATGTCCACTTTCACCATATCTCTTCAATATAGTACTTGAAGTTCTTGCTAGAGCAATAAGACAACTAAAGGAGATCAAGGGGATAAACATTGGAAGCGAAGAAGTCAAATTATCCCTATTTGCAGATGATATGATAGTATACATTAGCGACCCCAAAAATTCCACCAGAGAACTCTTACAGCTGATAAACACCTTCAGCAAAGTGGCTGGATACAAAATTAATTCAAAAAAATCAGAAGCCCTTCTTTATACAACAAACAAATGGGCTGAAAAAGAAATAAGGGAAACAACCACCTTCACAATAGCCAAAACCAACATAAAATACCTGGGGGTAACTCTAACCAACCAAGTAAAGGACCTGTACAACAAGAACTTCAAGCCCTTGAAGAAAGAAATGGAAGAGGCCTTTAGAAGATGGAAAGATCTCCCATGCTCATGGATAGGTAGGATCAACATAATAAAAATGGCCATCCTACCAAAAGCAATATATAGATTCAATGCAATTCCTATCAAAACACCAACACAATTTTTTATAGACTTGGAAAGAGCTAGTCTCAATTTCATAGGGAACAACAAAAAGCCCAGAATAGCTAAATCATTCCTGTACAATGAAAAAACATCTGGAGGTATCACCATCCCAGATTTCAATCTGTACTACAGAGCAATAGTTGTAAAAACAGCATGGTATTGGTATAGAAACAGACCAGTAGATCAATGGAATCGAATTTAAGATCCAGAAATAGACCCACACACTTATGGCCAACTAATTTTTGACAAAGAAGCCAAAACGGCACAATGGAAGAAGGACAGCATCTTCAACAAATGGTGCTGGTCCAACTGGATGTCCACTTGTAAAAGAATGAAAAGAGACCCATATTTGTCACCTTGTACAAAACTTAAGTCCAAGTGGATCAAAGACCTTAACATAAGGCCGGTTACACTAAATCTACTAGAAGAAAAAGTGGCAGAAACCCTCGAACTCATTGGCACAGGTATCTGTGCCAAGCAACATCTGCTTACCCTAATATAAGAGATAGATAGGGCCTCTTCAAAAACCTCAAGAGATCTGCAGAATGTGGCATTCAAACATGTTTTCGTAACTTTAGATTTTTTTATATCAAGACATATCAACTCCTGACAGCACCC
Source organism: Lophiomys imhausi (assembly GCA_907164525.1). Taxonomy (NCBI): domain Eukaryota; kingdom Metazoa; phylum Chordata; class Mammalia; order Rodentia; family Muridae; genus Lophiomys; species Lophiomys imhausi. The sequence goes on along the minus strand of CAJQZJ010033821.1, from coordinate 2,942,384 downwards.
CCTATTCTACCCCAAGTAAAAGATGAGCATCGAAGAATCTCCAGTTGGAGATGATTGAATTAGTCGCAAGCCTATCTCTTGTCTCTTGGTAGGAAAAGCCCCTTGCTCCAACTGTAGACAGAATGGTCTCCAAAAAGGACAAAACCTGGAAGCAGGTAAGTCGACAGCCTAGCTCTGCCAAGACAGGGTAAGTAAGTCCTTCATAACCCCTGCTCTACAATCAATGTCTGTCAGAGAAACGGGGCCAAACGACTGAAGATCGATGCTGTAATGTATGGAGAGAAAATGGGAACCGTCCAGGCAGCCACTGGTATGTTATTTCTTAGTTTTGGAAGCTGCAGGTCCTGTACTTCATATAAAATCAGATATATTTATCCCTCTCAGGTCTCTGAGGTGGTTGAAGAACAGATACCTAGAGTCTCATAATTAAATTTTGAGTTGTTTAGGAGTCAAGAGAGTGTTATAGATCTAAGAAGATACTTTTAAAATTGTGTTGCAAGTTAGTATGAATGTTGAGTTAGATATAGAACTTTAAACTCATGGAGATGGTTAAATAGTAGAATGTTAAAATCAGGTACCAAATACATATGGACTGGTCATTGGGAATGTACGCTAAGCCATATAACCCTTATAACTGTGGCCTAATTACCTCTGTTGTTTTGTATTGTATTTATTATTATAACAGAAAGAGCCATTTGTTGGACTGAAAGGGGAAACTGTAGGGGGAAATAAGATATATCTTAAACTTAAAAAAAGGGAAGAGGATGGGGGGTTGAGGGTGGGAGGGTGGGACTGGAGGGGGGAATAGCGAGGGTACTGTGATTGAGATATTACTTGAAGAAATAAAAAATAAAGCAGTAGAACTGGGGGAAAAAAGGACTTACTTCTCAAGAAATTGCATGTAACAATGTAAGGTGGCAAACCTTGTGTCTACACTATTTGTACTTGATTACGTACATACAGACTCACCACGCACACAGCTGACTTTAGTCTCTAACCCCTTCAGAGACTGATCTGATGCTAAGTGAACCAAGTCCTCCACAGTAAATCCCTTTGTTGCCACAAACATTTATGGGTTCAGGGTCCCAAAAATGAAGATATACTTAGTCAGAAAGATTCCAAGGCTTAGAAATTACCTTGTAAGAGTCTAGGGAAAAAGACTACACCTTTCTTCAGTCAATGTTAATCCTTTTATTCACATCTCAAAAAAATAAAACTGTTCAGGCAGTTAAAGATGAGTCTTTCTAAAAGGACCTCCTGGCTTTATAGGTGTATTTAGCCTGTTTTGTTTTGTCTTTAGCAATTAAATAGCTACTATGACACATTCATTGTCATTATATCTAGCAATCTCATCACTGTCTATGTTCTGTTTGAATGTCAGGATGATAGCACAGTGGCAGGAGACCCATGGAAGCAAGCAATCACAGAAAGTAATAGAGTCACTCAGGAATTAGGTGCCTTATGGTAACAGTTCAGAGCTCCCATGATAAGCATTGTCTTTCCACTGTTGTTGCTGTTTCGTGTTAAGTTTTTTGCTTGTTTCTTTGTTTTGGGCTTTTGTTTTTTGTTGTTGTTTTCTTTTCTTTTGTTTGTTTGTTTTTGAGACAAGGTTTCAGTCTATATATTCCAGAATTCATTATTTAGCCTAGCAGGGCTCAAACCCACAGTGATCCTCCTGCCTCACTTTCCCACATGCTGGGACTACAGGCATAAATCACCAAACCAAGTCCAAGAGATGTACTTTGATCCCTTCCATAGGTAGTTCCTTCACCTAATCTAAGAATCTCCTCTAGGCTCTTCTTCCTACTGGCCTGATCACCTCTCAGCACACTGTGAACCATGCTCCAGAAATATGAATCCTTGGTAGCACACCCAAACCTCAGCATCATGACTCACAGCTGTTCTTTTTTTAGTCTCTATTTCTAAAGAAGATTACAAAAGTGCTTCCGTGTGTGTGTGTGTGTGTGTGTGTATGTGTGTGTATACAGCTTCTGCACACTGTCAACATTCACACTCAGACCTGAGAAAGGCTTTGTCATCTTTCACCCAGAGAAGACTTTGCTAGTCACGTGGTGCTAGGACATCGAAATCCTTGACATAGCTGTGCCCATGGCAACAATACATGTTCACTCAGGACTTCATTAATCTCTAGAAATAGACCACTGTTATTAATTTTTTGTTTATGGTGACTTTTGGCTTCAGGTTAAAGGAATGTAGCAATCTCATAAATAAGGTGAAAGAGGGAGCCTTCTCTAACAATACATGGGGCATCAGATAGCCTGGAGCACCTGCTCCTGAGGCTGGGAGGGAAGCATGAAGTGCAGTTCACAACATGACTCATCTTAGAATTTTGACATGGAAAACTTGCTGCTCCCAGCTTCAGCCAGGAAGCAGCCCTGAAAATGCAGAACTGAGCTTTGACCCCTGGCACTAGCAACATAGGGTAAAAGAATGGGATGAATGACTGCATGTTAGAATCACACAAAAGATGAATGAAAGACTTGTGCCAAGTGCCAAGAAAAATATATCAATAAAGTGCCTTGTGCAACTTAAAGACAATTAAGTAGATGGAGAGATGGTTCTTCAAGTAAAGACCCCTGTCTCCAAAACTGGTGACCTGGGTTTGATTCTAGGAACCCCAAAGTTGTCATCTGACTTTCATTCATTAGCCTTGCTATGCAATGTATATATATATATATATATATATATATATATATATATATATATATATACACACACACACTAAACAAAAAATGTAATTTTAAAAATAGATTAAAGATAAATATATATTGTCTTATACATTTGTATTTTTATTACATTTTAAGGACTCAAATTTGATTTAGTAACAAGTTATATTCTGAAGTTTTTATATTCTGAGGTTTGACGTATTAATATACCAAAATATTTTCAAACACACATATTCCACACACAATGACTTCTGGGTGCCTCATTGCGTACTTTGTAAAATATAACTAGTTTGAAAGTTCTAAGTATAAGAGAACAACTGAAGTTTTAATGATAAAGCAACTTGTACAAGCCCATGTTCCCTTTAGTTCTTTCCACTGTGCCTCCCCAGAACCCCTAAAAACACATCCACATGACCAGAATTCAGTATCATCATCCCCTAAAAACTATCAAGTAAAATCATTTTAATGATGGACATTCACAGTTGACCGTAAATGAAATTGGTTTTACATGACACAGCTACATTCTGGAAGACATAACTCTGTTTCATGTTCTTGTTTCTCAATCTTGTAGAATCCGTAACAGAGCTGGCAGATTCCCTGATGCTGTGTGCTGCTGAGAACACCAAGCAGGCTCTGTTTATACAACCACACAAGGTCACAAAAGATTAAGAGATGTGATCTCACTTCCTCTTCCTGTTCCACCGAGTTCCTCTTTTTCTTCCCCGTCCTAGCCCCACTCCCACCTTTCAACTTGACTTTCATGAGCAGTTTTCTTCGATTTCCGGCACATCTTGTCCTTCCAGCTGCCTCTGATCATGGACCTTAGCACATCTGTGAGCTTTTTTCTTGCTAGCGAGAGCCCATAAGGACCGTTATCTCCCCTTGCTCTTCTCTCCACAAATACTTCCTGCTTTCCCTTCCGGGCAGAGCGACAGCACACACAGTTAAACAACTGTACAAGAGAGGGAGTGCACACAAGACAAAATTCATGCCTTCTTGCAACTGAGACCCTCAAAGTATTGTTTCAGACTTACAAATCCTGATCAGAGACACTTGCTGCCACATATTTAAGTTCTGAGGCTTCTTCCCAGCCGATATAAACCCAGTATTTAGGTCTTGAGTCCTATTCCCTTCCCAAAACACCATCTCTACCTCTCATATATAGGTCTTCCCTTCACTTAATGCACAGCAGTACCTCCTGCCAGCTTCCTTAAATATATTTAGTGTTTTTGTTGCCAAGAGATGTATCCAAACTTGTCTCTCTGGGTCATCAAAAGTACATGGAATTTACAGTGAATCTCTCTGATAAACCAAAGTTATTCTCAGAAAAGCCAGGTGTTTTTTTTTTTTCTTTTAGTGAAAGATCATGCATAGAAAAATATCAGCAACTGCTAGATATAATCCCAGCACTCAGGAGGCAGAGCCAAGTATATCACTGTGGGTTCAAGGCCAATCCAGTCTACATAGTGAGTTCCAGGCTAGCCTAAACATATGCATATACTACAGAGAGAGAGAGAGAGGGAGAGATTCAGTCTCCCTAAAAATTAGAGACATGCAAATCAAGAGCATTTAATTGGCAAAAATAATGAAGTCTAATGACACGAAGTATTTGAGAAGGTAAGAATTGGCTACATCATGAAAACCTGTCTCAAAAACTAAAAAATAAACAACATACACTATAACATCTTTATTTCCTAACACTGTATTAATCATAAAAGACTAAAAACAATCTTCAACACTAAGAATTCCTAAACCTCAAAACCTCAAAAGAAACCATCAATAAACTTAAAATTAAAGATACAATGAGAAAGTATGTTTTAACACACATATCAAAGGATTGATAGAAGTAATACTCATTTCTGACTAGCTTAGAAAATAACTGTGATAGACTGTCATAGTACCTAACAAAATGACACACTTGCATGACTATTAGTTTCCATTTCTTAATTATCCTAAACCATTAATGATGGTTGGTAGCAAAAAGCCAAAACTTCACTTTCATTTTTAAGCATTACTAGTTACAATACCTTTAAAAAGAATTACCCTTAATTTTATATCAATATACAAATTTCAATACCAATTTGACCAAGTTGCTAAGAGACAAGCAACAGTTGTTTATCTAAATATAAGATATACACAAGATATTAAATGCCAAGAAACCAAATAATCCAATCAAAAAATGAGGGATGGAGCTAAATGGAGAATTCACAAAGGAGGAATCCCTATGGCCAAGAGACACTTGAAGAAATGCTCAACATCCTTAATCATCAGAGAAATGCAACTCAAGATGACTCTGAGATTCCATCTCACATCTGTCAGAATGGCTAAGATCAAAAGCTCAAATGACAGCAAGGGTGTGGAGAAAGGGGTACCCTCCTCCACTGCTGGTGGGAGTGCAGGCTTGTGCAACCACTATGGAGGTCAGGATGGCGATACCTTAGAAAACTTGGAATAGCTTTTCCTCAGGACCCAGCCATACCACTTCCGGGTATACACCCAAATGACTCTTCACAGAATCATAAGGAAGTTTCCTCATCTATATTCATAGCAACCTTATTTGTAATAGCTAGAAACTGGAAACAACCCAGATGTCCCTCAACTGAAGAATGGATTAAAAAACTGTGGTACATCTACACAATGGAATATTACTCAGCTATCAGAAACAATGAAATTATGCAATTTGTAGCCAAATGAATGGAACTAGAGAAGCTTATCCTGAGTGAGCTAACCCAGACTCAGAAGGATGCACATGGTATCTATTCACTTATAGTAGGATTTTAGCTATATAGTACAGGATATCTATACTACAACCAATGCACCAAAGGGAACATGGACATAGACTTTTTTTTGTTTTGTTTTTATTTGTTTGTTTGTTTTTTAGTTTTCTCTCCCTGGCAATGAGACACTTTTCACTGGTGGTACTGCCTTGTAGGCCCCCAGCATATGATGAGGCTCTTGACCCTCATATGACTTCTGAACTGGGGCCAGGGACTGTTATGTAGGGACACTCCACTCCAGAGGAGTGGGATGGATGTGTTAGGGGGTAGAGGGTGGGAGGGCGGGGCTGAGAAGGGGGGAAAGAGGACAATATGATGGAGATGTAACCTGAAGCAACAAATAAATAAATTTATTTATTAAAAATAAATAAATAAATATAAGAGATAGGGCATCTTCAAAAACCTCAAGAGATCTGCAGAATATGGCATTCAAAGATGTTTTCTTAACTTAAGATTTTTTGATATCGAGACATATCAGCTCCTGACAGCACTCCCTATTCTACTCCAAGTAGAAGATGAGCATCAAAGAATCTCCAGTGGAAGATGGTTGAATTAGTGGCAAGCCTATCTCTTGGCAAGAAAAAACCCTTGCTTCAACTGTAGACAGACTTCTGTCCAAAAAGGACAAAACCTGGAAGCAGGTAAGTCGACAGCCTAGCTCTGCCAAGACAGGGTAGGTAAGTCCTTTATAATTCCTGCTCTACAATCAATGTCTGTCAGAGAAATGGGGCCAAATGGCTGAAGATTGATGCTGTAATGTATGGAGAGAAAATGGGAACTGTCTAGGCAGCCACTGGTCATCTTTCTATCATTACGACAAAATACCCAAGGCAATCAATTCCTAAGGATGAAAATTTTATTTTGGCTGCAGGTTCAATCAGTAGTGAGTTGTCACGGTTGCTTGTGCCTGTGGTGAAAACATAGGAGTCAGAAACATGTGGTAGCCATGGTGACCACAAAGCAAAGGGGGAAAAAGGAAGGAAGGCCCCTAGTACCTCCTTCAAGGACACATCCCTACTGTCCTAACTTCCTCCTACTATATCTCACTTGTGAATGGTTCCACCCCCAGCCAATACCACCACAGATTAGCAATGAAGCCTTCAACTAGAGCCTTTGGGAAACACAAACCCATAGCAGTCAGGTTGGCGTTATGTTTATAAGTGATAGAGAAATCTTAGACCAATACTAGTGGTGTAAGTCTGTAATCCTAGTATTCAGGAGGCTGGCAATAGCATCACCATAAGATTAATGACAGCCTGAACTGCATAGTGAGGTTCAAGCCAGTCAGAGACATAGAAGGAGACCCTGTCCCAATTAAGAGGAGGTGGGGAAGGGGTGCTTATTGGCCTTAGTGGTAAGAAAGTACTGGGATAGTGTAGTGAAGCAAACAAACCACTGTCTATGGAACTAAAAGATTTTGTTGTGTGTATTGCACTTGAACACTAAGGAAGGGCATCATGCCAGCTGTGGTAGTGCGGGAGGCCGATAGTAAGTGTGAGGCTATTCTGATCTACACAAGATGAGAAAGAGAGAGAGAGAATATCAGAAAAATAGTGTCAACATTATGGCAACTGTCTTCCGTAATATATTACTAAAGAGATGCCCTTATCTGGGATCTGATGGGACATGCCTATGACCCCATTATTTGGGAGTCTGGAACAAAAAGACTGAAAGTTCAAGGATAGCCTGAGCTATATATAGAAACCATGTATCAACAAAATGGGGAGAAGAGAAGGACAGGATGGAGGGGAGGAGGAGGAGAGACAAGAGAAAGGAGAGAAGAGAGAAATAAATGTCCTTTTAAAAGGGGAGAACTAGAGAGATGGCTCAGTGGAAAAAGATGATTGCCTCCCTGGGACCCACATTATGGAAGGAGAGAACCAACTCCCAAAAGTTGTCCTCTGGTCTCTACACATGCACTATAGCATACGCATCCACACACAGGCACACTAAATAAATAAATAAATAAATGTAAAAAATTTTAAGAAAAAAAGATTCCCTAGTTTCACCAGCACCCATACTGTTGGCCTTGCCCTAAGAATGAACAAACTTTAAAAAGTGACATTTATAGACAATATTAGCATTTTAATACATGTATAAAGAGTACAGTGGCACCCTAATAACTATAGTATTAGTTGTGAACACTGTACAAGTCCTTTCAGTAATACCTAATGTAGTGGTACACATGCTACAATGGATGATCTTGATTTAATCTAAAGGACAAAGTATACTTAACCATCATTAATGTTTAACTTTCCATCGCACACTTTAAGCGGGCGGAAGGCACTTGCTAATTTCCACAAGTTAGTCTGAACTGAATTCTCAAATTGCAACCGAGTACCTGATATCCCAATTCCATGCCATCTCAGAAGATGGCAGAGACAGTGAATTAGTAGCATTGATTTTTTTTGGTCTGCCAAATCCTGATACATAAATCATATAAAATGTATTATGAAAATCATGGGTAGTATTGACTATAGATAACTGAACTAGAAAAGTTTTATTTAGACATTGAGTTCCATTACCCACACAAATAGGAATTCCTTGCACTCCCATAGTATAGTTTATGATTTCCTTACCCTCCTCCATAGGCTTATAAGGTCCTCTGTGATCATAAGACCAGCTAGCCAAGAAGATTCATTGACTACAGCAGGAATGTCTATATTTCCCCAGCTTATCACTTTGTTTATTGTGAGATTAGGAATATAGGCCCAATCTGTATGATTAGTCCACATTACCTGTACAGTTACCACAGACAGCATAGCAAGGAACAAAGTATTGCATTTAAAGATTTTCAGCCAGTCAAACTAACAGTTATCTAACTCCTTATCAGGCAATATTAAGTTGTACCCAGGTAGAGGGATCAGCTTCAAGGGCGTTCTGTATCTTTCTTTCCTAGAGTCATGTTATGTTTATTTGTGGCCATTTTTCATTTCAATTTTTAACTTTCATCATCAATGACTGTTTTGTCAAAAGCCTTTCTTCCGGTAGTTCCAAACCTTCCTGTCCTATGCACTGGAGCTGCTTTACCTTTAAGATATGGGAGTAATAATAATTGAGTAATTCTGCACCAGCTTCTGCTTGCATAGTCTTTTTTACATAGCCATAATTTTGATTGCTCCTTTGTAATCTTCATCTATAATTCCTGAGTGTACAATAAATCCTTATTAGGATTTCAAACTTAGGATATCAAACTACTTCTTCCCATAATTTTTCCTACTGGTCCTGAAAGAAGAGGACCATACACTCCAGTGGCTATTTTATAACAAGAACTTGTGGAACTAATGTAAGATGTTTACCCACTGCCAAATTGAAAGCGGGACTTCCCAAAGTAGCATGCACTAACTCTCCAATACTGAGCCTGAATTCTCCTGATTGATTGTATTGCTGATGGCCAGTTCAAATTCGTTGATGATAGGATATCGGTGGCTTCTATTGTTTCTTCCTGGAGTCCTAAACTGAGCCCTTATTCAACTTTCCCAATGGCAAAGGATTACCATGCCCATCTCTCACTGATCTACACTCACTAATCCAATGTCTACCCTTTCTTTGTCCCTACAAACTCCTGGGGATTGAAGTCCTTTTCCTTGATTATGTTCAAGAGAAATATTTCTTTTTGAAATGGTTCAAAGACAGTCCTTCTTTAAAGGTCCCATTTTTTTTTCACAGTTAAAGCATCATATATTTTGAGATTGAAGACCTTTAGTTAAAGCTTGTCCAATAATTGGCAGTGTAAGCAGTAGATCCAACATCAGCAATGGCTCTAATCCACTCTTTCAAAGGAGCTTGTCAGAGCTTTCAAAGGCCTTGTGGCTTTCTGATATTCTGCATTTGCATTCTCAAGAGCTGAGGTCTCAGTTAACATATTTCAGGCTTTTTAATCAGTAAACAATTATTTCTATAAGCTACCACCTTAGCCACACTATTTAATAAGCAAATAACTAGTTCTGTTTCAGGGTTTTTTATAATTTATTTTAATTTTTTAAGTTATTTTAATAATTACTTAAATTTTTATAGAACTTAACCAAGAATTTTTAGGAAGCAACTTAAAGAGTAAAGCCAAATTCTCAGTAGCGCTAAACAGATAAGAGTGTATGCAATGATATAATTTAAGATTGTGAGTTGTGCTTTTAGTTTATTTATTATGAAAAGTAAACATTTAAACATACTTAGATGATCAAGAGAGGAGAACATCTGCCATATAATGAATGAGTAATACCTCTGGAAATTTAAGTAAAATTGGCTTAGTATTTTATACCCTGTTTGTGATTGGTTTTGTACTAAGAAGTTGAGCTTGTTTTAATTTTTTCTACCATTAATGAAACACTGATAATGAGTTATTCTTGCTATTATGGAAATTTTTTAAAACAATTCACATGAAGGGGGTCTTTAATATTGAGTTATTCCCACTATGAGGGAAAACAAGAAACATTTAAACAAAAATCAATCAAACAAACAAGTAAATTCTAAGTTCTGGGCCAGCTGTTAGCTCATGCTGCAGCAGCAGATCCTCACCCATCATTCCTTGGAATTCACATGTTGAGACTCTATGCTGGTTGGCCTTTATCAGAAAGAGCTGACAGGCAGCTCTCTGGGAGCTCGCAGCCAGAGAGCTCTGAGTTCCAGCTATAATTAATTCTTTTTTTTTTTTCTATCAGGGAGATCCTTTCTCCTTCTTCTACTCCTACCAAGAGAGGCTTTTTTTCTTCCCTTATTTTTTTGTTTCTGGACCCTTTCTATTTGCAGGCCTTGATGAAACACTATCCCTTCTATGGAGAAAATCCCTTTCTTACTTGGGGAAGATTCCTTTTCCTTCCCTTTTTCCTACCGGGAAGATACTTTTTCCTTCTGTTATTCTTTGTCTTTGGAGCCTTCCTATTTGATTCTGTAGATTTTACAAATGTGCATTTAATGCTTCTTTTTAATAAACATTATAGCAACTGTACTGTGAATCATACTTTTTACCTCCAGTCCTGAAGTGTCTGAAACCTCTTTTCTTCAAGTTCTTCAAGAGGACTAAATTTGATTCCCAGCACTCTTGTCAGGTGCTTCACTGTTGCCTGTAACTCTAATTCCAGGGGATCCAATGCCTCTAGCCTCTGTGGACACCAGCTGGGGACAAGGTGTTTAACACGCAAGCCTACAGTGTACATTCCACATTCAAAACATAACATTTTGCTTTTCTACATCAAGAGTCAGAATTCTGTGCTACAGCATCAAATTTATCAAATCCAGACTATCTGCCAGTATTATGGATTTCAGGAAGGGTAAGAGGAAGGATCATCCCTTTAGTGTAGTGATAATTTTAGATTTCTGGTTTCTTTAAAACAAACATAGAAATGTTATGGAAATGTGTTTCATTTTAATCCCAGATATGAGGTTATGGGGTTGCTTTGGAGCAGCTGACTATGATTTGCCTCAAGCTTAGGCAGGGGCGTGGTTTTGCCAGTTGCAGATAGTTTCTTTGAGTGGGTGACATTTGGAATCTGGGAACTTTTCAGAGGGTATATAAATACTAGAGCCCAGAAAGGTGTGGCTGGTTGGTGATTGGATGCTGTTCATTGTTGTTGATTGCTGTTAATTGCTGTTGGATTGTTGTGATTTTTGTTGCTTGTCAAGTAGTCATATGCAAAGAAACAAGAAGAAATTAAATATCCTGACACTAAAGTTCAAAGTTGCCCCCAAAGAACTCAATGCCCCTAATCAGCAGGAAGTAGTCTTATAACAATGACACTCCCTTTTCCCCTCTATCCTTTTTTCTCTCCCATCTAGTGTTAGAGGGTTGGAAGGAAAGAAATGAAGGGTGGAGGAAAGAAGAACCCACAAAGTAGCAAACACTTGTGACATTTTAGCTTCTCCACTTCTGAGTCTCTGCCTCCCTCCAAGACTACTAAGTACAAGAGAGATTTCTTCAAAGGAAGAAAGGTGGCCTGGCATATGGTACTCAGGAAAGGGGCAAAGTTCTACTAGCCTCAGCACCCAAAAGAGATGGATACAGGTTTTTTTGTTAAGGGAACATTTTCTTCTTTCTTCCTTTGTTTTTGGTTTGGTTTGGTTTGGTTTCATTGTGTGTATGTACAACTTGGTCTATTCGTTTTGTTTTTATTTTATATGCATTGATGTTTTTCCTACATGTACATTTGTGCGACGGTGTCAGATCTCTGGGAACTGGAGTTACAGACAGTGGTGACCTGCCATGCAGGAGCCTGGAATTAAACCTGAGTCCTATGGGAAAGTAGGCAGGGCTCTTAACAGCTAAGTCATTTCTCCAGCCCCTTTTCTTTTTATAAATCTATCTATTTATTTGATGCTAGAAATCAAATCTAAGATCCCAGGATGTTGTGAATGCTGGGCAAGCATGTTATCACTGGGTCACATCTCCAACTATTTTCATATAAATAGCATCTCTAAACCTAGGGATGCATGGAAATAGATGTAAATCTTGATTGGTTCTGGGAGAGCTGCAAATGAGCAGTCAGCATCTTTTAATGTTCTGTCTCATCGTCCTATGTGGAAGGAGACTTTAAACAAGAACTATCCCTGAGATTATCTCAAACAAGGAAAGAATAGGCATACTTATTCTCAAAGTAATTCCTTTTTCTGAAAGTGGTTTTTATTTTGTTGTATTGTATCTTACTTTTTAGGTGTGTGTGTGTACATTGTGTGTACATGTTTCTGTGATGTGTGCATATGTATGAGCAGGTGCATGTGGCATGGAGACCAGAGGTTGACATTGGGTACCTTCCTCAATCACTTCTTAGCTTACTTTTGAGACAATCTCTCTCTCAACTGAACCTGGAGCTCATATTTTTGCTAGACTTGCTGACCAGCAAGCACCAGTTCAGAAGTCATATGAGGGCCAAGAGCCTCCTCATACACTGGGGACCTACAAGGCAGTACCACCAGTAAAAAGTGTCTCATTGCCAGGGAGAGAAAACTAAAAAACAAACAAACAAAAGTCTATGTCCATGTTGCTTTTGGTGCATTGGTTGTAGTATAGATATCCTGTATTATATAGCTAAAATCTTACTATAAGTGAATAGGAAGAATCACAAATCTAAAATTTTTTATAAAAAAAATTATCAATTATTTTTACTTTAAATCCTCAAGGTACACAACAACTTATGAACAATTTTATTAAATTATATCAGGAAGCTGAGGGAAAGAATGGGTACAAGTGATTAATAATCACTCTGACCATAAATGCAGCTTTAGCAAGAGCAAGTGCCATTCTGGCTGCTATTATTCTTGCTTTCTGATCTTTAAAAAGTTCCTAGCTCAACTATTAAGAGTGTGCCTTTCTGAACTTTAAATTGTTCCTTAAGATTTTCTACATCAGAGACACTAACAAAAATGTCTTAACCTAACTTCACTAACAATCTATTTTTCCAAATTCTTTCTCAAGGTGGTGGTCTTTGTGTTGAGGTAATCTGAAAGTTGCTTATTCTTTGTTGCTAATTACTGGCCCCAGAATCTGGCTGCTGCCCTTTGTTGTGTAAACCTTTCTCTACCTAATTTGGAGTTGATTGGTTAACTAAAATGCTAGAGCCTGCATTGGGTAGAAGAGAGGTAGGAGGGGAAAAGGTTGATGGGTTTTGGGAGCAGAGAGGATCATGGGAGAGAGAAGCACAGGTAAGAAAGGAGAAGATACCATGGGTTAGATAGAAGAATATCATTTTACATGGCCTAGAGCATCAGCATAGCTTGGAGAATAACAACCCAAGAAGACATATGTACATATTGGGGTTTTATTTGGGGAATAACATTACAAGCTAGTTTAGATGAGCTAAGATTGCACTATCCAGGCTAAGACTTGTTAAAATCCATCAGATGTCTGTGTGTGACCATAAGTAGACTAAGGGATAACTCTGTCACCCTAATAATCATAAGTATCAATTATAAATATTATTTATCTACTTCTACATCACTGCTAGCAATCTATAACACTCAGTTCTTTCTAAGGGTGGTAGTTGAATCATTAATCTGTGCCTGAAAAAGTAGCAGTGCCTGAAAAAGATCAAGCCATATTATTGTAAGTGCCAGCAATACTGCCCAATGAGGGGATGGAAGCTCCCTCAGAAGATTGTAAAAGATATGATGTGAGGGCAGCAGGTAGAGCACAGCTCCAAAACAGCATGAAGACCTCAGGACACATAGTCCTCTGTGCTCTGCCATCATGGTTGTGCTAACTGGTAGGATGCATTCCATGAATTCTAAAGCTGTTCTGCTATTCCTCCCACATGGCCCACAATAGTTATTAAAATAACAGTATACTGGAGGTGGAGAGATGGCTCAAAAGACAAAGATTCAGTTCCCAGAAATCACATGGCAGCACACAACCATCTATAACTTGAATTCTAAGGGTCCCAACACCCTCTCTGACCTCCACAGACACTGTATGCTTGTGATGCACATACATGCAGGTAAACATTCACACATAAAATAAAAATAAATATATCTTTTTTTAAATGGCAGGAATCTGGGCAGTGTTGGTGCACAACTTTAATCCCAACATTCAAGAGGCAGAGACAGGCAGATCTTCATTGAATTCAAGGCCAGCCTGGTCTACAGAGCAAATTCTAGGAAAGCCAAGGCTACACAGAGAAACCCTGTCTTTAAAAACCAAATAATAATATTAATTAATTAATTAACAGAAGTCAGGAAGTGGTAGAGCATGCCTTTAATTCCAGCACTCAGGAAAGCCAGATGCTGGTGGCCATCTAGGACCACCATGTGAGACCACCCTCCCAACCCCTTGCTTGCTGGTTTGCATAGCACACCACACTGCAGTGAAGGCCACCCCTTTCCCTCTCCACCCAATCTCCCAGGAGCCATCTCCACCTGCAACCACCAACCCAGGCAGCCACCTGGGACCACTAGGTGAAGCCCCCCCCACCCTTTTGTCTGCTGAGTCCCACTGGCAGACCCCATGACCCTATGGACCACTCATTCCCCTCTGCACCCAATCTCCCTGCCTCCAATCCCTGAATCGGGTGGACATCTGGGACCACCAGGTGAGGCTAACCCCCTCCTACCCTCTTGCCTGCTTGGTTACTCAGGCAGACCCTATAGGATGCAGTATGCCCCCACTGCTCCACACTCCATCTCCCATCCTCCATTTCTGCCTACAACCCCAAAACCAGACGACCATCTTGAACCACCAGGTTAGGTGCTCCTCTTACCCCCCTGACTACTGGGTTGTGCAGACCATACAGCCCAGCAATCTGCCCCCCTGCCCTCCGCACCCCATCTCCCAGGCACCATCACTTCTGGCAACATCAGACCAAGTGGCCATCAGGAACCACCAGACCCAGGCTATCAGGAACCACCAGGAGGCCTGTTGCCACCCAGAAAAACAAGAGGCCTCCTGCCATCCAGGCCTACCAGCCCTTCCTGCAATCCCAGAGGCTTACTACCATCAGAGAACACTAGGCCCACTAATACCAAGACCAAACAGATGGCTAAAAGACAGCATAGGAACACAAGCGAAAAAAAAAAAGATCCGGGGCCATATGGGATCACTAGAACCTAGCTATCTTACTACAGCAAGCCCTGATATTCTAACACACCTGAAATGCAAGAAAACGACCTTAAATCTGATGTCATGAAAATGATAGAGACCTTAAAAGAGGAAATGAATAAATGACTCTGAGAAATGAAGGAACATATAATCAAACATATGAAGGAAATGAATAAATAAATCCCTTCAAAAAATACAGGAAAAACCAATCAAACAGGAGAAGACTGTCCTAGATCTGAAAATGGAAATAGAAGCAATAAAGAAAACATAGAGACAATCATAGAGATGGAAAACCAGGCAAAGAGAACATGAACTACAGACACAAGCATCACCAACAGAATACAAGAGATGGAAGAGAAAAATATCAGGCCTAGAAGATATAATTGAAAAAATGATACATTGGTCAAAGAAAATGATAAATCTAAACAGTTCCTGACACAAAACATTCAAGAAATATAGGATGCCAAGAAAAGACCAAACCTAAGAATAATAGGAGAAGAAGAAGAAGACTCCCATCTCCAAGACAGAGAAAATATATTCAACAAAATCATAGAAGAAAACTTCCCCAACCTAAAGAAAGAGATGCTTGCAAACATACAAGAAACTTACAGAATACCCAAATATACTGTGCTGCAGACCACGGTGTAGTGGTCTCAGCAACCGAACCAGGTTTCAAGAAGTTTTCAGGTGGGGAGCGGATTCGGCGTGACAGACAACACAACTCAAGAGAAGTTTCAGTGTTGCTGCAAAGTTTTACTTTTTTTCAAAGCAGAATTTATACAGTAAAAATCAGGAAGTGTGATCATAGTTACATAGCCAAAAGCATAAACATATGTTGCTAAGAAATACCTGCTGATCTTGGAAGGAACATTGAGCTTCTTGGTGGCCCGATTGACTGTGGTCAACGAACCGGACAGTTTCTAACCATTGTGTTTCATTTTGAAACAGACCAGTATTTCAATGTCTTTTTTTAAAATCTCTTTTTACTTCCTCAATAGTTTTTCATAACCATGAACGCTTATTTGCTTTTCCTATTACACTAGCAAGTATTGGAATGTTTTTTGATAGCTTTAACAATATCTCCTAATGTTTTAGCTTTATTCAATGTCTACCAGGGAGGACGTGATCTCCTAAGTCTTTTCATGAAACCTAAGCTATTCTTTTATCATCATCTATCATTTTTATAGGAACACCAGGTACATAGAATTTATTTGTTAATGTTCTCCGTTTTCTTTTGTATCTTGTCTGAGATCCTAACTCTTTTTCCTGTAGAAGATTAATAGCTTCATGTACTAGCATATTAGAATTGTTCTGTATTATTTGTACAAACTGCTGCAAAGGACTATTATCTGCATCTGAATTATTCATTAGTATAATGTTTGGGTTTTCTGAAACATCTAGGCTTTCTTTTTGTGGGGCTGTTGCCATCTGTTTAGGGGTAGACAGCGTATTTTAAGTTCCTTTTTCAAGTACTGTACTTCTTGGAAATCTTGTATAAGCTATGAGATAAAGTAAGCATCCAAAAGTGAAACCAAGCCCTCCGAACATCCCCAAGCTTTCCAGCTCCCCAGGAGACCTGATGATTCGCCCCCACAAATATCCAGGCTTCCGTCCAGCACCCCTTTTGGCTAATGGGTCATTCTTCAGGGCCTGGAAAAGCCCAGAAGAACCCCCCAGCCGTACAACACGCATGTTTGTCACACAGCGGTCGTAGCCTGCACTGCTGGCGAGGCGGGTATGGCAATACTGGACCAAAAAAGAAACTCTAGCCACCACATAATAATCAAAACAATGAATGTACAGAACAAAGAAAGAATACTAAAAGCTGCAAGGGAAAAAGAACAAGTAAAATATAAAGGCAGACCTATCAGAATTACACCCAACTTCTCAACAGAGACTCTCAAAGCCAGAATGACCTGGGCAGATATATTGCAGACTACACAAGACCACACATGTCAGCCCAAACTACTATATCCAGCAAAACTTGCAATTACTATAGATAGAGAAAACAAGATATTGCACTACAAAACCAAATTTTAACAATGACTATCTAAAAACCCAGCCCTATAGAAGGCACTAGAAGGAAAAATCCAACCCAAGGAGGATAACTACACCCAGAAAAACAGGAAATAAATAATCCTAAAAACAAAAGAAGGTAAACATGCATGCCACTAACTAACATCTACTACCACCACTAACATCAAAATAACAGAAATTAACCATAATTGGTCATTAATATCTCTCAACATCAATGGACTCAATTCCCCAATAAAAAGGCACAAGCTAACAGAATCAATTAAAAAAGAGGATCCACCATTCTGCTGCATACAAGAAACATACCTCAGCAACCAAAATAGACATTGTCTCAAGGTAAAGGGCTAGAAAAAGGTTTTCCAAGCAAATGGACCCAAGAACCAAGCAGGAGTAGCCAATCTTGTATCCAATAAAATAGGCTTTCAACTAAAACTAATCAAAAGAGATGGATAAGGACACTTCATACATATTAAAGGAAAAATCAACCATGATGACATTTCAATTATGAACATTCATGCCCCAAATGCAAGGGCACCCTCATTTGTAAAAGAAACACAACTAAGGCATAAATCACACATTGATCCCACACATTAATAGTGGGAGACTTCAACAACCCACTTTCACCAGTGGACAGATCATCGACACAGAAACTAAACAGAGAAATAATGAAACAAAGAGACATCATGAATCAAATGGACCCAACAGATATCTACAGAACTTTTCATCCAAACACAAAGAAATATACCTTATTCTTAGAACCTCACAGAACCTTCTCCAAAATTGACCATATACTTGGTCACAAAACGAGCCAAAACAGATACAATAAAGTTGAAATAACCTCTTGTATCTTATCAGTTCACCATGGATTAAAGCTGGACTTCAACAGCAACAGAAACAACAGAAAGCCTACAAACACATAGAAACTAACATCTCTCTATTCAATGAGCACTGGGTCATGGAAGAAATAAAGAAAGAAATTTAAAACTTTCTAGAGTTCAATGAAAACATACCCAATTTTATGGGACACAATGAAAGAAATGCTGAGAGGAAAGTTCATAGCACTAAGAACCTTCATAAAGAAATTGGACAGATCTCATACTACTGACTTAAAAGAATATCTGAAAGCTCTAGAACAAAAAGAAGCAAACACATCCAAGAGGAGTAGGCAGCAGGAAATAAACTCCAGACTGAAGTCAATATATTAGAAACAAAGAGAACAATAAAAAGAATCAATGAAACCAAGAGCTGGTTCTTTGAGAAAATCAACAAGATAGATAAACCCTTAACCAAACTAACTAAAAGGCAGAGAGACAGTATCCAAAACAACAAAATCAGAAATAAAAAGGGGACATGACAACAGACACTGAAGAAATCCAAAGAATTATAAGGTCTTACTTCAAAAGCCTGTACTCCACAAAATTTAAAAATCTAAATGAAATGAATGATTTTCTTGACAGATTCCACTTACCAAAGTCAACTCAAAATTAGATAAAAAAAAATTAAACAGTCCCATAAGCCCTAAAGAAATAGGAGCAGTTATCAAAAGTCTCCCCACCCCCCCCCCCCCCCGCCAAAAAAGCCCTCAGCCAGATGGTTTTGGCACAGAACTCTACCAGACATTGAAAGAAGAGCTAATATCAATACTCCTTAAACTACTTCACAAATATAAATATGGAAGGAACTTTGCAAGCTCATTCTATGAAGCCACAATAGCCTTGATACCTAAACCACACAAAGACTCAACTAAGAAAGAGAAATTCAGACCAATCTCCTTCATGAACATTGATGCAAAAATACTCAATAAAATACTGGCAAACTGAATCCAAGAATACATCAAAAAAATCATCCACCATGATTAAGTAGGCTTCATCCCAGGTATGCAGGATGGTTCAACATATGAAAATTCATTAATATAATCCACCATATAAACAAACTGAAAAAAAAACCACATGATCATCTCACTAGATGCTAAAAAATCCTTCAACAAAATCTAACACCCATTCATGATAAAAAGTCTTGAAGAGATCAGCTATACAAGGCCCATACCTAAACATAAAAGAGGCAATATACAGCAAGTCTACACCCAACATCAAATTAAATGGAGAGAAACTTAAAGCAATTCCACTAAAATCAGGGACAAAACAAGGCTGTCCACTCTCACCATATCTCTTGAATATAGTACTTGATTCTAGCTAGAGTAATCAGACAACTAAAGAAGATCAAGGGGATACAAATGGGAAAAGAGGAAGTCAAATTATCCCTATTTGCTTAGTAAGGTATGATAGTATACATAAGTGATCCCTAAAACTCTACTAGAGAACTCTTACAGCTGATAAACACCTTCAACAAAGTGACTGGATACAAAATTAACTCAAAAAAATCAGTAATCCTCCTTCATACAAATGATAAATGGGCCAAGAAAGAAATAAGGAAAACAACTCCCTTGACAATAGCCACAAACAATATAAAATACCTTGGTGCAACACTAACCAAGCACAGGAAAGACCTGTTTGACAAGAACTTCAAATCTCTGAAGAAAGAAATTCAAGAAGACAACAGAAGATGGAAAGATCTCCCATGCTCATGGACAGGTAGGATAAATATAATAAAAATGGCCATTCTACCAAAAGCAATCTACAGATTCAATGAAACTCCAATCAAAATTCCAACACAATTCTTTACAGATCTTAAAAGAACAATTCTCAACTTCATATGGAAAAATAAAAAGCCCAGGATAGCGGAAAGAGTCCTGTACAATAAAAGAACATCTGCAGGTATCACCATCCCTGACTTCAAACTGTACTGCAAAGAAATAGTAATTAAAGGGGATCCAGGATGGTGGCGGCCTGCGTGGACGCATTTTAATTTTGGGGAAAACAGCTACAAAACCGCAAATGTTATAAGACGCTGTACAAAAAATCTGAGTGACTTGACCCCCCTGGATCTCACCCAACTACCCAGGGACCATTAAAGTCCCTGGGTAGGACACTCCCTCCCACTCTCGGACAAGCACGGAAGCCACTGAATCCGGGAATCGGAAACTCCCCCACCAGGAGAGACACTGGGTAAGATCCATTCTAATACCCAGTGGGCAGATTCAGACCCCACACAGGGATACTCTCCAGCCTGCTGGGCCCTACCCCAGGTCCCGTACAGGTGATCTGGCTATTTGGCGAAGGGTTGCAGACCCATGGAAGTGTGCGTGGCTCGGCTGCAGAGTACCCATCTGGCTGCAGATTGCGATCCACTGCGGTGTATGGGAACTTGGTTGACAGTGACGCCACTTGCCAGTTTCCAGAGCCAGCTCTATACACACATAAGCGGGGCTGTGAGAGTGGCAAGGCTACAGGAGATGAAGGCAGATTTACCCACCACAGGATCCAACCCTGGGCAAACTGTGAGGTCTTTATTATTATTATTGGACTTTTTTGCTATTATGGGCCTTTCCAGCAGGGAACCAGAGCTTAAGTGTATACACCTCCACCATCTGGATAAGTGAGGTCTCCACCTGAGAGGCAGGGCTGAAAAACTCACCTTACAGGAGTGGAGTCAGGCAATTCGACTGCTACACCAAAAAGTCCCCTTTGGATCCAAGACCAGAAGACAACAGGAGCAGACAGCTAAGGACTTACAAATGGCCAAAGGCCCCCGAATAAACAGAAATCAGGGTGGAATGACTCCAACAAAAGAAAACTATGCTATTGCATCCAACCCTGACTACATCACCACAGCTGAAACACATGAAAACGATGACAATTCTGTAGGGGTTAGATAAATTAGATTTAGAAAATATATAGGAGTTTCTGATACTGTCTCTTAATTCGGGGCCTGAAGAGCATTATCAGCATGAAGTCAGCAAAAACAGGAAAGACTTAATAGACTGAAAAACAAGGTTGAAGTCAGGAAAAACAGGAAAGACTCAATAGACTTGAAGAAACAAAGTATCTGGCCTGGCATTGTTTTCAGCTGCAAAGTGGGCAGAGCCCTAATTAAGCTGAAACAGAGATCCTCCTATTTGAGGACAGTGCGTGGAGCCCAGAAGAGAAGAAGCCCCTGATGCTAGAGAGCTCCAAGAGTCCTGCTGAAAAAACGGCTGGCCATTGATGGCCAGCTCTCTCCCTGAAGCAGAAAGAAGCCGGTGAGCAAAGAAAGCCTGAGCAAGACACCAAAAGGCCAAGGACTGGACCCTGTGGCTCAGCTTTTGCCTAGAGGGGTTTGATCTGTCCAAACAGTGGCCTAAAGGAAACGGTGCCTGGCTTTAAGGACTGAGGCAGAGCAGCTGAGTTCCTGATTCAAAAGAAGTAAGTTGGCCTGCAGACGGCTGGGGTCTCCCACAGAGAAGAAAGCATGAAGCCTTATTTAAGGTGAGACTGCAATAACCAACGACCCTGACGAACCTGCATCTGAGAGATCCAGAAAAAGGACTGCTAAGTGCGTTAAAGAATCTACAACAAAGACTGTATTCCTGACGACTGAGGACCTGCCCCAGAGACTGTATCATTCTAAAAGGTTATGAAAGTAGTTGTTATAATTATCAATAGGTTTAGTGGATAGGTTAAAGGGGTTGTATGTAGGATTTTATAGGATTAATAGTTAAGAAATTGTTGGTGTTTGTTATAAGTGAATTTATTAATAAATAAATAAGTGTTAAGTAATAATTTAAAAGTTAGGTTACACAATTCTACATTATGGAAAGTGATAGAGTCCCTTCAAGAAGAACTTAAATCTATGAAGGAATTCAAAGAAGCCACAATTTCAAAAACAAAAGCAATGTATAATGCCATTAGAGAACTCCAAAACAAGGTGGCTCAACTTGAACAGGAAAAAAGACAGGGCAATGGAAGACTTCCAGGCAAAGACAAGCAAATTGGAGCAGGAAATGTACAAAACAAATAAAACCATTCAAGACATGAGAATGGAAATGGAAACAATAAAGAAAACACAGTCAGAGTTAAAAGTGTAAATGGACAATAAAGGGAAGAGAACAGGAACTATGGATATGAGTACCAAAAATAGGATTCAAGAGATAGAAGACAGGATCTCAGGCATGGAAGATTCGATGGAAGAAATCAGTACAACATCCAAAGAAAATGAGAAAGCTAAAAAATCTCTCACCCACAACATCCAAGAAATCAAGGACTCAATGAAAAGACAAACCTCAGAATTATAGGCATAGAGGAAAGAGAAGACTCCCGACTCGAAGGTCCAGGAAATATCTTCAACAAAATCATAGAAGAAAACTTCCCAAACCTAAAGAAAGAGATGCCAATAAAAATCCAAGAGGCTTACAGAACACCAAACAGATTAGATCAGAAAAGAAACTCCTCTCAACACATAATAATTGAAACTCCAAATGTACAGAACAAAGAAAGAATATTAAAAGCTGTAAGAGAAAAAGGTCAAGTCACATACAATGGCAGACCCATCAGAATTACACCTGACTTCTCCTCAGAAACTTTAAAAGCTGGAAGGGCCTGGACAGATGTCCTACAGCCCTGAAAGAACATAGGTGCCCAGCCAGACTACTATACCCAGCAAAACTCTCTATCAACATAAATAGAGAAAACAAGAGATTCCATGACAAAATCAAATTTAAACAATATCTACCCACAAACTCAGCCCTACAGAAGATCCTAGAAGGAAAATTCCAACCCAGAGAAGATAACTACACTCAAGAAAACAGAGGAAATAGAAATCTCCACAGCAACTAAACAAAAAGAAGCACAAGACGACCACCTATACCAAAATAATGGGAAATAACAACCCCAGGTCACTAATATCCATCAACATCAATGGACTCAACTCGCCAACAAAAAGACACAGACTTACAGACTGGATCCATAAGCCAGACCAATCTTTTTGCTGCATACAAGAAACACATCTCACTATTGAAGATAGACACTATCTCAGAGTAAAGGGCTGGGAAAAGGTTTTCCAAGCAAATGGACCCAGGAAGCAAGCTGGAGTAGCCATCCTAATATCAAAAAAAAATAGACTTCCAATTGAAGTTAATAAAAAAAAGACAGAGAAGGGCATTACATACTCGTTAAAGGAAATATTCATCAAGAGGACATCTCAATATTGAACATCTATGCCCCAAATACAAAGGCACCTACATTCGTAAAAGAAACGCTTCTAAAACTTAAATTAAACATCGATGCCAACACTTTAGTAGTGGGAGACTTCAACACCCCACTCACAACTATGGACAGATCATCAAGACAGAAGCCAAACAGAGAAATAATGAGTCTAACAGAGATCATGAACCAAATGGACCTAACAGATATCTACAGAATGTTTCACCCAAACACAGAAGAATACACCTTCTTCTCAGCACCTCACAGAACCTTCTCCAAAGTCGACCATATAGTTGGACACAAAGGTAGCCTCAACAGATACAAGAAAATTGAAATAAACCCTTGTATCTTATCAGACCACCATGGAATAAAGCTGGACTTCAAAAGCAAAAGAATCAACAGAAAACCTACACACACATGGAAATTAAACAACTCTTTAATAGATGACTACTGGGTCAGGGAAGAAATAAAGAAGGAAATCAAAGACTTCTTAAAATCCAATGACAATGAAGGCACAACATACCCAAACCTATGGGACCCAATGAAAGCTGTGCTGTGAGGAAAGTTCATAGCTCTAAGTGCTTTCAAAAAGAAAATTGTGACAGCTCATATTAGCAAATTAACAGCTAAACTGTGTAAATTGGAAAAAAACAAACAAACAAACACTCCCAAGAGGAGCAGAAGGCAGAAGATCATCAAACTTAGAGCTGAAATCAACAACTTAGAAACAAAAAGAACTGTACAAAGAATCTATGAAACCAAGAGTTGGTGCTTCGAGAAAATCAACAAATAGACAGACCTTTAGCCAAATTAACTTAAAGGCAGAAGGAAAAAACCCAAATCAACAAAATCAGAAGTGAAAAGGGAGAAATAACAACAGACATTGAGGAAATCCAGAGAATATTTGGATCCTACTTTAAAAATTTATACACCACCAAATTTGAAAACTTAAGTGAAATGGACAATTTTCTTGATAGAGTCCACCTACCGAAGCTAAATCAAGATCAGATAAATAGATTAAACAGCCCTATAACCCCTAAGGAAATAGAAACAGTCACTAAAAATCTCCCAACGAAAAAAAGCCCAGGGCCAGATGGCTTTAGCACGGAATTCTACCCGCTCATCAAAGAAGAGCTAACACCAATACTCTTCAAACTCTTTCAACAAGTAGAATCAGAAAGAACATTGCCAAACTCATTCTATGAGGCCACAGTCACCCTGATTCCTAAACCACACAAAGACCCAACAAAGAAAGAGAACTTCAGACCAATCTCCCTCATGAACATAGATGCAAAAATACTTAATAAAATACTAGCAAACCGAATTCAAGAACACATCAAAAGTATCATACACCATGATCAAGTAGACTTCATCCCAGGAATGCAGGGATGGTTCAACATACGAATGTCTATCAACGTAATTCACCATATAAACAAGATGAAAGAAAAAAACCACATGATAATCTCGCTAGATGCAGAAAAAGCATTTGACAAAATCCAACACCCGTTCATGCTAAAAGTTCTGGAGACAACGGGCATACAAGGACTGTACCTAGAAATAATAAAGGCAATATACAGCAAGCCAGTGGCCAACATCAAATTAAATGGAGAGAAATTTGAAGCATTTCCTCTAAACTCAGGAACAAGACAAGGATGTCCACTTTCACCATATCTCTTCAATATTGTACTTGAAGTTCTTGCTAGAGCAATAAGACAACTAAAGGAGATCAAGGGGATAAATATTGGAAACGAAGAAGTCAAATTATCCCTATTTGCAGATGATATGATAGTATACATAAGCGACCCCAAAAATTCCACCAGAGAACTCTTACAGCTGATAAACACCTTCAATAAGGTAGCTGGATACAAAATTAATTCAAAAAAAATCAGAAGCCCTTCTTTATACAACAAACAAATGGGCTGAGAAAGAAATAAGGGAAACAACCACCTTCACAATAGCCACAAACAGTATAAAACACCTGGGGGTAACTCTAACTGAGCAAGTAAAGGACCTGTACAACAAGAACTTCAAGCCCTTGAAGAAAGAAATGGAAGAGGCCTTTAAAAGATGGAAAGATCTCCCATGCTCATGGATAGGTAGGATCAACATAATAAAAATGGCCATCCTACCAAAAGCAATATATAGATTCAATGCAATTCCTATCAAAATACCAACACAATTTTTTATAGACTTGGAAAGAGCTATTCTCAATTTCATATAGAACAACAAAAAGCCCAGAATAGCTAAATCAATCCGGTACAATAAAAAAACATCTGGAGGTATCACCATCCCAGATTTCAAGCTGTACTACAGAGCAATAGTAGTAAAAACAGCATGGTATTGGTATAGAAACAGACCAATAGATCAATGGAATCGAATTGAAGACCCAGAAATAGACCCACACACTTATGGCCACCTAATTTTTGACAAAGAAGCCAAAATCGCACAATGGAAAAAGGACAGCATCTTCAACAAATGGTGCTGGTCCAACTGGATGTCCACTTGTAAAGGAATGAAATTAGACCCATACCTATCACCTTGTACAAAACTTAAGTCCAAGTGGATCAAAGACCTTAACATAAGGCCAGTCACACTAAATCTACTAGAAGATAAAGTGGGAAAAACCCTCCAACTCTTTGGCACAGGTGACAACTTCCTGAACAGAACACCAACAGCTCAGGAACTGAGACCAACAATCAATACATGGGACCTCATGAAACTGAAAAGCTTCTGTAAGGCAAAAGACACTGTCATTCGAACAAAACAGCAGCCTACAGACTGGGAAAAAATCTTCACAAACCCCACATCTGACAGAGGGCTATTATCTAAAATCTACAAAGAACTCAAGAAACTAAATGCCAAGAAACCAAATAATCCAATCAAAAAATGGGGGACGGAGCTAAATAGAGAATTCACAAAGGAGGAATCCCTAATGGCCGAGAGACACCTGAAGAAATGCTCAACATCCTTAATCATCAGAGAAATGCAACTCAAGATGACTCTGAGATTCCATCTCACACCTGTCAGAATGGCTAAGATCAAAAGCTCAAGTGACAGCACATGCTGGCGAGGGTGTGGAGAAAGGGGTACCCTATTCCATTGCTGGTGGGAGTGCAGGCTTGTGCAACCACTATGGAGGTCAGTCTGGTGATACCTTAGAAAACTTGGAATAGCTTTGCCTCAGCCATACCACTTCTGGGTATACACCCAAATGACTCCTCACAGAATCATAAGGAAGTTTCCTCATCTATGTTCATAGCAGCCTTATTTGTAATAGCTAGAAACTGGAAACAACCCAGCTGTCCCTCAACCGAAGAATGGATGAAAAAACTGTAGTACATCTACACAATGGAATATTATTCAGCTATCAGGAACAATGAAATTAAGAAATTTTCCACCAAATGGATGGAACTAGAGAAGCTCATCCTGAGTGAGCTAACCCAGACTCAGAAGGATGCATATGGCATCTATTCACTTATAGTAGGATTTTAGCTATATAGTAGAGGATATCGATACTACAACCAACACACCAAAGGGAACATGGACATAGACTTTTTATTTTTTATTTATTTTATTTTATTTTTATTGTTTTTTATCTGTTTGTCTGTTTATTTGTTTGTTTTTTAGTTCTCTCTCTGGCAATGAGACACTTTTCACTGGTGGTACTGCCTTGTAGTCCCCCAATGTATGAGGAGGCCCTTGGCCCTCATATGACCTCTGAACTGGGGTGAGGGACTGTTATGTAGGGACACTCCACTCCAGAGGAGTGGGATGGAAGGGTTAGGGGGTAAAAAAAAATGAAACATGAAGTTTCGGCCTTTTGCTACTAATTGCATAAACTGTTTAGGATAATTAAGAAATGCAAACTAATAGTCATGCAAGCCGGTCATTGTGTTAGTTACTATGACAGTCTATTATAGTTATTTTCTAAGCTAATCAAAAATCAAGTTGCTAAGAGACAAGCAACATTTGCTTATCCTAGTGTAAGAGATAAGTAGGACCTCTTCAAAAACCTCAAGAGATCTGCAGAATATGACATTCAAAGATGTTTTCTTAACTTAAGATTTTTTGATATCAAGAAATGTCAACTCCTGACACCACTCCCTATTCTACTCCAAGTAGAAGATGAGCATCAAAGAATCTCCAGTGGGAGATGGTTGAATTAGTGGCAAGCCTATCTCTTGGCAAGAAAAACCCCTTGCTTTAACTGTACACAGAATGCTGTCCAAAAAGGACAAAACTTGGAAGCAGGTAAGTCGACAACCTAGCTCTGCCAAGACAGGGCAGGCAAGTCCTTCATAATTCCTGCTCTACAATCAATGTCTGTCAGAGAAACAGGGCCAAACGGCTGAAGATTGATGCTGTAATGTATGGAGAGAAAACGGGAACTGTCCAGGCAGCCACTGGTATGACATTACTTAGTTTTGGAAGGTGCGGGCCCTGCACTTCCTATATAATCATATATATTTATCTCTCACAGGTCTCTGAGGTGGTTGAAGAACAGATAGCTAGAGTCTCATAGTTAAATTTTGAGTTGTTTAGGAATCAAGTGGGTGTTCTGGATCTAAGAAGATGTTTTTAAAATTGTAATGAAAGTTAGGATGAAAGTTGAGTTGGATATAGAACTTTAAACTCATGGAGATGGGTAGATAGTAGAATGTTAAAGTCAGGTGCCAAATACGTATAGACTGGACATTGAGATTGTATGCTAAGCCATTAACTCTCATAATTGTGGCCTAATTACCTCTGTTGTTTTGTATTGTATTTATTATTATAAGAGAAAGAGCCATTTGTTTTACTGAAAGTGGGAGCTGTTGGGGGGAAAAAGATATACCTTAACTTGAAGAAAAAGGAAAGGGATGGGTGGGTTGAGGCAGAAGAGGGTGGGAGTGTTGGACTGGAAGGGGAGTAGGGAGGGGATTGCGATTGAGATGTAACTTGAAGAAATAAAAAATAAATTTTAAAAAATGAAATAGTAATTAAAACCGCATGGTACTGGCATTAAAAACAGACAGGATGACCAATGGAATTGAATTGAAGACCCAGAAATAAATCCAAACACCTACAGACACTTGATTTTTGACAAAATTGTCAAACCCATACAATGGAAAAAAGAATCTTCAACAAATGGTGCTGTTATAACTGGATGTCAACATGTAGAAAAATGCAAATATATCCATATTTATCATCCTGCACAAAACATAAGTTGAAGTGGATCAAAGACCTCAACATAAAACCAGACACACTAAGTCTAATAGAAGAGAAAGTGGGGAAAAGCCTTGAGCTGATTGGCACAGGAGACAACTTCTTGAACAGAACACCAATTGCACAGGCACTAAGATCAACAATAAATAAATGGGAACTTATGAAACTAGAAAGATTCTGTAAGGCCAAAGACACTGTCAATAGAAAAAAACGGCAGCCCACAGATTGGGAAAGGATCTTCACTAACCTCACATCAGACAGAGGACTAATACCCAAAATATATAAGGAACTCAAGAAATTAAATACCAACAAACCAAATAATCCAATTTAAAAATGGGGTATAGAGCTAAGCCAAGAATTCACTACAGAGGATTTTCTAATGGCTGAGAAGCATTTAAAGAAATGTGCAGCATCCTCAGTCATAAGGGAAATACAAATCAAAATGACTCTGAGATGCCATCTCACACATGCTGGAATTTCTAAAATCAAAAACTCAAGTGACTGCACATGCTGGTAAGGGTGTGGAGAAAGGGAAACACTCCTCCATTGCTGGAGGCAGTGCAAACTTGTACAATCACTTTGGAAATCAATCTGACGCTTTCTCAATAAATTGAGAATAGATCCAGCTATACCACTCCTGGGACGATACCCCAGGTATGTCACCTAATCACAAGGACATTTACTCAACTATGTTCATAGCAGCTTTACTTGTAATAGCCATAAACTGGAAACAACCCAGATGTCCCTCAACCAAGGAATCGATAAAGAAATTGTGGTACATCTATACAATGGAGTACTACTTCACAATCAGAAACGAGGATATCATGAAATTTGCAGGCAAATGGATGGAACCAGAAAAGATCATCCTGAGTGAGCTAACACAGACCCAAAAAAGCACACATGGTATTTACTCACTCAGAAGCAGATATTAGCCATTAAGTACAAAACAACCATGCTACAATCCACAGACCCAATGACACTAAGTAACAAAGATGGCATACGGGATGATCCTTGAATACCTCTAAGTAGGGGAAATAAAATGAACATAGGAAGTGAATGAAGAGAGGAATCCAAACAGGAACTCAACATTACTGCCATCAAAGAAGCTTTATCTAGCAAAAAATGGAAACAAATACAGAGACCCATAGCCATACATTAGGCAAAAATCAGAGTCTTGAGGAAGAGTCAGGGAAAGGTTTGAGGGAGCTGGAGAGATTGGGACACCACAAGGAGACCCCCATAGCCAATTAACTGGGGCATAAGGTGGCTCATAGAGACTAATCCAAAAACCAAAGAACATGCATGGTCCATCCTAGGCACACTACACATATGAAGCAGATGAGCTGCTTGGTACTCAAGTGAATCCCCTATTAATTGGAACAGGGGCTCTCTCTGACAAGGTTGGACAAGGTTGCCTCCCTCTATATCCTATTTTCCTAGCAGAACTGCCTTCTCTTGCCTCAGTGGAAGGAGAGGTAATTTGTCCTAATGTGATTTGATATCCCAAAGTGGTTTGGAACCGGGTTGGGTGGGGTTGGAGTATGGGGTAAGTGGATTGGAGGGTGGGACTGAGAAGAGGGAGGAGAATGGTGATTGGAATGTAAAATAAATTATTAGAAAAATGAAAGCTACATAGTGAAACACTTTCTATGAATAAATAAACAAATGAAATATGACAGAGGATCCTACAATGGGCTAAAATTTTCTGTTTTAATTACTTCTCCGGTGGAAATGCTTGAGATCTGATTTTGTAGCTGCAGACATATTAGCATTCTTTCTTTCTTATAGTAATTATCCCCTAAGCTTTCTCATACCGCTGCTATCTCTTGGTATTACAAGGCAGACTTCATGTGCAATGTGTATGTACACACTTGAACACTGAGTTTGGGCTTTCCAGGCTGTAGTGTTATGCACTGATGTCAGCCATAGAAAACAGCAATTATGTTTTTGAGGTCATCTTCCTTTATTATTAGTAGTAGTATTTACATGCATTTATTTGTTTCTGTGTGTGCAAATGCACATGTGGAAGTCAGGACAGTTTGTAAGAGTTGATTCTTTCCTTCCACCCTTTGGGCCCCAGGAAACAAGCTTGGGCCCTCAGGTTCAGCAGCAAGCAACTTAACTACCTTAGTCAACATGGTGGCCCGAGGTCATCTTCCGAATGGAAACACTTTCCATGTGTTTGTGTAAATTCTCCTTTTGCTCTTTCTCTCACACTCCTCACAGCACTCCCTTAGGTAGAATTTGTTGTAAATGTTTTATGTGAATAGTTAGGTTCTGAGAGATGAAACAGAGGGAGAAAAATTCATTTTCTCCAGGGATAAAATGGTTAGATAGAGAAGTCGACAGCCTAACTCTGCCAAGACAGGGTAGGTAAGTCCTTCATAATCCCTGCTCTACAACAAATGTCTGTCAGAGAAACAGGACCCAAAGGCTGAAGACTGATGCAGGAATGTATGGAGAGAAAATGGGAACTGTCCAGGCAGTCAATGGTATGTCCTTTCTTAGTTTTGGAAGCTGCAGGCCCTGCACTTCCTATATAAGCAGATATATTTACCCCTCTCAGGTCTCTGAGGTGGTTGAAGAATAGACAGCTAGAGTCTCATAATTAAATTTTGAGTTGTTTAGGAATCAAGAGG
Organism: Lophiomys imhausi; assembly: GCA_907164525.1. Lineage (NCBI taxonomy): Eukaryota > Metazoa > Chordata > Mammalia > Rodentia > Muridae > Lophiomys > Lophiomys imhausi. The sequence continues at coordinate 2,911,445 of CAJQZJ010033821.1, read as the reverse complement.
GCGTTATAGATATAAGAAGATACTCTTAAAAGTGTGTTGCAAGTTAGTATGAATGTTGAGTCAGATATAGACCTTTAAACTCATGGAGATGGTTAGATAGTAGAATGTTAAAGTCAGGGGCCAAATATGTATAAACTGGACATTGGGAAGGTATACTGGGCCATTTAACTCTCATAAATGTGGCATATTTATTTCTGTTGTTTTGTATAATACTTACTGTTATAAGAGAAGGAACCATCTGTTGGACTGAAAGGGGAAACTTCTGGGGGGAAGAGGATGGAAGGGCGGGATAGGAAGGGGGAATAGGGAGGGGTTTGTGACTGAGATGTAACTTGAAGAAAAAAAAATAAAGTATTTATAAAAAAATGGTTAGATAGAAAGTCTAAACTATTTCTGCTGATCAGTTATCAGGATGAATGAAAGAAAAGGAACATTTTTACTGGATGCAAAGCTGACATGCAAATGAGTTGTATCTAAGTGGTATCAAATCCTGGGTTCAAGCTGTTCTCAGGCTTGCAGGAAGTTCTTTTCCCATTGTTGCAACTTCTGGGTTCTTCATGGAATCTAAGACATGGTGATGAGCTATACTATACAGGATGAATCACAAACTACAATATGCCACTGAATGAACATGAACCATCATTAGAGACATTAAGGGACTTTATGTGTTAACTAAAGTGTTAATTAAGTGTTAACTCTAGCGTTACAGGAAGTATACATTTTATTTGAACACTGGTATTAGACCCAGATGTAGTTCTATTCTCTTTTGTTAGAGTTTATGGAGCTGTCTAAATTTACAAAGAAAATATTGACTTAACAATTACAGGCACATAAAAGTTTCCTAGGAACTGCCAAAGAACGATGTAAACAATGCAATGGCCATGCTATTACACTAAGATAACCCTGTGCACAAGGATGAAGTGACAGCTAGGAGGGATCCGTTCCACTGAGGGGAAGTGGAAGTAGCAGTGATGCTCAGAGAATAGAGGAATGGCACTGGGGCAGAAAATGGAGCAAGCAATGGAGCACAAGAGGAAGTGTGTACTGATTAGGCACTGAATATGTGGTCTGGAGACCACTGTAGCAGGCTCTGAGAACTTAGCACAACTGACACCATGTTAGGTGCTCCAAGGCACTATCCTGACCTAACACCCCATCACATAGACTACTACAACTGCTAGTGAGAACTAAGACCTAAATTACTATAGTTCATAGTTATGGGAAGGTCCCTAAATGGACTAACCTTGCTTTTTGGCTTCTGTAGTTCTGCTTATTGCTGATTTTGATCACTAAAGTGTGTCAACTAGGATGTGGTTGTTGTCATAAAAGCCAAGAACAGCAAAGCTTGTGGCTACATGATTTGGACTACACAATTACCTGTGTAGCACACCAGCCAGTTAATAAAGACTTTCCTTTGACTTTAAGAGCTGTGTGTTCTCTGAAGGAGTTACCTCACAAACGCTATTGTCATTTGAGGGTAAGTTAGTTAAACTGCTCTGAATTTTTTATTCAGTTCTGGTATAACATCTCTTCCCATACAGTGCCCCCTCTTCTCAGGGCTCCACTGAGCTCACTGTGTTTCTCTCTTAGAAGGACAAACAAGCACCATATTATTTGGGGGGGCATTGGCTTTCTACTCTGCATGGGGAAGAGTGTGGGGATGGGTTCTGGCCACAAACACTCAGAATTTCTGGCCACAAACACTGGGACTGTAAAGTCTCAGCGGGGGTGTTGGGATAGTAGAGACTGAGGAGGATTACCCAGCCTGTGAACCCAGAGGCCTCAGGAATCAGGTGTCCTATGTAGCACCAGAGACATAACTCTGAGAAAGGGCTCTTGAGTGGTGACAGGGCTGTGGAGGGGCGGGGGGAAGGCGATGAAACTGCAGTAGGAGTGATCACTATGTAGGCTGAGGGAATGACACAGTCTAATTGGACAAAAACTGTTTATGAAAGGGCTCTCTGGCATCCAGGCTCAAGGTCGTCTGTGGGTCACATGGAGCCCCTCACTGGGTTTTTTTTTTTTTTATTAGAGTAGCTTATAGGCTGTGGATCAAGTGGTCCAACAGTGGATGTCTCCTGAGACTCCCAAAGGAAAGGCTGAAGATCCAATGACTATTGGGTGCATCAGACTGAATGGCTCAGCCATCCCAATCTGCTGCTGGAGTCTCTGTGCAATCCTAAAGAGCTTCCAGTCTTCCGTCTATGTGGAAATGTCAAAGAAGTGGTTTATAATATCAACAGAGGAATGTCTAAGGAATAGGATACAGAGACTCATCAGCAAGAGTGAAGACAAGCAGCCAAAAAGCAAGCTTTCTTCTTCTACATCCTTTTAGGTGGGCTGCATCAAGGAGGTGTGGCCCACATTTAGAGTGTGTCTCCTCACCTCAAATGATCCAATCACAAAACCCATGACAAACATGCCCAGCTGCTTCAGTTTTAGCTGACTCCAGATGTAGTCAAATTGACAGCCAAGATTAGCCATTACACTGTTCAAGCATAAGTTTGGATCCCCAGCACTCACATAAAAAGCTGGGTACAGCAGCACATACCTGTAATCGCATCTCGGAGGAAGCAGAGACTATTGAATCACTGGGTCTTGCTGCACAGACAGTCTAGCTGAATGGGCAATTTCCATGTTCACTGTGAGTCCCTGTCCCAAATATTAAGGTAGACAGAGCCAGCTGAGTTGGCTCATTGAAAAAAGACACTCAATGCAGAGCCTGAAAACCTGAGTTTAATGCCCAGAAACCACATGGAGGAGGGAAAAACTGATTTTCTCAAGTTGTCCTCGGACTTCCATATATGAACACACACATGAAAGAAATAACTTTTTAAAACATTAAGTTTTCTTTATTTTTTATTCTTTGTGAGTTTCATGTCATGCATCCCAGTCCTGCTCACCTCTCCATTCCCTCACATCCATCCTTCATTCTTGCAATATCCCCCCAAAATAAACACAAAAACAAACAAAAATTCAAAGCATAGAAAAACATGTCATTGTGGCACCTATAGTGTGTGACAGTGTGTCCCAACGTATATCCCTTTCTGCACACATCTTCACTTGCAAATGCTATTGCAATGAGTCATTGGTCTGCGAGGTCTCTGGCTTCTGTGACACCATCAATATTGGATCCTCACTGGGACTCCTCCCTGGTATCCTGTTGTTGCCCAGTCTCATAGAGATCTGCAGCTTTGGATCAGCAAGACTGGCCTTTCACACATTCCAACCATTCACAGATGAGACAGATTTTGGGGTGGACACACTCAGAGCTCTGGGTCTGGACAAGGGTGGTAGCTGAGTGCACTGGCTCTCCCTTATTCACACCACCAGGGAGAGCTCTCTAACACTACTCCTGCTAGGCCACCCAATGCTGTCATTGGCAGGAGGCAGGATCAGCTCTCCTGCTCTCATGCCTTCAGGCTCCTCAACCACACCAACACCTCCAGAACAATCTCCACTGTGCTGCCCAGTTAAGGCATACCTCCCCTCCACAGCTTTCCCAAGTGCTGCAGCCAATGAGGGAGCAGGACTAGCTCTCCCACTCTCATGCCTTAGGGACCAACTCTCCCAACTACCACAGGGGGGTGGGAGGGAGATCATCACCACCACACCCATGCCACCCACATTGGACCAGCTCTCCTGCATTCTCTCCGTAGGGGCTGGCTCTCCTGCACCCCCTCCACTAGATCCAGATCTACTGTACTGCTCAGGCGATCTGCAGGTCCCTATCTCCCAAATGCCACAGGTGGCCAAGGAGGGAAGAGCATCTCCCCTGCACCCACACCACCTTATTGCAGAAAAGTGAGTGGGCCAGTTCTCCTTTGCTTTCACCTTGGGGGCTGGCTCAATCTTGCCCTCTTGACCATGGCCAGCCCTACTGTGCTGCTCAGGCAAAGTGCAGGACCCACTCTCAACCAGCCTCTCAACCAACCAGCCACAGCCAGTGAGGAGGGCCAGCTCACCCACTCCCATGACTCCAGAATAAGCTCTCACGACTGCCTCAGGTGGTGAGGGGTGAGAGGGTGGACGGTATCACCCCAGCACCCACACTACCTCACAGAAGACTAGGCCAGCTGTCCCTCACTCACACACTTGGGGCCAGCTCCCCTATACCCTCACCACTAGGGCCAGTTAAACTGTGTTCCTCAGGTGAGGTGCAAGTCCCACTCTCCCAAGTGCTGCAGTTGGAGAGGGACAGGACCCACTCACCAAATCTCAAGACCCTGGGCCAGCTCTCTCCATTTCCTCAGGTGGGAGGGGCAAGTAGGGGAGGGCATCACTCCTATACCCACACCACCTCACAGCAGGCTAGTCGCATATCCAACTCTCCCACATTCACTCTCTTCTTCAGGGCCCCCTCCTCTGTGCTCTTTCCACCATGGTCAGCTCTGTTTTCCTGTACAGGTGAGGTTCAGGGCTTTCTCTCCTGGTACTCATGAACCTGTAGGGAGCTTTCCCTACTCCTGGAGTCAACTCTCCCACATTCATGCCCTTGGGGCCAACTCATCCACACCCCCGCCATCAGGGTCAGCTCCACTGTGCTGCCTGAGTGATGCACAGAGCCAGCTCTCCTGAGTGCTGCCACTGATGAGAGGTGGGGCCTGCTCTCCAGAGTGCTGCAGCCACTGAAGGGTGGAGCCAGTTCTGTACAGCTCCTAGACATCCATGTGGTCTCTTATGACTCTCCTGACAAGGGACATCCCCATGTTCTTAGTAGTAATATGAGCCACAGACATCAACATCGACCCCTGCTGCTGCACAGCCATGGACTCAGACATGGCCCTCAGCAGCAGCTAGGGCTAGGACCTCACCATGGTCCTGGAAGGTGCACCTGGCCACTCACAACAGGCTACCCCTCTCCACCCTGGAGTCTCCAGTTCCATGTCTCTTCCTAATGTTCAAGCTGTTCCACTTCTCTTTCTCTCCCATCTGTCCACACCATACCCACATATTGGGGTGGCTCCCACTGCCAGGCTAGCCAGGCTGCTGGCAGGCCTCTGGGTGACATCCTGTGTCTGCACTGAGTGGTGTGGGAGCAAGCAGGTATCTATGGCCTGCCTGTGCTGTACACTCAAGAGCAGGTCTGAGTGAGGCATGGCGGTCCACAGGTCTCTGTCTTTCTTCCTCCCTTTCTGCACTGCATGGTGGTAGGTGGGGCTCTGTGTGTCCATGGCCCACCTGTGCTGTGGAGTAGAGGGCAGGTCTGTGAGCTTCTTCCCCAGCCCTCACAGGGTGTCATGGGAGAATGCAGGTCTCTGTCTGTCTTCCTCTTCCCTTGCTATGCTGCTTGGATTTGACTGCATTTGATTTTTATGTTCCCTAGTGTTGGGTTTGGAAATGGAGCCAAGAAAACTTGTTTCAAAGACACAAGCTTAAATGAAATCTTTATTCTCTGAGCTTGCAAGGAGGCAGCCAGTTCAGGATTCAAAGCATCCCTGAAGGGAAATAGTATAGCTTGTTTAAAGGATTAAACCATAAAGCAAGGAGGTAGTGGGGTGCTGCAGAATATTTGATCACATTGTGAACCCCAAAATTTTTTACTGTAAAAACCAGTTTCTAATTGTGGAATGGCTCAGCCTTTAATCCTAAAGCTTTCTGTTTACTGTAAGTGGGTACTTGTGGTGTGGATCTACCCTAGCACACACCTTTAATCCAAGAACTTTCTGTTTATTGTAAACAAATAATTAAGGTGTGGCTCAGCCCTAGCACACACTTTGAATCCAAAAGTTTTCTGTATACATGATTAAATAAAGTTAACCCTAGGTTAGGTGGAGCACAAAACAACTGGCAGGGATGAAACAGAAAGGAGGACATTGAACTGATTGGTATTTAAGACAGCATGGGGAAAAAGGAACGTTTTTGGTGTTGGGCTTTTGGCTTCTGGTTGTGTCCTTCTGAGACAGTGGTGGAGTGGGAGCTCAGCTGGGTGCTTCCTCTGCCTCTCTGAGCGATTGGGCTTTCCCCCCCAGCATCTGGCACCTGTTGCATTGTCCAATCATATTTTGACACAAGACGTTGAGCAGGGCAGTTTCCATCATGGTTTTGCTTTAACCCAGGGCAACTTGTCACAGGAAGAGAATAAATGCTGGTGACTGGGCCTTATCTGGGCCACCTGGTATCAAAATCCTTGACTCAGAGCCTTGTGTTCTGGCTCCATCCTGGACATCTGGCCCATAACTCAAAATGATAAGGAACAAAGGAGTGGGCAAGGTGTAAATAGTCAATTAGCACATGACAGGTAACCAGTAACATTTATGACTTATGTACTCTAGTTTAGATAACAGGCAATTTCTTTCTTTATATTTTTTATTAGTTAACAGACAAACAAGAAATATCTGGAACGACAGGATAAGAGTTGTTTTCTGGCCCTGGGAGCTCAGTTTGACTCTGACAGCAAGATGGAGACGTTGTCCTTTAGAGAGCTGGACTCAGACAACTATATCCTTACACTAGGCATAAAACAGCTTTGGCTACCAAGCCATGTATCAAGATAGGATGAACAAAGGACTGTCAGCTGCTCTGTCCCTGACTGATATAAGAATACCACCACCAACAGGTGCTCTTTGCCCATTGCTAGCAGGCTTTAAATTCTTTTTAAATAAGGTGTCCAGGCCAGGTGTGATGAAGCACATAATAAAGAAAGCATACTATTCCCCCACCCTGTTTTTTCAAAGTTGTGTGTTGGAGGAAGGTCTAATACATTGTTTCTGAAAGGCTGATTTCAATCCTGAGATCTAGCTACCACCCCTTCTGAGGCATTCTCTGATTGGTTAATGATCTAGCTACCACCCCTTCTGAGGCATTCTCTGATTGGTTAATAAAAGTAACTGATGGCCAATTATCTGAGCAGAAAGAGTATAGGAAGGTGGGACTTCCTTAGATGGAAACAGGAACCCTGGGTTTTTCAGAGGAATCTCTCTTTCTGCCAGGGAACACAGAAACAAACAGATGTGTTTGAGAGCACTGGAAGGTACAAGATCACATGGCTGTTTGGGATTAGGTGGTCCTTGTTAATTTATATTAGCTAGTTGAGAGTCTGCCCAGTGAAGGGCTAAGCATTGAAACACTAAAAGGGCTTGGTGTAATTAATTATTGGGAGAAAGGCCGTTGTGAGTTTCAGATTGGAAGGTATACAGGCTTCTAGCTACCAGCCTCTCAGCAGTCCCCAGCAGCTACCCTGCTAGGCCACCATTGGCTGTTCCACTGGCTTAACATAACAAGTTATTAATTAGTAATTAATTAATAAGTTATTAACAAATACCCAGCAGCTGCCCTGCCAAGTCGCCCCACCAGTCCTATAGGCTTCTAAGACAAATCAGGCCTTCGGATCTCCCACCAGGCCACAAGCTGCTCCCTAGGCCTAATATAACAACTTGTACTTATTAATGAAGATATCAGTTAACAGTTTAGGTTGCAGGTGGTGAAGGCCACCCTTGATCCAGGGCTTTTCCTCATGGACGGGTCAGGCCACCAGTTAATGCAGGCCAGGCTTACCAGCCTCATGCCAGCCCACTAACTAACTGCTCTGCCAGACTAATCTTACAGTTTATACTTATTAATACATACAATTGATAATTAAATTCAGTTTCAGTTGGGAATCAAACCCGAGGCTCTAGTTTGCAATATTCTTGTCATCATGCTCTCAGCTCTCCCAAATATCCAGCTTGTCACTACACATAACAGAGACTCAAACTTTGCCCAGTTTAGTCAGTAACACAAAAAGAAAGGTCAACCGGGGCAGTTTATGTGTGCTGATCTTGCTCTGACCACTACTACCCGATCGTCATCGCCAACAGTAGATATAACACACTCCCTGGCTCTATAGTTACACTACTAACACCTCTGATTCTCTTCTGCTGTTGCATAAGGAAGTTCTGAGATCAGAGAAGCTGGCCTAAATTACACATGAGTTCCAAAGACAGCAAGAAAAAGACTGGAGAGAGCAGCTGCCAGGTATTCATGCAAACCACTAGCCAATCAGCTGGCATTGCTTTCAGATGTGTCAGTAATTCAGCCCTAAAAGCCCATCCTGACATTAAAGATGAGGGAAAGCATGGGACTGACCCAGCAGATGCCAGACAGAACAGAAGCCTGCTATGCCTCTTAAATGTTGCACAAATTGCAGCCTCATATGAAACCGAACTTTTAAGTTATTATTTAACACTTATTTATTACTAAATTCACTTATAACAAACACCAACAATTTCTTAACTATTAATCCTATAAATTCCTACAACCCCTTTAACCTATCCACTAAACCTATTGATAATCATAACAACTACTTTCATAACCTTTTAGAATGATACAGTCTCTGGGGCAGGTCCTCAGTCGTCAGGAAACCAGTATTTGTTGTAGATTCTTTAACACACTTAGCAGTCCTTCTTCTGGATCTCTCAGATGCAGGTTCGTCAGGGTAGTTGGTTATTGCAGTCTCACTTTAAATAAGGCTTGAGGCTTTCTTC
>CAJQZJ010033821.1:2888634-2902580 GCA_907164525.1 Lophiomys imhausi | reverse complement strand
AAAAAAAAAGAAAATCTTGATTTAAGATAACATCTTTGAATGCCATATTCTGCAGATCTCTCAATCGGCTTTTTTTTTTAAAGGATATCTTCTTTTTCCCCCAACAGCTCCCCCTTTTAGACCAATAAAGGCTCTTTTTCTTATAATAATAAATACAATACAAAACAACAAGAACAATTATACCACAATTATGGAAACTATAATGTATAACATACATTCCTAATGTCCAGTCCATACATATTTGGCAACTGATATTAATATTCTATTATCTATCTATCTCTGAGTTTAAAGTTCTATACATAACTCAGTTTCCATCCTAACTTGCATTACCAACTAAAAGCATCTTCTTAGACAGAATATCCTTTTAATTCCTAAACAATGTACAATTTAACTGTGAGACTATAACTATCTAATCTTCCACCACACCAGAGAACTGAGAAGGATAAATATATCTGAATAAGCAGGAAGTGCAGAGCCAACAGATTTCGAACCTAAGAACTGGCAGATAACTGACTGCCTGGGCAGTCCCCAATTTATCTTAATACACTGGAGCATCTATGTTCAGATTTTTGGCTCAGTATCTCTGACAGACATTAATGGTAAAGCAGGAATTATGAAGGACTTGCCCACTCTGTCTTGGCAGAGCTAGGCTATGAACTTACATGCTTCCAAGCTTAAATGATTCTTTTACTATTTTGTTATTAAAGTTTCCTTTTTATGTAAAATTTTGATGGTGTGTGCCTGTAATCCCAGCATGAGGGAGGTAGGATGAAGAGAATCAGGAGTTCCAGGACATCTTCACCTAAACAGTGAGTTTGAGGCCAGCCTGGGCTACATGAAATAAACTCTTTTAGCTTCCTCCTCCAAAACAACTTTCCTGTTCCTATGAAATGAGGATAATTATAAACATTTTGGGTTGTTAAGTATTACTTTTCCAGAAAGATATAAACAAAAAAAAAACCAAATGGATGCCAAATGCTGCAAGTCTCATCTATTTCCTTTTTGGAAAATAAATAAATCAATACACAATCCAGAACATGGTAATGCTAAGATATGACACTTAATATTTGTCTCTTAAAGCCTTTGAATCCCATGAATCATCACATTAAAAATAACTTTCCAGTAATCAAGAGAAGTTGCCACACCATTGGCATCCTGCCAGGTAAAGGGGAGCCTGGCAGATGTCTGGCTATTCCCCACTAGACTTTGCTGATAAAAGATAAAAGCCTCTTCACAAGCACACTAGGCACTCTGCAGAGAGAGTGTGGCTCATTTCGACTCTGCTGACAACTCTGAGTTTCTGGCCAGGTACGGGGAAAGGGAGTTGCCATTGATGGAAAAAGGAAATGAATTCCAACCCAGGTCTGCTACAGGGGCCAATATTAGGAATTTAAAGAAAAGGAAGGGGCTGGAAAGATGGCTCAGCTGTTAAAGGCTAGGCTCACAACCAAAAATATAAGAAAAGGAAGGAATATTTAAGTAGCATTACATATGATCTGAGACTGATAAGGGAAAACTTTGGTCAGGATAGCAAGTGACCTTTGCTTTTCTCTAGATGACCAAGACCCAACTCAGCTTCCTGCTGTTTATCATCACTGCCACCAGAGGGTGCAGTGCAGGTGAGTCTCTCTACAGAAACCCACTTTTCTCAGATCACCTCTAGCTGTAAAGGCAAACAACCCAAGATTGGAATGCTTCCAGGATCTGAGTCTCTGGGGGCCAGAAATAATGGTTTATTAAAAAGAATTTTAATGAAATATAATTGTATTATTTTCCCATTCCTTTTCCTCCTTCCAAACCTTCCTAATTATCCCCACCCCTATCTCTAACAAAGTAAAGGCCTCTTTTTATTTAAGTGTGTGTGTGTGTGTGTGTGTGTGTGTGTGGTGTATTCCTTAACATATAAATGATACCTACCCCATCCCCATAGAGATGGTGCCTTTGAGATGTAGACTGCCTGCTCACTGCCTCTTGAAGAAATTGGTCTGTGGCAGTGAGATTTCTGAGACAAGTCTTAATTCAGATTCTGTGCCTGTGTGTGGCCCCAGGGGAACTTCTGCAAGAGCTGTGTCCCATCCCAACCACTCCTCAAACTTAGGACCTTGGGTTTAGGGTTTCAATGTCAAGTGCATGGTCTGGTTTGTGCTCAGAGAATGTTTTCTTCAGTCATGTTCTCTACAAGAACTCAACGGTATTTTAAAATATGTAATTCCTCGTCATGGCTTTTTTAGTATTTTTTTTGGGGTTTTTTTTTTTTTTCGAGACAGGGTTTCTCTGTGTAACAGCTCTGGCTGTCCTGGTCTCACTTTTGTAGACCAGGCTGGCCTCGAACTCACAGAGATCCGCCTGCCTCTGCCTCCCAAGTGCTAGAATTAAAGGCATGCGCCACCACCGCCCGGCTTTTTTTAGTATTTTTAAGGAAAGAGGCAAGTCCCTAAATGCCAGCTTACTTTATCTGCACATGATAATCTTTTTCAGCTTGACTTTAGGCTCTAGGGAATACAATAAACACAATCCAAAATTGCTTGACTTGTAAACAAGAAGCTACTTACACCTGAGTACTTCTGACACCAAAGTTCTTGTTTGTTTCCACCCCTCTGGACTCTCAGAGGCCTTTGCAGAGCTGAGGCTAACATGCAAGGGTCTTCATTATATGGTCTTGGTCAGGCCTCTGCTCCATTGACCTCAGTACCCACACTTCAGGTTCATTCGTCTACCTGCATTTCTTCTACAGGCAAAACTGGCCTTCATTTTGTTGATCAAGACTTTGGACACAATGCTCTCCATGACTTCAAATCTCTTATCTCTCCTCCTAGTTACAAATCTTGTTGATTCTCAGAGGGAGGCTGTGAGGAGTCTCAGGATGATTTTAGAATGAATGACAAGGGGAGGCTTGGTGTTGCATAAGAGTGAAACTCTGCATCTTCTCTATCTAAAGAGAACATGGATACCAACAGAGGGTCCCATCCTGTCCCTTCCTCTCTGTTCAGAAGCTGCAAGGAAATCAAGCAGGAGAACACAAGGGCACAAGGTGAGTGAGGAAGCATCTAAAGAGTGCTCACTGTGATCCTAGCACTTGAAGCCCAAGGCAGAGGATTGAAACCTCCAAGCCAGACTGTGGAGACCCAGTCCTAAAAATGCAAACAAATATTCAGTTAGGAAATCAGGCTTTTGTTCTCTGAAACAGCTTTTAATTTTTTTTTTTTTTTTGGCTTTTCGAGACAGGGTTTCTCTGTATAGCCCTGGCTGTCCTGGACTCAATTTGTAGACCAGGCTGGCCTCGAACTCGCAAAGATCTGCCTGCCTCTGCCTCCCAAGTGCTGGGATTAAAGGCGTGCGCCACCACCGCCCGGCTTTAATTTTTGATATATAAAATGTGATAAAATATGCATAGTGGATAAAAAATGCTACTTAGCCAATTTTTGGGGTTTTCAGAGGCAAGGGCGATTTTCACAATGATATGGATCACAACTATCAATCTCCAGAGAGTTTTCAATCCCTTAAACAGTAATTCTGTAGTCATTAAGCAAAAATTCCTGTAGTCCATGGGAACTGCTGTGCTGTTTCCTACTTCGGTGAATCTGCCAACTCTTTTACATCATGTGAGTAACCTAGAAACTTCAAGTAACCTACTAGCATTAGTGTACTTCAAGGATCATACATGTTGTAGAACAGTTAATTTATTTTTGAAAGATATTATCATTATAATTATTACTATTATATGTACATGTTTGTGTTTGGGAATGTGTACATGTGTGCACAGGTACCTACAGATTCCTGAAGAGGGTATCTAGTCCTCTGGAGTTGGAGAAACAGGTACTTACACCTGAGTACTTCTGACTCCAAAGTTCTTGTTTGTTTCCACCCCTCTGGACTCTCAGAGGCCTTTGCAGAGCTGAGGCTAACATGCAAGGGTCTTCATTATAAGGTCTTGGTCAGGCCTCTGCTCCATTGACCTCAGTACCCACACTTCAGGTACATTGACTGCCAACTGTGAATTCTGGGAACCTAACTCAAGTCCTCTGCTAGAGCAGTACTTGATCTCAACCACTGAGACTTTTCTCCAGCTAACTTCAGTCTTTTTGACCTATTGGAAATATAAGAATGTACACAGTATTAATTATGTACAATATAAGCACAGTACATTGCTTATTCCTTTTTCTATAGAGAAATACTTGGGTTGCTCTGCCTTTCAGGTCTTGTGAACAGAGCTGTGACAAACATGACTGTACATATCAGAGTCCCTGTTTCCAGTTCTTTGGGTGTATACCAAGTAGAGTTGCTAAGTCCTTTGCTAATACTATGTTTAACTTTAGGAGAAACATCACTGTCAGTCTGGGTAATTTCATGTTCTGCCTCAGTCATAAAAACCTAGCATTCTGAAGTCAGGCAGATCACAGGATTGCGGGGGATACATGCGGTAGGGCACTTAGGATCTGAGACATTAATCATGTTTGTAGTTCCTAGAGCCATTTTGTTTCTAAAGCAGAGATGGACAATTGACCTGCACACAGGATGACTGTGTACTGACTCTCTCTATAGATGGTCTCTATTTACTCCGCACGGAGAATGGTGTCATCTACCAGACCTTCTGTGACATGACCACTGCAGGTGGTGGCTGGACCCTGGTGGCAAGTGTGCATGAGAACAACATGCATGGGAAGTGCACGGTGGGGGATCGCTGGTCCAGTCAGCAAGGCAACAGAATAGATTACCCAGAGGGCGATGGCAACTGGGCCAACTACAACACCTTTGGGTCTGCACAGGGGGCCACAAGTGATGACTACAAGGTTGGTACACTCCGTAGCCACTTGGAAAGAAAGCATGAGGATGTGAATGTAGCTATGGTATGCCACGAACAGGTTTGGAAGGTTGTCCTTTGAATAGGGCTGAAAAAGTGAAAAATAATTACCTTGAATCCCAACTGCCTCCTCATCTAGGCTTATACATAAGAGGGTCATGGCAGTGGGTCCATTATCCTTGGAAATGGGAGAATCTGAGCATGGCTGGACATTTGTCCACCTGGAGCCAAGAAAGGTCAGCTCTGCTGAGAACTGTTCATGTGAGTTTTGCTTAGTGAAATCTCCTACTCTGGTCAGGCTCAGGTTTGGTTGTTTTCCAGAACCCTGGCTACTTCGACATCAAGGCTGAGAACCTGGGGATCTGGCATGTGCCTAACAAGAGTGCCCTGAAAAACTGGAGGAAAAGATCCCTACTGAGGTACCGCACCTTCACTGGCTTCCTGCAGCATATGGGCCATAATCTGTTTGGCCTCTACCAGGTACTCCAGACTTACTGGCTGAGGCTGCTTTTCATGGGTGTGGAGAGAGGCAGGTGTCTGAGGTTGAGTGGAATCATCATTCCACGGGCTTGCATTCATGTTTCCCTGACTGTAAAGCAATGATGTTTCCCTTAGGAATCTGAGCTAAAGAAGGCATGGGATAGGGATATGAGGAGAGAAAAGGAAAAATAGGAAGAGGGAAAGAAGACAAGAGAAGGAGGGAGAGGGTGTTGGAGAGACACAGACAAGGAAGCTTTTCTACCTGACTGGTTTGGGAACAATCTCTGTGCAAACGCTGTGCTGCACCCCCACCCGCTGTGCAGGGCAGTGTTCCTGGGAGTGCCAATGCTGTCATCCTTACCCAGTGACCTCTTTTGTTCTTGTAGAAGTACCCGGTGAAATATGGAATAGGGAAGTGTTGGACTAACAATGGCCCAGCATTGCCTGTGGTCTATGACTTCGGTGATGCTCAGAAGACAGCTGGTTATTACTCCCCCTATGGGCAAAGTGAGTCTGTAATGCTCTTCTGAACCCACTGCAGGTCACGTGGTAAATTCAGTTGTGACGAGTAACAGTCATTGACCAATCACTGCAGTCTGCTTCTCTCCTATGAATGTTTGAGTTTTGTGTGACTTCATTTGCATGATTACCCTTGAACTATGAACTACTACTACTACTACTCCATTTTACAGACTAGCAGACTGAAGTACTGAAGATTCAGGAACTTGCCTGAGAGCACAGAGCATAACCAGGAGAGTCAGAATTTGCACTGGGTTCCAGAATATTTTCCTAGCAAACTCGATATCAGTTAGAGGATTCTTATGAACAGTCTAGGTCCACATGTATAAGGCAGAACATTAAAAATGGAGTTTTATTTCTGCTGTGAGGGGTGACTGTTATGTTGTATAATATAAGTAAGTCCAAAAGTGGCACATATGAAAGCTGATTCTGTGCTGCATAATTCAAAGATCTTCTCATTTACTCTTGGGATGTAAGGCTTTAAAGGAAAAGTTACAAAGATAAATCTGAACAGGACCAGGGTGAATAAATGCACTTGCTAACTGCTGTGACAAGCCCTTGAAGATTTTCAGTAATCTTCCTGTATTATAAATGTCTCCATTCAAGCTCTGGAAGATGAGATATTTATTCAAGTCTGCCCCTTGGGGTCTGGAGATGGGAATAGGTAAGGTTCTCCCAATGTGACTCACAGCTATTTCTAGAATTTTCCTTGAATGCTGTGTTCTGCTCTTGTTTTCAGGGGAATTCACTGCAGGATACATCCAATTCAGAGTGTTTAATAATGAGGGAGCAGCTAACGCCCTATGTCCTGGAGTGAAGGTCACTGGATGTAACACTGAGCATGTGAGTCTGTGTAGTGACAGAAGAGGCTCATGAATTAGACTGAGCTTTCCAGTGTGTATCTGTGCACACTGAGCATGGGAGATTGTCATGTTAGTATGTGTACATGTGTGAGAGTGTTACCTTCCCTTTTACCTACTTGGTCTGAGGGGGTCAGACCTTCTGCCTAGATACAGATATCCTGTCTTACTGAAGACATTATGAACTTGTAATGCACTATTGCTGCTAGCTTAGATTTTAGGATAAAATACCCATTGCATAGAGTTAGGATGAAACTTGGGTTTAGGAAGTCTTTGGGGTTGAAATTGTAAGAGAGATACCAAGTATTGTCACTCCCCACCCAAGGTTTATCTTTCATGGTTAAATATATCCTTTCTAGCCCTTTCGAGGGCTTCTATCGATTCTCATTGTGTTGAGTAGTTAACAGGAGAGTACTGGACATCTGGTAGACCTCACTCAGGCCATCGTCTTCCCTTTCTATAACAAGGACTTTCTCTTCTTGGAAATTGATTTATCAACTAACTGCAAAGGCAAGTGTACTTGACTCCACTTCAGCAACCTGATGTGCCCCGAGCCTGAGATCATTAGACTCATATTGTTTTGTTTGGTTTTTGTTTTTGATAGTTTGTGGTCAGAGACAGGTTGAGGATGCAGCCCTTTTATTCCCACAGTGAAAGCTGTAACAAGTTAGCATGTCCTGGCTAAGCATGGTAGTGCACATCTTTAATCCCATCAGTGGAGACAGGCAGCTCTCTGTGAGTTTGAGGCCATCCTGGTCCACATAGTGATATGTGGTTATAAATCAACCAGAGTGACATATTAAGACCCTGTCTCAAAAAAAATAGCATGTTCTTTTGATATTACGTCCTCGTAATCTCAGTGTTCATTCATTCCTCAGCCATTACCTTGTCCTTCACCCAGTCAAGATGAGGCAGATTTGCTATCAAGGAGAACCTTGGGCCTGTGATGCGGAATGATGAAATGGGGAGAGTATGTGGTATGAGAGAGTAGCAAGCTTGTTCCAATTTTGGTACATAAGATGGCTTTGGGTACAGGAAGAGCTCATCTGGAATTGTTAACATGGACTAGCTCAGGAAAACACTTTTACATCACACCAGTGGGGGGGGGGTGGACTACATAAGTGATGAGCACCACTTCAATGTTTTTAAAGGGACATAAGATTGAGTTTGAGCATTCTTTTTTTTTTAAAGATAACACTGGTAACCTAGAGGTGACATATGCTAATGAAAGAACAACTAAGCACAAGGAAACAAGCATTGAAATGATTTACATGATCCAAATGAAAGCCTGAAGTAGAATGATAAAAATTTGGGAGATGAGCACTAATGAGTTCCAAAGATTTTAAATTTATTAGTAGTTGAATACCAAGAATGAGAAGACAAGACATTTTGAATAATTTCATGGTTTTCATTTCAGTGAGTGAATATCAGGTAGTAAGCCAAGATGCCTGGATGCTGAATATGTTTGGGATCAAGGAGGCATATACAGCCAAGTGATTCTGATATTATTAAACATTTATTTGATTTATTTGTATATGTACACATGTGTATTCAAGTGATCACAGAGGTCAAAAGAAGACATTGGATCCATTGGTATTGGAATTAAAGTCTTTTGTTTAGGTGCACAGATCTAAACGTTGCTTCTCTGAAAGAGTAGTAATATGTCTTAACCTTGAGGCCATCTCTCCAGCCCCCATTTTACTTGCATATTTGGGTGGGATTTTATTATGTCCTGTTTTACATGTGTTTATTTAATTTTATATGTTTGAGTGTTTTGCCTACACATATGTATGTGCCTTGCATGAGTTTCTGGTGCTCATGAGCCAGAAGAGGTCATTCTATCCCCTGGAACTGAAGTTACAATAATTGTGAGCCCTATATGGGTTCTGGGAACCAAACCTGTGTCCTCTAGAAGATCTTCAAGTGCTCTTAACCACAGAGCTATCTCTCCAGCTCCAATGTTACATGCATTGATCAATAATGGACTTTGTACATGACAGTGGCTACACAAGATTTGTTTTGTCTATTAACATCATAGTCAGTCTACCTTGTGTGAGTACACCCTATAGTGTTCACAGTGATATAATTTTGTATGGATTTCTCTCAAGTAAATCCCCATTCTTAAGTTATATATGGCTAATAGTACCTTGGTTTTGTTGTTTTTCATTTTTTTGTTGTTTGTTTTGTTTGTTGTCATGTGGACTGGAAGGCCATGAGAAGTGGTTCTAAATGGCAGTCTTATCTTTAAATCTTAAGAAACATCTGGACTAGAGATGAACAGTTTGAGCTATTGGTGAATAGTTGGTTAATTGATGGCAGAGGAGTGAGTATAAGGAGTATATAGTTTAAGTATATAGTATAAGTATATGGACAGTTATAAATCTGTCCCCTCTGGAAAATGGCACTTAAGGAGTTCATGAAGGAAAAGTCTAGCCACAGAAACTTAAAATGGAGATTGGGAGAAGTTGAAGAAAAGTTAGGAGGCAATAATGCCACTAAAGCTAATGAAGGATCTTTTAATTGATCGAATAGATCAATACTGCCAACGGAGAGCCTGGTGAGGGGCAAAGAGCCCAAGAATTTGGCTACTAAGGTGTCTCTGGACTCTCAGCTATATTAGTCAGTTTTTGCCTCTATGATAAATACTTGAGAGAAACAAATTAAGAGAAAAGGGGTGTGCTGGCTAGTTTTATGTGGAACTGACACAAGCTATAGTCATCTGAGATGAGGAACCTCAATTGAGAAAATGCCTCCATAAGATCAGGCTATAGGCAAGCTTGTAGAGGATTTTATTAATTACTGATTGACGAAGGAGGGCCCAGTCCATTGTGGTAGTGCCACCCTGGGTTAGTTAGTGATCCTGAGATCTGTAAGAAAGCAGGCTGAGAAGTCATGACAAGTAGGCCATTAATCTGCAATTCACCATGGCCTCTACATCAGTTCCTACCTCCAGGTTCCTGCTCTGTTTGAGTCTTGTCCTGACTTCCTTCAGTGATAAACACTGATGTAAAAGGATAAGCCAAATAAACCCTTTTCTCCCCCAAGTTTCTCTGGTCATGGTGTTTCATCACAGCAATAGTAATCCTGAATAAAACAAAAGACTTCATTAGACTGATGGTTTCCAAGATTTTAACCCATGGACATTTAGCTCCATTGCTTTTAAATCCATAATGGGGCAGAAACAAGCAGGAAAGACATATCACAGCAATATGGTGCACTTCATAGTGGCAAGGAAGCCAAGATAGATTAGGAAAGGCCAGGGCAAGATACCCTTCAAAAACATGCCACCCACTCCTTCAGTGATCTATTTCCTCTAACCAGACCCCAACTTCCACAGCAACACCATTTCCCAATAGCCAGTTCAAAATCATGAATACATCAATGATTAACCAATTGATGTTGTCAGGGTCCTCATATTCAATCCCTTCCCCTACCTCTAAATATTATTTATGCCAGGGACCTGATTTTCAGTACATACACTGTTTGGGAGCACACTCCAAATCCAAATCTTATCACCAGCTGACCTCTCATTGCTTCTTCCTCTCCTCCTTGTTTTCCAGCACTGCATTGGTGGAGGAGGATTCTTCCCAGAAGGTAACCCTCGGCAGTGTGGAGACTTCTCTGGATTTGATTGGAATGGATATGGAACTCACAGATGGTACAGCACCAGCAGGGAGATAATAGAAGCTGCTGTGCTTCTGTTTTATCGTTGAGAACTCTGTGGGATGAGACTCAGACTTCAATCTGTGGACTCACTTACATGGAGAAACACTTACCTAGTAACTAGAATACTAATGACCAGGAAAGGAGAATAAATCATGTTCATTGCAGGCCTGGTGGCTTCATGAATTCTTTTTCTGCAGGGATGGGATATTTCCAGAGTTTCTGCTGCCCTGGTTGGTTGTTCTTGGGATATTAGGGATGGGATCCTGATACAGCAATTCTCCTTTAAATAGCCTCTCAAACATCCTGAGATATTACAGATCAGAGAGGAGGCACTTTACTCCACTGCTTCTTTATTTTACTTGGGTTCTTTGCTTGTTTTTGTTTTGTTAGATGGGTTTCATGTATTCTGTGCTTACCAAAAACTCCCAATGTAATAAATGTCCCAGGTAAACAAAAACAAAATATACTCATAATGTTTTAAAAATTTGCTTAAACGTCCAGGGAGATGGCTCCCTGGTTAAGGAGCTTGCCAACAAGTCTGATGGCCTGAATTTACTCCCAGAATCCACATGGTTGAGAGAGAGAGAGAGAGTCAACCTCTGAGAGTTGTCCTCTGACCTCTGCATATGTGTCATGATACCAGCTCACAAATGAATGAACACATGTGCACTTGAGGGCACAACATGGATAAAGAGGAATAATACAATTTTTCTTTAGAGCTGAATAATATTGCACCATATGTATATATGTGCCAGATTTTTATCATAAAGAAAAATGAAATAACAAAATGTACAAGAATATAGACTGTCTTAGAATGTAATACTATTAAATATGGTCATCCAATCTTCCCTTGATGTTCTTCCTCATAGATGGATCTTAGCCTATAACATATATAAATATATATAAATAGCTATTAGTGTGAACATATTAAATTTATAAAAAACAAAAACAGGGTTGTCATAGACGACAAGGAAGGATGAAATGCAGGTAAATGACATATGACTTGTGAAAATGGATTTTTGAAAAATTCTTTCTTTTGGTAGGAAAGTTCAGGAGTTTATTGATGTCCTGTCTGGAACAGTATTTAAGGCTGGGCCATCTCAGCAAGCTGTTTGAAGTTGTTCTGGATGAAGATTTTGGAGGAAACAGCTATTGAGGCAGTCTATGAGGCTGGATCATTTGGGTTACTTGTCTTGTCTTCTTTGGACTCAGGTCCCGTTGTTCTGAAAACATATTTCTCACAAGTAACATATAGTTCTGCAATTACCAAAATGCATTGGATGTGCAGGATGCACAAATCAATGAAGGAATATTTCCTGTTCTTTGAACAGAAGACATTTGTAAGTCTCCACTCATGCCATAAAAAAGATGGTATGTAGTATCTTTCCTAGGGCAAATTGTCTTTTGGACAATAGAAGAAAAACAATTTTTTATTTTTCAAAAGAAATCTTGAAAATTTGCAACTAAAATTTATCTTTAAGTGTATATAAAACATAATAATCCTAACTTTCTATCAATATCTATTATAACAAAACAATCTTAAATTTCTACCAATATAACAAAATGATCTTAAGTTTTTAATAATAAAAGAGACAAAAATAGAGTGAGGGAAAGAAGAAAATTCACAACACATAACATATATCCATTCATCTTAGATGACAACAAACAATCACAACACATAACATAACACACACAAAAAAAAACCTTCCATCCTATCTTTTGGGAACAGAGTGTAAATATTTTTGGGTACCCTTCAAAAATGAGATATTGGCCAATTTCCGGGAAAGTTACCAATAGCTTTTTTTGTCCAGTCTCTATAGAATCGATCATTTTTTGGACTAGCGCTTTTAAAAAATGATTTTCATGCAAAGTTTTTAAGAAAACAGTGATTGAAGCAGTATGTTAGGTTGAATCTTCTGGCCCATTTGTCTTGTTGTTATTGTCATTCAGTCCTTGGCTCTGAAAATAAATTTTTGCTCTAAATTTGAGCAAGTGGAAGGCATAGAACAACTCTGTAAGTCCATTTTAAGGCATAAACTCTATCCATCCTGGATAAAAGATTGGAATATCATGAACACCATAAACTCTGTCCATCCTGGATAAAAGATTGGAATATCATGAAAGCGATACAGTTAATAAAATACTCTTACCATGTGAAGACATTCATATTTCAGCTAATGGGAGGTTCTCCCTGGTCAGATCTAATCTTTATAAGTTTTGTTGGTAACCACATTTTTTTCATTCCCTGTAGGCACATAGGCATAACCACGTCCCCATCTTAAAACCATTGCAGGTTTCCACTCTAAAGTTAACATATCCTTATAATATACTGGTTTATTTAATTCCTCTGTTTTTTGTATAACCCAATGTCTCTCAACTGCAGTGGTACCCTTTTCACCAACATTTAGGAAATTCAAAGTTAGCAATGCATTGTGTAATCTATCCCTGGGATTCTTTAATTCCCCCTTTTGTTTAAAAAGCATCTCTTTTAAGGTACGATTAGCTCTTTCTACAATTGCTTGCTTGTCCTGTAGGATTGTGTGGTATACCAGTAACATGCTTTATATTATAATATACAAAGATTGCTTCATCTTATTAGATACATATGCAGGAGCATTATCAGTCTTAATTTGTGCAGGTACACCCATGAATGCCATTATTTCTAATAAATGTGCAATAACACAAACAGCTTTTTCAGAACTTAAAGCAGTTGCCCATTGAAACCCTGAGTATGTACCTTTGTTTTCCAAATTCTGCAAAGTGAAAAACATCCATTTTCCAAATTTCATTCTTTTTAGTACTTCTAGGGTTATTTATTATCAGCAGGTAATGGAGTTTGGTTATACAGAGAACACATAGGATATTTTTCAATTATTTCCCTGGCTTGTTGCCAGGTAATAGAGAATTTTTTCTTTAAACCTGAACTGTTAACATGATGTTTCTGATGACATTTTGAGGCTTCCAACACATTTCCTATGAGTAATTGGTCAATTTCCTCATTTCCTTGTGCTAGTGGACCTGGCAAACCTGTATGGGATCGAATATGGGTTATATATAATGGGTTATTTCTACCTCTGATGACCTGTTGCAATTGTATAAATAAAGAAGTTAATTCTGTGTTATCAGGAATAAATTCAGCAGTTTCTATATGCAACACAACTCTTTCTGCATATAGAGAGTCCCTAATTATGTTAAGAGATTCTGGAAAATCTAATAACACCATAAGGATTGCATACAATTCTGCTTTTTGAACTGAGGTATATGGACTTTTGATTACCTTGCTGATTTTGTCTGTCTTATAACCTGCCATTCCCATCTTGTTAGCATCAGTATAGAAGGTTGGTGAATCAGAAATTGGTGTTCCCTTAACAATACGAGGAAGAATCCAATTAGTTTTTTTTATAAATTGTACACATTTGCTTTTTGGAAATTCGTTATTAATTTCTCCCAAATAATTACTGCAAGCTCTTTGCCAATCTTCATTGATTACCCACAATGACATAATCTCAGCATTGGTAAGAGGCACTACTATTTCAGCCGGGTCCATTCCTGATAATTGGCATAGTCTTATTCTACAATTAATTCAGATAACTTTTCTATGTATGTCTTTAATTTTTTAC
>CAJQZJ010033821.1:2870808-2888234 GCA_907164525.1 Lophiomys imhausi | reverse complement strand
CCCAGCCTCAGCCACCATATCCCAGGCCCTCAGAGCTGCAACACATTATTCTATGACAACATCTTCAAATTGAGTCTGTAACCGTAAGTCAGCATAAGGTCCGTCACCAAGCATTTGGTGGGTTGTGACATTTATTCCCCTTGCTATATTTTGTTGCTCTAATTTTGTGGCTTCATGTCTCCACCATGACAACCATTGTAATTGATGGCTACCTTTTAGCACAGCTAATATCAGTCCCTTCCAATCTTGGGGAATGACTCTATTTTGTATAGCCCAATTATTTAGCACCTGTTTAATGAATGATGAGTGCATTCCATAAGAGACAATAGACTCCTTAAATCTTTTTAAATCCAAAATGTCTATTGGATGCCATGTTACTTCCTGATGGAGTTGACCGTTATTATTATCAGGCCTAATTCGAAACATAACTGGAAAATCTGATGGTGATTGTGAAGTACCTTGCAGCTCCTCTGGGGGGGAATTGGTTCCACATTAGCACCATTACCTACCAGGTTTCCTACTGGCACACGTGGCAGGTTTTCTACTGGTACACGAGGCGACTGTGGAGACCTAGCTAGAAAAGAACTTGGCATTTTCTCAGTTTCAGTCACCTGCCCTGCCAGAATTTTCTTAAGCTCCTCAATCTGCATTTCCATAATTTTTAGTTGTGTAACAGACGTCTTCCTTATGACAAACCAATAAAATAAAAAAATGTAAACAGCATAAAACATTCGGTCTGATTGAAAAACAGTATAGAGGTCAGAAGTAAACATTGCCATATTGTCAACAACCGGCATCATAGTTTCAAAATCTGCAGTTTTCTCTATCGTATTGAAAATAAAATTACCCATAATGCCTTACCACGTTGAGCGCCACCTGAAAACTGCAAATTAATTAATTAATGTAGTTATTAGTAAGTATAAACTGTAATATTAGGCCGGCGGAGCAGCCGGCAGCTTGGCAGAGGAGCAGGCAGCCTGGCCCAAGTGCCTTAACCAGTTGCCTAACTTATCCTGGAGAAAGAGCCCCGGGACCAAGGGTGGCCTACACCACCTGTAACCTAAACTCTGTTAATTAATATAAGTTGTTATATTAGGCCGGTAGAATTACCGGTGGCTTGACAGGAGATTTGCCTGGGCTCAAGGGGAGTCTGGGAATCCAGCAGCCCGAGACTGCTTGGACTGAGGGCCTATAAGCCGCCGCAGTCTTTTCCCCAATAATTAAACACACCAAGAACTTTTAATATTTTAACGCTTAGCCCTTAGCTGGGCAGACTCTCAATTAGCTACTCTAAGTTAACCCCAAACCACCATGTGCCTGTGAGTACCTTCCAACCTTCTCCAGATGTCTGTCTCCTTCTGTGTCTCCCAGCGGAAAGAGAGAGAGTCTCTGTGTGTGCTGAGTTCCTGTGCTGATCTGAGGAAGTCCCGCCTTCCTATAATCTTTCTGCCCAGCTAATGGGCCATAAGCAACTTTTATTAACCAATCAAGAGAATGCCTCAGAAGGGGCGGTAACCAGATCTCAGCATTGAATTCAATGTATCAGAAACAATATTAGACCTTCCCTCAACACTTTCTAGTTTCAACTCTATCATGGTTCATGTGTGCAACAGTGTGTGTTTGTGTGTGTGTGTGTGTGTGTGTGTGCACGCACACATGCTGTGCACATGCACACAGTAAGTTCCTAAGATGTGATTGACAGTGAAAGTTTAAAACACTAAGCAAAGCTCCAGAAAGGCTACCTAAAGATGCAGAAGTTCACTGAAAAGTAGGGAGTTATGGACATGCAAGAGAATGAATGTCTGTGATCATTTGGTGGTTGAATGATATTTTATTTGTTAGTTGATTACAATTAATATTTTTATTAAAAATAATAAAATGGTCTGGGATGCAACTCAGTGGGAGAGTGCTTCCCTAGCATGCATGAGGTCCTAGGCTTCATCATAAATCTCCGCACATGCCAAAAAAAAAAAAAGGAGGAGGAGATTTCAACATACCTAAAGAATCACAGAGAAAAAAAGAAGAAAACTTTAATGTAGCAAAAAGAATATCTTGATTGCTTCAATTATGAAATAAGACAAATTAGAAAATTCATTTAATTAGTGGGTGCAAACCACATAATTATACTTATAAAACTCATATTTTTATTTATTTATTTTAACTTATTCTTCTCTCATAGAACACATTCATACTGTAGCCTCCCTTCCCTCCCATTTCCTCCCCAATCACGACCTTCCCCCCCCACCAGATCCACTGCTCCTTTATTTTCCTTCAGAGAAGATGTCAGTGGAACACGGCATCAAGACCCAGTAAAACTAGGCACAAACCTCATCTCAATGCTAGACAAGGCAACATTTTCAATTTTAAAAGTTAATGATAATTTGTCTATATGTCTGTCTCTCCTTGCCATGCCTGACTACTCTACCCTCTCACTCACTGCCCTCTGAGAGTCAGGAAAGAGGCATTAATTTTTTCTACATCTTCGTTGAAGTTACAGTGCAACAACAAGGTCATTCTTTAGCAAAAATGCCTCAAATTTTCCTGTAATGAGTACAATTAAGTTCAAGGTTCAAGGATGTGATTCAATTTGTGGAACAGTACTTGCTTAGCACACATAAAGTCCTGGGTTGTATCCCTCGCAGCACACAAACAAACATGGCAGTACATACCTCTCAGGAGATAGAAGCAGAAGGTTCAGAAATTCGAGGCCAACATGACATACATGTTCCCCCCCAAAAAATACATTGAAATATGATTTGCTGGGGCTGGAAAGATGGCTCAGCAATTAAGAGCACTGGCTGATCTTGGCAGAGGATTTGGATTCAATTCCCATCACCCACACGGCAGCTCACAATAGCCTATAAATCTAGTTCCAGGGAATCCAATGCCCTCTTACACTCTCAAAGGATGAATAAAAATGTTTGTATTTTAAAAAGAAAAAATATTTTATTAAGCACTCAAGAATACAATAGAATACTGACTCACTAGTGTGTATGAAGTACTCTAAGCCGGATACTCTTCCTAGGGCTGTACATGTTATTTCATTCAAGTTTTTTGAAAAACACATGAGAATTTATCATTGTTCTTGGCTTTTTACAAATAAAGAAACTCAGACATGGATAGATGAAAAGCTTATCAAAATCAAAGAGCATGTGACAGGTTAACTCTATCTCACTACAAAACTTGGACTTTAACCGTTAGCTCTAAGATCATGAAAATAACGACACATGCCAGTAGTCTCCTAGGGTAGGAGAGGAGTTAAGCTAAAGTCACCTTTTCAGTGTTTTCCTAGCATCATTTTCTGGATTGGAGGATCCAGAACATGGATCTAGAAAAATTCAACAATTCCCTCTGTGCTTCCCTAGCTCCATGAGAGAGCGTTCTTGAGAAATTGTCACTTTGCTCTGGAAAGGCCTGCAACCTTAGAACTCGGCTCATCTGTTTTCCTTCTCACAAGATCCCCAGCACTTAGCTCAGGAACTTGTATTCACTCAATAAGGACTATTGGATGATGCATAAAGGAATATGTGAAAGACAAAAGTGTCCTGTAGCTGGTCTGTACATTCTCAAGCAGCATTGTGTGGCACAAAGGAACTGAGTCACACACAGGGGACTCAGATAAAATCCAACAGATAAAATCATTCAGGTTTCCTATTGCTTTCTCTAATTGGAAGAAAGACATGTGAGAATGAATAATGAAGGACCAAGAAAAGCTATTTAATTAAAATTTTACATTTATTTATATATGTGTGCATGTGTGTGTGTGCACCACACATAAGCCATTTTGCCATGAGGATAGAGGAAAATTTTGCAATTCAATTTTCTCATTCTACCATAGGCATCCTGAGAATAGAGCTCAGGATATTGGGCTCACTGGAAAGAACCCTTAAAGAAGAACCATCTTTCTAGTCCCAGATCTTTAGGATAAGAATGAGAACAAGACAGAGGTAAGAGAAACAACAGGAAACAGCAGCTAGCAAAAGAAAAGGAAACAGGAGAAAATGGGGGAGAGCAGAGAGACCACCAACAATTTCTCATTCAAGAGCTAAGAAAAATATTTTCCCACCCCAACATCCTTTTTAATATGTATGAATTAGTTGTTTGCACCATGTGCGCAGTGCACAATGAGGCCAGAAAAAGACATCAGATTCCCTGGAAGCTGAGTTGCAGACAGTTGTAAGCTATGATGTGTGCTGGGAACCAAACCTATGTCTTCTGCAAGAACAGCCAGTGTTCTTAAGGGCTGAGTTCTTTCTACTTCCATCAAATATTTTTTTAAAACACTTCCCCTCTCCTATTCCTTCCTCCATTGCTGGTGGGAGTACAGACTTGTGCAACCACTATGGAGGTCAGACTGGTGATATCTTAGAAAACTTGGAATAGCTCTGCCTCAGAATCCAGCCATATCACTTCTGAGTATACATCCAAATGATTCCTCACCAAATCACAAGGAAGTTTCCTCATCTATGTTCATAGCAGCCTTATTTGTAATAGCTAGAAACTGGAAACAACCCAGATGTCCCTCAACCGAAGAATGGATTAAAAAACTGTGGTACATCTACACAATGGAATACTACTCAGCTATCAGAAACAATGAAATCATGCAATTTGCAGCCAAATGGATGGAACTAGACAAGCTCATCCTGAGTGAGCTAACCCAGACTCAGAAGGATGCACATGGCATCTATTCACTTATAGTTGTATTTTAGCCATATAGTACAGGATAACTATACTACAACCAATGCACCAAAGAGAACATGAACATAGACTGTTTTTTCTGTCAATGAGACACTTTGCCCTAGTGGTGCTGCCTTGTAGGCCCCCAGTGTATGAGGAGGCTCTTGGCCCTCATATGACTGCTGAACTGGGGCAGAGGACTGTCATGTAGGGACACTCCACTCCAGAGGAGTGGGTCAGAAGGAATAGGGGTAGAGGGTGGGAGGGCAGGACTGGGAGGGGTGGAAAGAGGACACTGTGATGGGGATGTAACCTGAAGTAATAAATAAATAATTTTTTTTTATCCAAAAAAAGAGGAAATGAATAAATGCCTCTGAGAAATGAAGGAAAATACAATCAAACTGATGAAGGAAATGAATAAATCCCTTCAAGAAATACAGGAAAAACTAATCAAACAGGAAAAGAATGTCTAAGATCTGAAAATGGAAATAGAACCAATAAAGAAGACAAAAGCTGAGGCAACCCTGGAAATGGAAAACCTGGTAAAGAGAACAGGAACTACAGACACAATTATCACCAACAGAACTCAAGAGATAGAAGACAGACTGCCAGGCTTAGAAGATACAATTGAAGAAATTGATACATTGGTCAAATAAAATGTTAAATCTGAACAGTTTCTGACACAAAACATTCAAGAAATATGGGACACCATGAAAAGACCAAACCTATGAATAATAGGAGTAGAAAAAGGAGAAGACTCCCAGTTCCAAGGCCCAGAAAATATTTTCAACAAGATCATAGAAGAAAACGTCCCTAACCTAAATATAGAGATGATTATAAACATACAAGAAGCTTACAGAACACCAAATAGATTGGACCAAAAAAGAAACTCCTGCCGCCACATAATAATCAAAACACTGAATATACAGAACAAACAAAGAACACTAAAAGCTGCAAGGGGAAAAGGCCAAGTAAAATACAAAAGCAGACCTATCAGAATTACACCCAACTGCTCAACAGAGACTCTTAAAGTCAGAAAGGCCTGGGCAGATATCTTGCAGACCCTATGAGACTACAGATGTCAGCTCAAACTACTATACCTAGTAAAACTTGCAATCACCATACATGGAAAAAAACAAGATATTCCAAGACAAAACAAATTTAAACAATGCCTATCTAAAAACCCAGCCCTACAGAAAGCACCAGAAGGAAAACTCCAACCCAAGGAGGATAACTGCACCCAGGAAAACACAGGAAATAAATAATCCAAAAAACAACAAAAACAGGTAAACACGCACGCATATACTCTACCACCACTAACATCAAAATAACAGAAATTAGCCATCATTGGTCATTAATATCTCTCAACATCAGTGGACTCAATTCCCCAATAAAAAGACACAGGCTAACAGAATGGATTCAAAAGCAGGGTCCATCATTCTGCTGCATACAAAAAATATACCTCAGCAATAAAGATAGATATTATCTCAAGGTAAAGGGCTGGAAAAAGGTTTTCCAAGCAAATGGACCCAAGAAGCAAGCAGGAATAGCGATTCTTGTACCAAACAAAATAGACTTCAACTAAAACTATCAAAGAGATGGAGAAGAACACTTCATCCATCATGTCCACCATGATGACATCTCAACTCTGAACATTTATGCCCCAAATAAAGGGCACATCATTCATAAAAGAAACACTACTAAAGCTTAAATCACACATGGATCCCCACACATGAATAGTGGGAGACTTCAACAACCCACTCTCACCAGTGGACAGATCATCGACACAGAAACTAAACAGAAATAATGAAACTGAGAAACATCATGAATCTAATGGACCCAACAGATATCTACAGAACTTTTCATCCAAACACAAAGGAATATATCTTCTTCTCAGAACCTTACAGAACCTTCTCCAAAATTGACCATATACTTGGTCTCAAAGCAAGCCTCAACAGATACAAGAAAGTTGAAATAACCCCTTTATCTTATTGGTTCACCATGGATCAAAGCTGAACTTCAACAGCAACAAAAACAACAGAAAGCATAAAAACACATGGAAACTGAACATCTCTCTACTCAATGACCACTGGGTCAGGGAAGAAATAAAGAAAGAAATTTAAAACTTTTTAGAATTCAATGAAAGTTAAGGCACAATATATCCAAATTTATGGGACACCATGAAAGCAATGCTGAGTGGAAATTTCATAGCACTAAGTGCCTTCATAAACAAATTGGAAAGATCTCATAATAGCAACTTAAAAGGATATCTGAGAGCTCTAGAACAAAAAAGAATCAAACGCATCCAAGAGAAGTAGCAGCAGGAAATTAGAAAACTGTGGGCTGAAATCAATATATTAGCAACAAAGAGAACAATAGAAAGAATCAATGAAACCAAGAGCTGGTTCTTTAAGAAAATCAACATATTTACCCCTCTCAGGTTTCTGAGGTGGTTGAAGAATAGATAGCTAGAGTCTCATAGTTAAATTTTGAGTTGTTTAGGAATCAAGAGGGTGTTCTGGATCTAAGAAGATGTTTTTAAAATTGTGATGCAAATTATATGAAAGCTGAGTTAGATATAGAACTTTAAACTCATGGAGATGGTTAGATAGTAGAAGGTTAAAGTCAGGTGCCAAATACATATGGACTGGACATTGGGAATGTATGCTAAGCCATATAGCTCTCATAATTGTGGCCTATTTATTTCTGTTGTTTTTTATTGTATTTATTGTTGTAAGAGAAAGAACCATTTGTTGGACTGAAAGGGGGAGCTGTTAGGGGGGAAGATACACCTTAAACTTTAAAAAAAAAGGGAAGAGGATGGGGGGTTGAGGGGGAAGAGGGTGAGGGGGACTGGAGGGAGGAGTAGGAAGGGCATTGTCATTGAGATGTAACTTGAAGAAATAAAAAATAAATTAAAAATAAAAAAGGAAAAAAGTATTAGAATGAAAAAAAAAAGAAAATCAACATGATAGATAAACATTTAACCAAACTAACTAAAAGACAGACAGTATCCAAATCAACAGAATCAGAAATTAAAAGGGAGACATAACAACAAACACTGAGGAAATCCGAAGAATTATAAGGTCTTACTTCAAAAGCCTGTACTCCACAAAATTGAAAAATCTAAATGAAATGGATGATTTTCTTGACAGATTCGACTTACCAAAGTTAAATCAGGATCTGGTAAACAAATTAAACAGTCCCATAAATCCTAATGAAATAAAAGCAGTTATCAGAATTCTCCCAACCAAAAAAAATTCCCTGGGTCATATGTTTTTACCACAGAATTCTACCAGCCATTCAAAGAAGAGTTAATATCAATACTCCTGAAACTATTCCACAAAAATAAAAACAAAAGGAACTTTGCCAAGCTCATTCTATGAAGCCACAATCATCTTGATACCTAAACCACACAAAGACTCAACTAAGAAAGAGAACTTAAGGCCAATTTCTTTCATGAACATGGATGAAAACATGCTCAATAAAGTACTGGCAAACTGAATCCAAGAACATATCAACTATATCACCCACCTTGATCAAGTAGACTTCATCCCAGGGATGCAGGGAAGGTCCAACATATGAAAATCCATCAATGTAATCCACAATATAAACAAATTGAAAGCATAAAAACCACATGATCATCTCACTAGATTCTAAAAAAGCCTTCAACAAAATCCATCACCCATTCATGATAAAAGTCTTGGAGAGATCAGGTATACAAGGCCCATACCTAAACATAAAAGAGGCAATATACAGCAAGTCTACACCCAACATCAAATTAAATGGAGAGAAACTTAAAGTAATTCCACTAGAATCAGGGACAAGGCAAGGCTGTCCACTCTCCCCATATCTCTTCAATATAGTATTTGAAGTTCTAGCTAAACCAATAAGACAACTAAAGGACACAAATTGGAAAAGAAAAAGTCAAATTATTCCTCTTTGCAGATGATATGATAGTATACATAAGTGATCCCTAAAACTCTACGAGAGAACTCCTACAGCTGATAAACACCTTCAGCAAAGTAACTGGATACAAAATTAACTCAAAAAAAAAAAAAAAACCAGTAGCCTTCTTTTATACAAATGATAAACGGGCCAAGAAAGAAATAAGGGAAATAACTCCCTTCACATTAGCCACAAAAAAAAATATAAAACACCTTGGTGCAACACTAACCAAGCATATGAAAGACCTATTTGATAAGAATTCAAGTCTCTGAAGAAAGAAATTGAGGAAGATATCAGAAGATGGAAAGATCTCCCATGCTCATGAATTGGTGGGATTAACATAGTAAAAATGACCTTCATACCAATCTACATAATCAATGCAATTCCTATTAGATTTCCAACAAAATTCTTTGCTAATCTTAAAAGAACAATTCTCAATTTCATATGGAAAAATTAAAAACCCAGGACAGCGAAAATACTCCTGTACAATAAAAGAACTTCTGCAGGTATCACCAGCCTTGACTTCAAACTATACTACAAAGCAATAGTAATAATAAACCGCATGGTGTTGGCATAAAAACAGGCAGGTTGACCAATGGAATCGAATTGAAGACCTAGAAATAAACCCAAACACTTACAGACACTTGATTTTTGACAAAGATGTCAAAACCATACAATGGAAAAAAGAAAGCATCTTCAACAAATGGGGCTGGTCGAACTGGATGTCAATATGTAGAATAGATACAAATAGATCGATATTTATCATCCTGCACAAAATTTAAGTTGAAGTGGATCAAAGACCTGAACATAAAGCTGGACTCACTAAATCTAATAGAAGAGAAAGTGGGGGGGAAAACTTTGAGCTGATTGGCACAGGAGAAAACTTCCTGAACAGAACACCAATTGTGCAGGCACTAAGACCAACAATTAACAAATGGAAACTTATGAAACTGAAAAGTTTCTGTAAGGCCAAAGACACTGTCAATAGCACAAAATCACAGCCCACAGATTGGAAAGCACTTCACTAACCTCACATCAGACAGAGGGCTAATTTCCAAAATATATAAGGAACTCAAGAAATTAAATACCTAAAAACCAAATAATCCAATTTTAAAATGGGGTATAATCCCCATTCTAAGCCAAGAATTCATTACAGAGGAATCTCTAATGGCTGAGAAGCATTTAAAGAAATGCTCAACATCCTTAGTCATAAGGGAAATACAAATCAAAAACAACTCTCAGATACCATTCCACACGTGTCAGAATAGTTAAGATCAAAAACTCAAGTGACTGTACATGCTGGTGAGGATATAGAGAAAGGGGGACACTTCTCCATTTCTGGTGGGAGTACAAACTTGTACAACCACTTTGGAAACCAATCTGGTGCTTTCTCAGAAAATTGAGAATAATTATAACTCAAGACCCAGCTATATCACTCCTGGACCTATACCCCAAGTATGTATCACCAAATCACAAGGACATTTCCTCAATTATATTCATAGCAACTTTATTTGTATTAGCCAGAAAATGGAAACAACCCAGATGTCCCTCAACCAAGAAATGGATAAAGAAATTGTGGTACATCTACACAATGGAGTACTACTCCACAATCAGAAACAAGGATATCAATAAATTTGCAGGCAAATGGATGGAACCAGGAAAGATCATCCTGAGTAAACTAACACAGACCAAAAAAGACACCCATGGTGTTTACTCACTCATAAGCAGATATTAGCCATTAAGTACAGGACAACCATGCTACAATCCACAGACCCAATGGCATTAAGTAACAAGGAAAACACAAGAGATGATCCTTGAATAACTCTTAAGTAGGGAAAATATGATGGACATTGGAAGTGGATGAAGAGAGGGATCCAGACAGGAATTCAGCATTATTGCCATCTGAGAAGCTTTATCCAGCAGAAAATGGAAACAGATGCAGAGACCCACAGCCAAACATTAGGTGAAAATCAGGGAGTCTAGAGGAAGAGTTAGGGGAAGGTTTGAGGGAGCTGGAGAGATCAAGGACACCACAAGGAGACCCCCACAGCCAATTATCTGGGGCACGGGAGTCTCATAGGGACTGAACCAAAAACCAAAGAATATGCATGGACTGGTCCAAGGCACACTACACATATGAAGCAGATGGGCTGCTTGGTACTCAAGTGGATCCCCTAACAATTGGAACAGGGACTATCTCTGACTTGGACAAGGTTGCCTCCCTCTAGATCCTATTTTCCTAGCAGAACTGCCTCGTCTTGCCTCAGTGGAAGGGGAGACACTGATGTGATTTGATATCCCAAAGTGGGTTGGTACTGAGTTGGGGTGGGGCTGGGGAGGAGAGTGAGGAGTATGGCAGAAGTGGGTGGGAGACTGGGACTGGGAGGAGGAAGGGGAATGGCAATTGGAATGTAAAATAAACAAATTAATAAAAAATGAAAACAAATCAAAAAAATAATTCCAGAAATCAGGAAGCAGAGACAGATCTCTATGTGTGCAAGGACTAGTCTACAAAGTAAGTGAGTTCCAGGCCAGCTAGAGCTACACAGTGAAACCCTTTCTACAAATAAATAAACAAATGAAATATGACAGAGTATCCTACAATGGCCTGAGAACTTCTATTTTAATTACTTACTTCATCAATGGAAATTCTTGGGATCTGATTTTGTACCTGCAGACATATTAGCATTCTATCTTTCTTATAGTAATTATCCCCTAAACTCTCTCATACCGCTGCTATCTCTTGGTATTACAAGGAAGACTTCGTGTGCAATGTATATTTGCACACTTGAGGACTGAGTTTGGGCTTTCTAGGCTGTAATGATCTGCACTGATGTCAGCCATAAAAAACAGCAATTATGTTTTTGTGGTCATCTTCCTTTATTAGTAGTAGTAATATTTACATGTATTTATTTGTTCCTGTGTGTGCATATACACATGTGGAGGTCAGGAGAGTTTGTAAGAGTTGGTTCTCTCCTTCCACCATTTGAGCCCCAGGAAACAAGCTTGGGCCCTCAGGTACAGCAGCAAGCAACTTAACTATCTTAGTCAACATGGTGGCCCGAGGTCATCTCCCTAATGGAAACACTTTCCATGTGTTTGCGTACATTCTCCTTTTGTTCTTTCTCTCTCACTCTTCACAGCACTCCCTCAGGTAGAATTCATTGTGAATGTTTGGTGTGAATAGTAAGGTTCTGAGAGATGAAACAGACAGAGGAAAAAGTTATTTTATCCAAGGACAGAATGGTTAGATAGAAAGTCTAAATTACTTCAGCAGATCAGTTACCAGGATTTTTACTGGATCCAAGGTGACATTGAAATGAGTTGTATCTAAGTGGTATCAAATCCTGGGTTCAAGCTGTTCTCAGGTTTGCAGGAAGTTCTTTTTCCATTGTTGCAACTTCTGGATTCTTCATGGAATCTAAGACATCTTGATGAGCTATACTATGCAGGATGAATCACAAACTACAATTTGCCACTGAATGAACATGAACCATCATTAGAGCCATTAGGGGACTTTGTATGCTAAATAAAGTGTTAACTCTAGTGTTACAGGAAGTATACATTTTATTTGAACACTGGTATTAGACCCAGATGTAGTTCTAGTCTCTTTTGTAAGAGTTTATGGAGCTGTTTAAACTTACAAAGAAAATATTGGCTTGACAAATACAGTCTCATAAAAGTTTCCTAGGAACTGCCAAAGAATAATGTAAATAATGCAATGGCCATGCTATTACACTGAGATAACCCTGTGCACAAGGATGAAGTGACATCCAGGAGGAAGGGATCCTTTCCACTGAGGGGAAGTGGAAGTAGCAGTGATGCTCAGAGATTAGAGGAATGGCACTAGGGCAGAAGATAGAAGAGGGAATGAGGGACCAGAGGACGTGTGTACTGATTAGGCACTGAATATGTGGTCTGGAGACCACTGTAACAGGCTCTAAGACATTAGCACAACTGACACCATGTTAGGTGCTCCAAGGCACCATCCTGACCTAACACCCTATCACATAGACCACTACAACTGCCAGTGAGAACTAACACCTAAATCACTGTAGTTTATAGTTCTAGGGAAGTCCCTAAATGGACTAACCTTGCTTTTTGGCTTCTGTAGTTCTGCTTATTGCTGATGTTCATCACTGAAGTGTGTCAATCAGGATGTGGTTGTTGTCATAAAAGCCAAGAACAGAAAGGTTTGTGGCCACTTGATTTGGACTACACAATTATCTGTGTAGCACACCAGCCAGTGAATAAAAACTTTCCTTTGGCTTTAAGAGCTGTATACTCTCTGAAAGAGTTACCTTACAAATGCCATTTTCATTTGAGGGTAAGTTAATTAAACTCTGAAATTTTAATTCACTTCTGGTATAACATCTCTTCCCATACAGTACCCCTCTCTCTCAGGGGTCCACTGAGCTCACAGTCTTTCTTTCTTAGAAGGACTGCCAGAATGGCTAAGATAAAAAGCTCAAATGACAGCACATGCCTAAGAGGTTGTGAAGAAAAGGGAACACTCCTCCATTGCTAGTGGGAGTGCAAACTTGTACAAGGACTATGGAAATCAGTCTGGCGATATCTTAGAAAACTTGGAATAGCCATACCTCAAGACCCAGCCATACCCACTGCTGGGTATCCATCCAAACAATTCCTCCCCAAACCACAAGGACATAGCCTCATCTATGTTCATAGCAGCCTTATTTGTTTTTTTTTAAATAATTTATTTTTTATTTCTTCAAGTTACATCTCAATCACAATCCCCTCCCTACTCTCCCCTCTAGTCCCACCCTTCCACCCTCCTCCCCCTCAATCCCCCCCATCCTCTTCCCTTTTTATTTTTTTTTAGTTTAAGATATTTCTTTTTCCCCCAACAGTTCTCCCTTTCAGTCCAACAAATGGTTCTTTCTCTTATAACTATAAACACAATACAAAACAACAGAAATAAATAGGCCACAATTATGGGAGTTATATGGCTTAGTATACATTCCCAGTGTCCAGTCCATATGTATTTGGCACCTGACTTTAACATTCTACTATCTAACCATCTCCATGAGTTTAAAGTTCTATATCTAACTCAGCTTTCATACTAACTTGCCTCACAATTTTAAAAATATCTTCTTAGATCCAGGACACCCTCTTGATTCATAAACGACTCAAAATTTAACTATGAATCTCTAGCTATCTATTCTTCAACCACCTCAGAGACCTGAGAGGGATAAATATATCTGATTATATAGGAATTACAGGGCCTGCAGCTTGCAAAACTAAGAAATGATATACCAGTGGCTAGCAGCCTTATTTGTAATAGCTAAAAACTGGAAACAATCCAGATCTCCCTCAACTGAGGAATGGATTTTTTTTAAATGTGGTACATTTTTTAATGGAATACTAGTCAGCTATCAGAAACAAGGAAATCATGCAATTCGAAGCCAAATGGATGGAACTAGAAAAGCTCATCTTAAGTGAGCTAACCAAGACTCAGAAAGAAGCACATGGCAGAACCAAGATGGCGGTGGCCGGCGCAGACGTATTTTGATTTCGAGGTCAACAGTCACAAGGCAGCAAGTGTTGCAGGACACTGTACAAAGGGCACGACCCCTTCTAAATCTCACCCAGCTACACAGGGACCATGGAAGATGCCTGGGCAGGACGCCCCTTCCAACTCTCGGACACGCTAGGAAGCCTCTGGACCCAGGAATCTGGATAACCCATCTGCCCAAAAGGAGAAATCCCCAGTAAGTTCCAACCTAATACCCAGGTGGCAGATTCAGAAACCACGCAGAGATAATCCCCACCCTGCTGGGCACTCCCAGGTCTCATACAGATGATCCAATTATCTGGGAAAGGTTGCGACCCTTGCAAGTGAAGTAGCTCCGCTGTAAAGCGCCTTCAGATCCCAGTCTGTGACGTCACTGGCCAGCTTCCAAGCCTCGGGAGCGGCAAGGCTATTGGAGCTGAACTGCAGATTTACCCCCTACAGGAACCAACCCTGGGCAAACTGTGAGATATTTGAAACTGACCTATATCGAACTTTTGTACTAGTAAGGGCCCTTCTGGCAGGGAATCAGAGCTTACTTGTGCACAGCTCTACCACCTGAAATAATTAGGTCACCACCTGGGAGGCAGGACTGAATGACTCACCTTATAGGGGTGGAGTAAGGCAACTCCTACACCACAGTGCCCCCTTTGGACCCAAGTCCAGAAGACAGCAAAAAAAAAAAAAAATTCCACATGGCCAGAGGCCCGAGACAAAAAAAAAAAAAAACAACAGAGCGAAATGTCTCCAACGAAAGAAAGCAATGCTATTCCGTCCAGCCCGACCCACCTCACCACAACTGAAACACATGAAAACGATGACAATTCCACATTATGGAAAGTGATAAAGTCCCTTCAAGAAGAACTTAAAACTATGAAGGAATTCAAAGAAGCCACAATTCTACAAGTCAAAACAACGAATAACATCATTAAAGAGCTCCAAGCCAAGGTGACCCAGCTTGAACAGGAAAAGGATAAAGCAATGAAAGATCTCCAGACAAAAACAAGCAAACTGGAGAAGGAAATGTACAAAATGAACACTACCATTCAAGACAGGAAAATAGAAATGGAAACAATAAAGAAAACACAGTCAGAGTTAAAAATGGAAATGGAGAATCAAGAGAAGAGAACAGGAACTACGCATGTGAGTATGAAAAAATAGAATGCAAGAGACGGAAGACAGGATCTCAGGCATGGAAGATTCGATGGAAGAAATCAGTACAACATCCAAAGAAAATGAGAATGCTAAAAAAAAATCTCTCACCCAAAACATCCAAGAAATCAAGGACTCAATGAAAAGATGGAACCTAAGAATTATAGGCATAGAGGAAAGACAAGACTCTCGACTCCATGGTCCAGGAAATATCTTCAACAAAATCATAGAAGAAAACTTCCCAAACCTAAAGAAAGAGATGCCAGTAAAAATCCAAGAGGCTTACAGAACACCAAACAGATTAGATCAGAAAAGAAACTCCTCTCGCCACATAATAATAGAAACTCCAAATGTAGAGAACAAAGAAAGGATATTAAAAGCTGTAAGAGAAAAAGGCCAAGTCACATACAATGGCAGACCCATCAGAATCACACCTGACTTCTCCCCAGAAACTTTAAAAGCTAGAAGGGCCTGGACAGATGTCCTACAAGCCCTGAGAGAACATAGGTGCCCAGCCAGACTACTATACCCAGCAAAACTCTCTATCAACATAGAAGGAGAAAACAAGATATTCCATGACAAAATCAAATTCAAACAATATCTCCTCACAAACCCAGCCCTACAGAAGATCCTAGAAGAAAAATTCCAACACAGAGAAGATAACTACACCCAAGAAAACAGAGGAAATAGAAACCTCCACAGCAACTAAACAAAAGAGAAACACAAGACAGCCAGCTATACCAAAATAATGGGAAATAACAACCCCTGGTCACTAATATCCATCAACATCAATAGACTCAACTCACCAATAAAAAGACACAGAATTACAGACTGGATCCGTAAACAAGACTCATCTTTTTGCTGTATACAAAAAACAAATCTCACTATTGAAGATAAAAACTACCTCAGAGTAAAGTGCTAGGAAAAGGTCTTCCAAGCAAATGAACCCAGGAAACAAGCTGGAGTAGCCACCCTAATATCAAACAAAATAGACTTCCAATTGAAGTTAATAAAAAAAGACAGAGGAGGGCATTACATACTCATTAAAGGAAATAGCCACCAAGAGGTCATCTCAATATTGAACATCTATGCCCCAAATACAAAGGCACCTACATTTATAAAAGAAACGCTTCTAAAACTTAAATCGCACATCGATCGACACATTAATAGTGGGAGACTTCAACACCCCACTCACAACTATGGACAGATCATCAAGACAGAAGCCAAACAGAGAAATAATGAGTCTAACAGAGATCATGAACCAAATGGACCTAATAGATATCTACAGAACGTTTCACCCAAACACAAAAGAATACACCTTCTTCTCAGCATCTCACGGAACCTTCTCCAAAATCGACCATATAGTTGGACACAAAGATAGCCTCAACAGATACAAGAAAATTGAAATAACCCTTTGTATCTTATCAGACCACCATGGAACAAAGCTGGACTTCAATAGCAAAAGAAGCAACAGAAAGTTTACACTCACATGGAAATTGAACAACTTTTTACTAGAGGACCACTGGGTCAGGGAAGAAATAAAGAAGGAAAACAAATATTTCTTAAAATCCAACGAAAATGAAGACACAACATACCCAAACCTATGGGACACAATGAAAGCTGTGCTACGAGGAAAGTTCATAGCACTAAGTGCCTTCAAAAAGAAAATTGTGACAGCTCATATTAGCGAATTAACAGCTAAACTGAGTGAATTGGAAAAAAAAGAAGCAAACACTACCAAGAGGAGCAGAAGGCAGGGGATCATCAAACTTAGGGCTGAAATCAACAACTTAGAAACAAAAAGAACTATACAAAGAATCAATGAAACCAAGAATTGATTCTTCAAGAAAATCAACAAAATAGACAGACCCTTAGCCAAATTAACTAAAAGACAGAGGGAGAAACCACAAATCAACAAAATCAGATGTGAAAAGAGTGAAATAACAACAGACATTGAGGAAATCCAGAGAATATTTGGATCCTACTTTAAAAATCTATACTCCACCAAATTTGAAAACTTAAGTGAAATGGACAATTTTCTTAATAGATTCCACCTACCGAAGCTAAATCAAGATCAGATAAACAGATTAAACAGCCCTATAACCCCTAAGGAAAT
>CAJQZJ010033821.1:2841718-2865808 GCA_907164525.1 Lophiomys imhausi | reverse complement strand
TCCTTTTTGGACAGCAGTCTGTCTGCAGTTGAAGCAAGGAGTTTTTACATGCCAAGAGATAGGCTTGCCACTAATTCAACCATCTCACACTGGAGATTCTTCGATACTTATCTTCTACTTGGAGTAGAATAGGGGGTGCTGTCAGGAGCTGATATGTCATGATATCAAAAAAAATCTTAATTTAAGACCACATCTTTGAATGCCATATTCTGCAGATCTCTTGGGGTTTTTGAAGATGCCCTATCTATCTCTTGTATTTATATAAGCAAATGTTGCTTGTCTCTTAACAACTTGTATTTATTATTATAAGAGAAAGAGCCATTTGTTGGACTGAAAGGGGAAACTGTAGGGGAAAATAAGATATACCTTAAACTTAAAAGAAAAAAAAAGGGAAGAGGATGGGGGGTTGAGGGTGGGAGGGTGAGACTGGAGGGGGAATAGGGAGAGGACTGCGATTGAGATGTAACTTGAAGAAATAAAAAATAAAGGAAAAAAAAAGAAGCACATGGCATCTATTCACTTATAAGTGGATTTTAGCCATTATAGTACAGCATAACTATCCTACAACCAATACACCAAAAGAATCAGGAACATAGACTTTGTTACCTATTAAGGGGACAATTTGTCCTAGGAGTGCCAACATGTTGGCCCCCAGTGCAAGAGGAAGATCTTAACCTGCATATGACTGTTGATCTGAGAGGGGCTGATATGTAGGGACACTCCACATTGGAGGAGTGGGAAGGGTGGGAGAGGAAGGAGAGGGTGGGAGCGTGGAACCAGGAGGGGTGGAATGAGAGTAATGTGATGGAGATGTAACTTAAGGCAATAAATAACCAAAAACAAAAAAAGGACAAACAAGCACCATATTACTTTGAGGGCATTGCATTTCTACTCTGTGTGGGGAAGAAGGTGGGGAAGGGCTCTGTCCATAAACACGCAGAAGTCTGTGAAGTCTCAGCTGGGGTGTTGGGATAATAGAGACTGTAAAGATTACCTAGCCTGTGTACCCAGAGGCCTCAGGAATCAAGTGTCCTATATAGCACCAGAGAAGTAACTCAGAGCAAGGGCTCTTGAGTGGTGACAGGGCTTGGGGGCAGGGGGCGTGAGGCTGCAGTAGGAGTGATCACTGTGTAGGCTGAGTGGATTGACACAGTCTACTTGAACAGAAACTGCTTGTATAAAGGCTCCTTGGGATCCAGGCCCAAGGTGGTCTGCTGCTCACTTGGAGCCCCTCGCTGGGGGTTTTTTCTCCAGGGGCTGCTACAGGATCATTGGGGTTTTAGGTCTGGGCATAAAAATGTGGGACATCAGAGAAGCTTGTGATAAAATGAAGATAAACATAATGTGATCATCTTAATAGATGTAGAAAAGATGGTGTATACAATCTGACATTCAATTACAACAAAACATCCATTCACAGGGACTGAAGAATTAATTCACTTGGTAAGGGGCTTGTTGGGTGTATTAGTCAGGGTTCTCTAAGGAAACAGAACTGATAGTGTGTGTGTGTGTGTGTGTGTGTGTGTGTGTGTGTGTGTGTGATTTATTAGAGTAGCTTATAGGCTGTGGATCAAGTGGTCCAACAGTGGATGTCTCCTGAGTCTCCCAAAGGAAAGGCTGAGGATCCAGTGATTATTGGGTGCATCAGACTGAATGACTCAGCCATCCCAATCTGCTGCTGGAGTCTCTGTGCAATCCTAAAGGGTTTCCAGTCTTCAGTCTATGTGGAAATCTCAAAGAAGTGGGTTATAATATCAACAGAGGAATGTCTAAGGAATAGGATACAGAGACTCATCAGCAAGAGTGAAAACAAACAGCCAAAAAGCAAGCTTTCTTCTTCTATATCCTTTTAGGTGGGCTGCATCAAGGAGGTGTGGCCCAGATTTAGAGTGTGTTTCCTCACCTCAAATGATCCAATCAATTCATGACAAACATGTCCAGCTCCTTCAGTTTTAGCTGACTCCAGATGTAGTCAAATTGACAGCCAAGATTAGCCATTACACTGTTCAAGCATAAGTTTGGATCCCCAGCACTCACATAAAAAGCTGGGTACAGCAGCACATACCTGTAATCACATATCAGAGGAAGCAGAGACTGTGGAATCCCTGAGTCTTGCTGAACAGACAATCTAGCTAAATGGGTAAGTTCCAGGTTCACTGTGAGTCCCTATCCCAAATATTAAGGTAGACAGAGCCAGCTGAGTTAGCTCATTGGGTAAAGACACTCAATGCAGAGCCTAAAAACCTGAGTTTAAAGCCCAGAAACCACATGGAGGAAGGAAAAACTAATTATCTCAAGTTGTCCTCTAACTAGCATATGTGAAGACACATATACAAAGCAATAAATTTTAAAAATGTTAAATTTTCTTTATTTTTATTCTTTGTGATTTTCACGTCATGTAGCCCAGTCCTGTTCACCTCTCCAGCCCCTCACATCCATCCTTCATTCTTGCAATATCCCCC
This sequence comes from Lophiomys imhausi, assembly GCA_907164525.1. Taxonomy (NCBI): domain Eukaryota; kingdom Metazoa; phylum Chordata; class Mammalia; order Rodentia; family Muridae; genus Lophiomys; species Lophiomys imhausi. The sequence goes on along the minus strand of CAJQZJ010033821.1, from coordinate 2,863,346 downwards.
CAAAATAAACACAAAAACAAACAAAATCAAAGCATAGAAAAACATGTCATTGTGGCACCTATAGTGTGTGACAGTGTGTCCCAACGTATATCCCTTTCTGCACACATCTTTACTTGCAAATGCTATTGCAATGAGTAATTGGTCTGCGAGGTCCCTGGCTTCTGTGACACCATCAATATTGGATCCTCACTGGGACTCTTCCCTGGTATCCTGTTGTTGCCCAGTCTCATAGAGATCTATGAGTAGCTGAGTGCACTGGCTCTCCCTTATTCACACCACCAGGGAGAGCTCTCTAACACTACTCCTGCTAGGCCACCCAATGCTGCCATTGGCAGGAGGCAGGGTCAGCTCTCCTGCTCTCATGCCCTCAGGCTCCTCAACCATATCCACACCTCCAGAACAATCTCCACTGTGCTGCCCAGTTAAGGCATACCTCCCCTCCACAGCTTTCCCAAGTGCTGCAGCCAATGAGGGAGCAGGACTAGCTCTCCCACTCTCATGCCTTAGGGACCAACTCTCCCAACTACCACAGGGAGGTGGGAGGGAGATCATCACCACCACACCCATGCCACCCATATTGGACTAGAGACAGAACCAGCTCTCCTGTACCCTCTCCGTAGGGGCTGGCTCTCCTGCACCCCCTCCACCAGATCCAGATCTACTACTGTGCTGCTCAGGTGATCTGTAGGGCCCTATCTCCCAAATGTCACAGGTGGCCAAGGAGGGAAGAGCATCACCCCTGCACCCACACCACCTAATGGCAGAAGAGTGAGTGGGCCAGTTCTCCTTTGCTTTCACCTTGGGGGCTGGCTCACTCTTGCCCTCTTGACCAGGGCCAGCCCTACTATGTTGCTCAGGCAAAGTGCAGGACCCACTCTCAACCAGCCTCTCAACCAACCAGCCACAGCCAGTGAGGGGGAGGGCCAGTTCACCCACTCCCATGACTCCAGAATAAGCTCTCACGACTGCCTCAGGTGGTGAGGGGTGAGAGGGTGGAGAGCATCACCCCAGCACCCACACTACCTCACAGAAGACTAGGCCACCTCTCCCTCACACACTTGGGGCCAGCTCCCCTATACCCTCACCACTAGGGCCAGTTATACTGTGTTCCTCACTTGAGGTGGAAGTCTCAATCTTCCAAGTGCTGCAGTTGGAGAGGGACAGGGCCCACTCACCGAATCTCAAGGCTCTGGGGGGCAGCTCTCTCAATTGTCTCAGGTGGGAGGAGTAAGTAAAGGAGGGCATCACCCCCACACCCCCACACCCCACTATCTCACGGCAGGCTAGTAGCATGTCCAGCTCTCCCACACTCATTCTCTCCCTCAGGGCCCCCCTCCTTGCCCTCACCACCAGGGTCAGCTCTGTTTTCCTGTACAGGTGAGGTACAGGACTTGCTCTCCTGGTACTCATGAACCTATAGGGAGCTTTACCTACTCTTGGAGTCAGCTCTCCCACATTCATGCCCTTGAGGCCAGCTCACCCATACCCCAACCATCAGGGTCAGCTCCACTGTGCTGCCTGAGTGACACACAGAGCCAGCTCTCCTGAGTGCTGCCACTGATGAGAGGTGGGGCCTGCTCTCCAGAGTGCTGCAGCCACTGAAGGGTGGAGCCAGTTCTGTACAGCTCCTAGACATCCATGTGGTCTCTTACAACTGCCTGACAAGGGACATCCTCATGTTCTCTACTAGTAATATGAGCCACAGACATCAACATCGACCCCTGCTGCTGCACAGCCATGGACTCAGACATGGCCCTCAGCAGCAGCTAGGGCTAGGACCTCACCATGGTCCTGAATGGAGAAGCTGGCCACTCACAACAGGCTACCCCCTCTACCCTCGAGTCTCCAGTTCCATGTCTCTTCCTAATGTTCAAGCTGTTCCACTTCTCTTTCTCTCCCATCTGTCCACACCATACCCACACATTGGGGTGGCTCCCACTGCCAGGCTACCCAGGCTGCTGGCAGGCCTCTGGGTGACATGCTGTGTCTGCACTGAGTGGTGTGGGAGCAAGCAGGTATCTATGGCCTGCCTGTGCTGTACACTCAAGAGCAGGTCTGAGTGAGGCATGGCGGTCCACAGGTCTCTGTCTTTCTTCCTCCCTCTCTGCACTGCATGGTGGTAGGTGGGGCTCTGTGTGTCCATGGCCCACCTGTGCTGTGGAGTAGAGGGCAGGTCTGTGAGCTTCTTCCCCAGCCCTCACAGGGTGTCATGGGAGAATGCAGGTCTCTGTCTGTCTTCCTCTTCCCTTGCTATGCTGCTTGGATTTGACTGCATTTGATTTTTATGTTCCCTAGTGTTGGGTTTGGAAATGGAGCCAAGAAAACTTGTTTCAAAGACACAAGCTTAAAATGAAATCTTTATTCTCTGAGCTTGCAAGGAGGCAGCCAGTTCAGGATCCAAAGCATCCCTGAAGGGAAATAGTATAGCTTGTTTAAAGGATTAAACCATAAAGCAAGGAGGTAGTGGGGTGCTGCAGAATATTTGATCACATTGTGAACCCCAAAATTTTTTACTGTAAAAACCAGTTTCTAATTGTGGAATGGCTCAGCCTTTAATCCTAAAGCTTTCTGTTTACTGTAAGTGGGTACTTGTGGTCTGGATCTACCCTAGCACACACCTTTAATCCAAGAACTTTCTGTTTATTGTAAACAAATAATTAAGGTGTGGCTCAGCCCTAGCACACACTTTGAATCCAAAAGTTTTTTGTACACATGATTAAATAAAGTTAACCCTAGGTTAGGTGGAGCACAAAACAACTGGCAGGGATGAAACAGAAAGGAGGACATTGAACTGATTGGTATTTAAGACAGCATGGGGAAAAAGGAACGTTTTTGGTGTTGGGCTTTTGGCTTCTGGTTGTGTCCTTCTGAGACAGTGGTGGAGTGGGAGCTCAGCTGGGTGCTTCCTCTGCCTCTCTGAGCTATTGGACTTTACCCCCAGCATCTGGCACCTGTTGCATTGTCCAATCATATTTTTTTTTTTGGTTTTTCGAGACAGGGTTTCTCTGTGTATCTCTGGCTGTCCTGGACTCGCTTTGTAGACCAGGCTGGCCTCGAACTCACAGAGATCTGCCTGCCTCTGCCTCCCGAGTGCTGGGACCAATCATATTTTGACACAAGAGGTTGAGCAGGGCAGTTTCCATCATGGTTTTGCTTTGACTCAGGGCAACTTGTCACAGGAAGAGAATAAATGCTGGTGACTGGGCCTTATCTGGGCCACCTGGTATCAAAATCCTTGACTCAGAGCCTTGTGTTATGGCTCCATCCTGGACATCTGGCCCATAACTCAAAATGATAAGGAACAAAGGAGTGGGCAAGGTGTAAATAGTCAATTAGCACATGACAGGTAACCAGTAACATTTATGACTTATGTACTTTAGTTTAGATAACAGGCAATTTCTTTCTTTATATTTTTTACTAGTTAACAGACAAACAAGAAATATCTGGAACGACAGGATAAGAGTTGCTTTCTGGCCCTGGGAGCTCAGTTTGACTCTGACAGCAAGATGGAGATGTTGACCTTGAGAGAGCTGGACTCAGACAACTATATCCTTACACTAGGCATAAAACAGCTTTGGCTACCAAGCCATGTATCAAGATAGGATGAACAAAGGACTGTCAGCTGCTCTGTCCATGACTGATATAAGAATACCACCACCAACAGGTGCTCTTTGCCCATTGCTAGCAGGCTTTAAATTCTTTTTAAATAAGGTGTCCAGGCGAGGTGTGATTAAGCACATAATAAATCATGCATATTACCCACCCCGATCCCCTTTTTTTTCAAGGTTGGAAATCAAACCCAAGGCTCTAGTTTTTCATATTCTTGTCATCATGCTCTCAGTTCTTCCAAACATCCAGTTTGTCACTACACATGGCAGAGACTCAAACTTTTCCCAGGTTAGTCAGTAGCACAAAAAAGAAAGGTCAACTGGGGCAGTGTATGTGTGCTGACCTTGCTCTGACCACTACTACCCCGATCATCATCGCCAACAGTAGATATATCTCTGACTAGTTCTGTGGTTACACTACTAATGCCTCTGATTCTCTTCTGCTGTTGCATAAGGAAGTTCTGAGATCAGGGAAGCTGGTCTAAATTACACATGAGTTCCAAGGACAGCAAGAAAAAGACTGAAGAGAGCAGCTGCCAGGTATTCATGCAAACCACTAGCCAATCAGCTGGCATTGCTTTCAGATGTGTCAGTAATTCAGCCCAAAAGCCCATCCTGATGGTAAAAATGAGGGAAAGCATGGGACTGACCCAGCAGATACCAGACAGAACAGAAGCTAGCTATGCCCCCATAAATGCTGCTCGAATTGCAGCCTCATCCACAAAAAATGACTCCTGTTTCAAATAACTAAGTCATGGACACAGGTAACTGACACAAACCCAAAACATGGGCTTTGACCTCCAGCTGATACAGGGTGACAGCAATATTTTTAATGGGATCACAGAATCATCATGGTGGTTGCACTGGTGTGTGTGTGTGTGTGTGTGTGTGTGTGTGTGTGTGTGTGTGTGTGTGTATGTGTGTGTGTGTGATTAAGAGAGAGAAAGACAGTGTACTTTTTTAACAGACAGTCTCCTGTAGGTCAGGCTGACTTACAATTCACTATGTAGAATTAGATGACCTTGATCACCTTATCCTTGTGTCTCCACCTCCCAAATCCCAGGATTACAGTCATGGACCATAATTCTTAGCTAAGTCTTGTGTTTTGTAAGGGTCCTTGTTGGCAGCATATAGAGAGAGATTGGAGTCAGGCAATACTAGAAACAAAAGAGAGTTAGAATGCTCAAAATGGAGGCCAAAGTCTTGCTGTATACATCACCAGCATCTGGCCCATGGCTAGTCATTATCTTAAGGCAGGTGGTTCACTGCCTCCTGGACAGTAATTATTTCAGGAGTAGCTATGCATTTGGATGAATTGTGGTGAATTTCATTTGGAAGTCCTTGTCCAGTGCCTCAGAGTGTGTTTATGTTTGCAGATAGGGTTTTTCATAAGGTGATAAAGTGTAAACTAGAAAATTAGGACAGCTCTTAATCCAATACAGGTGGTATATTTTACAGATAAGGAAGTTTTGAGCACAAAGGGGGACATCAGGAATAAGTGCACACAGATAAGAAATTATGAGAAAATGAAGTGAGAAAGTGGCTGTCTACAATGTTAGCAGAGAGGCCTTGGAATGAGAGTCCTGCTGATATACTCTTCTTGGATTCCAGTTCTGCAAAACTGTAGGAAAATAAGTTGACTGTTTTTAGACCACTAGTTCTGACAAATTCCCTAAAGAAGCACTGCTGCACTATGGGAACCACTTCTGGCCAATGAGGAAAGTCATGATGAAGGTCCTGTGGAATGTTCTCTCTCTCCTGAAAAAGAACTGCAGGAAGAGAGGATTCCTTTCTCTCTCTTGTTCTGTGGTAATACACGGAACAGCAGAAGCTACTTTGAGCTCAGTCATTATGAAGCAAGATGGAGACTGAGCCAGCCTATGGCCTTAAAAACAGAGACTAACTGCTATGTTGTGGAGGTTTCTCTCTTTGTAGAGTTCTTATTTCATGAAGTGATATATTTACCTTTTATTCATTTTTAATTGTGTGTGTGTGTGTCTCTGTGTGTGTGTGTGTGTGTGTGTGTGTGTGTGTGTGTGTGTGTGCTCATGCACACATGAGTGTGGGTATCTTTGAAGGCCACTAGTTGGAGCCACCTGACACGGGTGCTGGGACTTGAACTGAGGCCGTCTGGAAGAGTGGCCAGCTCTCTTAACCTCTGAGCCATCACTCCAGCCCAATAGGTTTACTTTTTAAAGCTACTTTGAGATGGCATTTCTATTAGTCACCACTGAATACATCCAGGCCTGAAGAACACAAGTATCAAGGACTGTGGGGTTTGGATGAGTCCACATGAAGAACAGATATAACAGGAAATAGGAGCTACTAATTGGATGCTGGTGTTAGGAAAGGTGATATCCTACAAATAGTCTAGATTTTCTTAGGCTCCTAGGTCAAATAAGTTGTAGGCTCTTCTATGATTTATATACCAGTAAGAATGAGCTGTATAATGACATCAAAGATGTCAAAATGTAAATTTAAAAAATTACTTTAGGAATCAATAAAATAAAGCACTATCACAAAAGATGTATTGATTTTTCTTTGTGTGTGAAGAGTTTCTTTTTGATTTAAAGACAGGATTTATGTACCACAGGCTGTCCTCCAACCTGGCTATGTAGCAGAGTTCCAGATAACCTGGCACTTCTGATCCTTCTAGCTCCATCCACTTCCCTGGTGCAGGAATTTCAGGCATGCAACACCATACATAGTTTATATGTTGCTAGGAATTGAGCCTATAGCTCATGTATACAAGTAAACATTCTACCAGCTGAGCTACATGTCTCTGTTTTATTTTATTCTATCAGTCTATCTCAGTTATATGGTGTAAATCAGTCCTTTGAACTTAAAAAGGTATGAAATGTAAGCTTAACCAAAAGGTGACTCCAAAGGATTGCAATATTATCAATATTATAATAAAGTTCCATACTGAGGATGTTGCATTTCTGAGGAAGAGGCAGTTCATTCTGTTATAGCCCAAAGTGGTACCTGAGAACTGGAGAAAGACAAAAGACAGGAACTTTGAAAGGGCCATCATCAGAGGGGGTTTCTAGTGATTTAATCCCCAGTGCAGTCTACTGTAAAGCCTCACTAGTTTGTGGTAACTATGAGAAAATCAAGGACAAAATAGTGGGGGTTGTATAAAACTAAACGGATGCAGGCTAATGACTTATATTATTCTTAAATGATTCTTATACTATTTTGTTGTTAAATTTCCTGTTTTATGTAGTCAGTTATGATGTTGTGTGCCTGTAATCTCAGCATTTGGAATGTAGGATGAAGAGAATCAGTAGTTCAAGGACATCTTTACCTAAACAGTGTGTTTGAGGCCAGCCTGGGCAACTTCAAATATACTCTTTTAGTCTCCTCCCCCGAAATCAAGTTTCCTGTTCCTACGAAATGAAGATAATTATAAACATTTGGGGTTTTTAAGTATTACTTTGCAATAAAGACACAAACAAAAAAATCCAAATGAATGCCAAATGCTACAAGTCTTTTCTTTTTTTTTTTTTTTTTGGTTTTTTAAGACAGGGTTTCTCTGTGTAACAGCTCTGGCTGTCCTGGACTCACTTTGTAGACCAAGCTGCCCTCAAACTCATAGTGATCCGCCTGCCTCTGCCTCCCAAGTGCTGGGATTAAAGGCGTGTGCCACCACGCCTGGCCGCTACAGGTCTTATCTATTTCCATTTTGGAAAATACAGAGATCAATAGAGAAACCCCAAACCTGGTGATATACTAGGACATGATGTTTAATATTTTAATATTTATCTCCTAGAGCCTTTGAGTCCAATGAGTCATCACATTCCAAACAACTATCCTGCCATAAATAAAAGTTGCCCCTGCAGTGGCATCCTGCCAGGAAAGGGGGAGCTGGCAGAAGTCTGGGATATTGCCCACTAGGCATTTCCGATAAAAAAGGGAAGAGCCTCTCCATGAGCACACTAGAGACTCCACAGAGACACTGTGGCTCATTTCAAGTCTGCTGGCAACTCTGAGTTTCTGGCCAGGTATGGAGGGAAGGTAGTTGAACTGATGGGACATAGAAAATGGATTCCAGCTCAGGTCTGCTACAGGAGCCAGATATGTGAGGAATTTAAACAAAGGTAAAGAACATTTTAAGTAGGATTAGATAGGATCTCAGACAGAGATAAGGGGAAAGCTTGGTCAGGATAGAAAATGACCTTCATTTTCCATTTCTCTAGATGACCATGGCCCTGCTCAGCTTCCTGCTATTTATCATCGCTGTCACCAGAGGGTGCAGTGCAGGTGAGTCTTGTACAGCTTCCTCAGGTCACCTCTAGCTTTAAAAGCAGTCAGCATTAGACTGGGTTCTTCCAGGATCTGGGTCTCTGAGGGCCAGGTAGCATGTGGCATTAAAAAGCGTTTTTTTTTTTAATTCGATATAATTGTATTATTTTCCATTCCTTTCCTTCTTCCAACCCTTCCCAATTATCCCCACCCCTATTCTCTACCAAAGTAAAGACTTCTTTTCTTTAATTTTATGATTTATATAATTATATTATTAAATTATACACACACACACACACACACACACACACACACACACACAGCCTAGTTCATCCACATAGAAATGATACCTTTGAGATGTAGCCTGCCTACTCATTGCCTCTTGAAGAAATTGGTCTGTAGCAGTGACATTGCTGAGACAAGTCTTGATTCAGATTCTGTGCCTGTGTGTGGCCCTAGGGGAACTTCTGCAAGAACTGTGTCCCATCCCAGTCACTCCTCAAGCTTAGGACCTTGGCTTTAGGATTTCAATGCCAAGTGCATGGTCCGGTTTGTGCTCAGAGAATGTTTTCTTCAGTCATGTTTTCTACAAGAACTCAACAGTATTTTTAAATATGTAATTTCTCTTCACTGCTTTTTTGTATTTTTAAAGAAAAATTCAAGTCCCTAAATGCCAGCTTACTTGATCTTCACATGATAATCTTTTTCAGCTTGACTTTAGGCTCTAGGAATACAGTAAATACAATCCAATACTACTGGACTTGTAAACAAGGAGCTACTTACACCTGAGTACTTCTGACTCCAAAGTTCTTGTTTTTTCCACCCCTTTGGACTCTCAGAGGCCTTTGCAGAGCTGAGGCTAACATGCAAGGTTCTTCATTCTATAGCATCTTGGTCAGGCCTCTGCACCGTCAACCTCAGTACCCATACTTCCAGCTCATTAGTCTACCTGCATTTCTTCTACCTGCAAATCTCAATTTCACTTCATTGTTTAAGACTTTGGACACAGTTCCCCATGACTTCAAATCTCTTTTCTCTCTTCCTAGTTTCAAATCTTCTTGATTTTCAAAGGGAGTCTGAGGAGTCTCAGGATGATTTTAGAATGAATGACAAGGGGAGGCTTGGTGTTGCATAAGAGTGAAACTCTGCATCTTCTTTCTCTAAAGGGAACTTGGATGCCAACAGAGAGGCCCATCCTTTCTCTTCCTCTCTGTTCAGAAGCTGCAAGGAAATCAAGCAGGAGAACACAAGGGCACAAGGTGAGTGAGGAAGCATCTAAAGAGACCTCACTGTGATCCTAGCACTTGGGGCCCAAGGCAGAGGATTGAAACCTCCAAGCCAGACAGTGGAGATCCAGTCCTAAAAATGCAAACAAATATTCAGTTAGGAAATCAGGCTTTTGTGCTCTGTCTTAGTTAGTTAGTTAGTTAGTTAGTTAGTTAGTTAGTTAGTTAGTTTATTACATTGTGTTCGGGCTGCATGAATGTCTGCGGGCCAGAAGAGGGAGCCAGATCTCATAATAGATGCTTGTGAGCCATCATGTGGTTGCTGGAATTGAACTCAGAACCTTTAGAAGAGCAGCCAGTGCTCTTAACATCTGAGCCATCTCTCCAGTCCAAGCCTTTATTTTTTGATATAGAAAACGTGATAAAATAAACATAGTGGATAAAAAATGCCACTAAACCAATCTTAAGGGTTTTCAGAGTCAAGAGCAATTTTGACAACGATATGGATCACCACTATCCAGCTCCAGTAAGTTTTCATTCCCTTAAACAGAAATCTTGTGGCCACTAAGCAAAAATTCCTGTAGTCCATGGGAACTACTGCTCTGTTTCCAACTTCTGTGTATTTGTTGACTCTTGTTACCTCATGTGAGTGATCTGTCTTTTTTCAGTAGTGTGCTTCAAGGCTCGTACATGTTGTAGAATAGTTAATTTATTTTTGAAAGATATTACTACTACACTACTACTACTATTAGATGTACATGTCTATGTTTGGAAATTTGTACATGTGTGCACAGGTACCTACAGAGTCCTGAAGAGGGCAGCTAGTGCTCTGGAGCTGGAGGAACAGGCACTTGTATGCTGACTGCCAACTGTGAATTCTGGGAACCTAACTCAAGTCCTCCATAGAGCAGTACTTGCTCTTAACTGCTGAGTCTTTTCTCCAGCTAACTTCATTCTTTTCGACCTATTGTATACACAGGAATGTACACGATATTTATTCTGTATAATATAAGCACAGTATATTGCTTATTCCTTTTTCTATACAGAAATATTTCGGTTGTTTCAGCCTTTCAGGCCTTGTGAACAGAGCTGTGATGAACATGAATGCACATGTGAGATTCCCTGTACCCACTTTGTTGTGTATATACTGACAGGAGATGCTAATTCCTTTGCTAATACTATGTTTAACTTTAGGAGAAACATCACTGTCAGTTTGGGTAATTCTGTGTTCTGATTCGGTCACAGAAGCATGGCTTTCTGAACTCAGGCAGATCCCAGCATGGCCAGAGATACACGTGGCAGGACACTCAGCATTTGAGGCATTAGCCATGTTTGTAGTTCCTAGAGGCATTGTGCTTGTACAGCTCAGATGGACAATGGGCCTGCACACAGGAGGACTGTGGACTGGTTCTCTCTGCAGATGGCCTCTATTTCCTCCGCACAGAGAATGGTATCATCTACCAGACCTTCTGTGACATGACCACTGCAGATGGTGGCTGGACCCTGGTGGCTAGTGTGCATGAGAACAACATGCATGGGAAGTGCACGGTGGGGGATCGCTGGTCCAGTCAGCAAGGAAACTCAAAACATTACCCAAGGGGTGATGGCACCTGGGCCAACTACAACACTTTTGGGTTTGCAGAGGGGGCCACGAGTGACGACTACAAGGTTGGTACACTCAATCCACTTAGGAAATCATGAAGACATGAGTGTAGCTCAAGCATGCCAGGGAGAGGGTTGGAAGTTTGTCCTTTGACATAGGGCTGAAGAAGTGAAAAATCATTACCTTGAATCCCAACTTCCTCCCCATCTAGGTTTATATGCAAGTGGGTCATGGCAATAGGACCATTATCCTTGGAAATGGGGGAACCTGAGCATGACTGGCCATCTATCTACCTAGAGCCCAGAGAGGTCAGCTCTTCTGAGAACTGTTCATGTGAGTTTTGCTTAGTGAAATCTCCTGCTCTGGTCAGGCTCAGGTTTGGTTGTTTTCCAGAACCCTGGCTACTTCGACATTCAGGCTGAGAACCTGGGGATCTGGCATGTGCCCAATATAGTCCCCTGAAAAACTGGAGGAAAAGCTCCCTGCTGAGGTACCGCACCTTCACTGGCTTCCTGCAGCATATGGGCCATAATCTGTTTGGCCTCTACCAGGTAATCCAGACTTACAGGCTGAGGCTGCTTTTCATGGGTGTGAAGAGAGGCAGGTGTTTGAGGTTTGGGGAAGCCATCATTCCACAGACTCGCATTCCGTGTTTCCCTGACTCTAAAGCAATGATGGTTCACTTAGGACTCTGAGCTACTGAAGGCACGGGATAGGGATATGTGTAGAGGAGAGAGAAGTAGGGAGGAGGAGAGAAGAGAAAAAAAAGAAAGATGGTGTTGGGGCAACACAGAAAAGGAATGGAATCCTTTTTTGGTTTGGGGTTTTTTGTTTTAGTTTTTTGGGGGGGTTGGGTTTTTTTTTGGTTTTTTTGTTTTGTTTTGTTTTGTTTTGTTGGTTTTTCAAGATAGGATTTATCTGTGTATCAGAACAGGGGCAGTTCCTAGACTCACTTTGTAGACCAAGATGGCCTTGATCTCACAGAGATCTGCCTGCCTCTGCCTCGCTAGTGCTGGGATTTAAGGCATGCATTCTTACATGTCTGGTTGGAGAACAATCTCTGGTGTTGGGCAGATGCTGTACCACACACCCTCTATACAGGGCAGTGTTCCTGGGAGTCCCAATGCTGTTGCCCTAACCCAGTGACTTCTTTTGTTCCTTGTAGAAGTACCCAGTGATATATGGAAGAGGGAAGTGCTGGACTGACAATGGCCCGGCACTGCCTGTGGTCTATGACTTCGGTGATGCTCAGAAGACAGCCACTTATTACTCCCCCGAATCCCACAGTGAGTCTGTAATGCTCTTATGAACCTTGTGAGGGACCCTTGGTAAATTCAGTTGTGATGAGTGACAGTCACTGGCCAACCCATGCAGCCTGCTTCCCTTCTATGAATGTGTTTTGTTTCACTTCATTTGCATGATTACCCTTGAGCTCTGAACAAATATTAACCCATTTTACAAATTAGGAGACTGGAGTACTGAAGGTTCAGGAACTTGCCTGAGAGCACAGGGCATACGCAGGAGAGATGACATTTGCACTGGGTTCCAGAATACTGTTAACAACCCCTGTATCAATCAGATTGCTTACAACCAGGCCAGGTTCATTTGCACAAGGCAGAACAACAGAAAAATGGAGTTTTATTTCTGCTGTGAGGTGACTGTTATGTTGTTTAATAAAAATCCAAAGGCACATATTAATACTGAGCCCGTGCTGTACAATTCAAAGATCTTCTCATTTACTCTTGGGATGTAAGGCTTTAAAAGAAAAGTCATAAAGATAAATGTGAACAGGACCAGGGTGAAAGCACTTGCTAACTGCTGTGACAAGCCCTTGGAGATTTTCAGTAGAGAACTTCCTGTATTATAAATATCTCCATTCAAGCTCTGGCAGATGGGATCTTTATTCAGGGACTGGTCCTTGGGATCTGGGGATAGAAATAGGTGAGGCTCCCCCAATGTGTTTGATATTTCAGACTATGTATCCTGAGCCTAGCATCACCAGACTCTGGGCTCACAGTAATTTCTAGCATTTCCTTGAATGTTCTTTTCTGTCTCTTGTTTTCAGAGGAAATCATTGCAGGATACATCCAATTCAGAGTGTTTAATAATGAGGGGGCAGCCAACGCCCTGTGTGCTGGAGTGAAGGTCACTGGATGTAACACTGAGCATGTGAGTCTGTGCAGTGACCAAAGAGGCTCATGGATAAGACTGAGCTTGCCAGTGTGTATCTGTGTATACTGAGCATGAGAGACTGTCATGTTAGTATGTGCACATGTGTGAGAGTGTGACCTTCCCTTATACCTTACTTGGTCTGAGGGATCAGATCTTCTGCCTAGATACAGATATCCTGTCTCACTGAAGACAATAGTCAACATTACAAACTTGTAATGCACTATAGCTGCTAGCTTATAGGATAAAACACCCAATACATAGAGTTAGGATGAAACTTTTGTTTAGGAAGTCTTGTGGTAGCCTTTGGGGTTGAAATTCTTAGAGAGATACCAGGTGTTTTCACTTTCCAACCAGGGTTTAGCTTTCATGGTTAAACATATCCTTTCCAGCCCTTTCCAGGGTTTCTATAGTCATTGTGTTGAGAGGTTACCAAGAGAGTACTGTACATCTGGTAGACCTCATTCAGGCCTACCTCTTCCCTTCCTATCACAAGGAATTTCTCTTGTTGGATGTTGGTATATCAACTAACTATGAAGGCAGGTGCACTGGGCTCCATGGTAACAATCCAGTGACCCCCTGAGTCTGGTACCATTGCATTCATAATGTTTTGTTTGTTTTGGTTTTTTTTAATAGTTTGTGTCCAGAGGCAAGTTGAGGATTGAGCCCTTTTATTGACACAGTAAAAGCTATAACAAGTTAGCATGTTCTAGCTAAGTATGGTGATGCACATATTTAATCCCAGCACTGAGTCAGTGGAGACAGGCAGATCTCTGTGAGTTTGAGGCCATCCTGGTCCACATAGTGAGTTCCAAATCAACCAGAACTGCATATAAAGACACTGTCTCAATAAATTAGCATGTTCTTTTGGGATCCAGCCCTCCTGAAAACCTTAGTGTCCATTCATTTCTCAGTCATCAGCTTGTCCTTTACCCAGTCAGGATGAGACAGCTTAGCTGTCAAGGAGGACCTTGGGCCTGTGATGAGGAATGATGAAATGGGGAGAGTATGTGGTGTTGAGGGAGTAGCAAGCTGTTTTCAGTTTTGGTACATAAGATGGCTTGGGGTACAGGAAAAGCTCATTTGGAAACATTAACATGGAATAGCTCAGGAAAGGACTTTTACATCTCACCAGTGGTTTTTGGATTATATAAGTGATGAGCACCACCTCTGTGTTTTAGAGGGGACAGAAGATTGAGTTAAGCATTCTTTTTTTTTTAAAGATGACACTGGTAGCTTCCAAAACTAAGAAATGACATACCAGTGGCTGCCTGGACAGTTCCCATTTTCTCTCCATACATTACAGCATCAATCTTCAGCCGTTTGGCCCCGTTTCTCTGACAGACATTGATTGTAGAGCAAGAATTATGAAGGACTTGCCTACCCTGTCTTGGCAGAGCTAGGCTGTCAACTTACCTGCTTCCAAGTTTTGTCCTTTTTGGACAGCATTCTGTCTACAGTTGAAGCAAGGGGTTTTTCTTGCCAAGAGATAGGCTTGCCACTAATTCAACCATCTCCCACTGGAGAGTCTTCGATGCTCATCTTCTACTTAGAGTAGAATAGGGAGTGGTGTCAGGAGCTGACATGTCTCGATATCAAAAAATCTTAAGATAAGAAAACATCTTTGAATGCCATATTCTGCAGATCTCTTGAGGTTTTTGAAGACGCCCTATCTATCTCTTCTATTTAGATAAGCAAATGTTGCTTGTCTCTTAGCAACTTGATTTCTGATTAGCTTAGAAAATAACTGTGATATACTGTCATAGTACCTAACAAAATAACATGCTTGCATGACTATTAGTTTGCATTTCTTAATTATCCTAAACAGTTTATGACGGTTGGTAGCAAAAGGCCAAAACTTCACATTTCATTTTTAAGCATTACTAGGTACAATACCTTTAAAAAGCATTACCCTTAATTTTGTATCAATATACAAAGATCAATACCAATGTGGCCAAATATAATCTTAATTTTGTATCAATATACAAAGATCAATACCGATGTAGCCCAATATAATCTTAATTTTGCATTAATATATAATGATCAATACCAATTTAGCCAAATATAATATTAATTTTCTATCAATATACAAAGATATAAGGGCATATTCAATAATCTGTCCTTTTTTCTTGATCTTTCCTATACTATGTCTATGTCCCATTTTTTCTTGTCTGTTCACTCCTACATAGGAGAGAAAGAAGGATACAGAAAAGAAAAAAAAGAGAAGTCCTTGGGTCTAACCTCCAAAACCCATTTAACAAGACCATTTAACAGCTTGTAGTCTCTTCCCCTAAATAACAAGATTTTCTATTATCCATCAAATGCCCAAAGGGGGGGGGGGAGCACCCTCCCCACCTTCTGGGGATGAGACGTCGCTCTCTTAAAATGACTTCCTGCTGATTTGGGGCATAGTAAACCTGTTTGGGGCCCAAATAAGAATGGAAAAATGGTTAAAAATGTTAACAGAATCATTTGATGTTCAGTCCTTTTGTGCTCAGCTATTTAAATGTCCTAAGAAGTTCGTAGACAAAAGCTGATCTTCAGGGCCCTGCACTTCCTATATAATCAGATATATTTATCCCTCTCAGGTCTCTGAGGTGGTTGAAGAATAGAGAGCTAGAGTCTCATAGTTAAATTTTGAGTTGTTTAGGAATCAAGAGGGTGTTCTGGATCTAAGAAGATGTTTTTAAAATTGTGATGCAAGTTAGTATGAAAGCTGAGTTAGATATAGAACTTTAAACTCATGGAGATGGTTAGATAGTAGAATGTTAAAGTCAGGTGCCAAATACATATGGACTGGACATTGGGAATGTATGCTAAGCCATATAACACTCATAATTGTGGCCTATTTATTTCTGTTGTTTTGTATTGTATTTATTGTTATAAGAGAAAGAACCATTTGTTGGACTGAAAGGGGAGCTGTTGGGGGGGGGAAGTATACCTTAAACTGAAAAAATAGGGAAGAGGATGGGGGATGGAGGGGGAAGAGAGTGGGAGGGTGGGACTGGAGGGGGGAGTAGGGAGGGGACTGTGATTGAGAGGTAACTTGAAGAAATAAAAAATAAATTAAAAAAAGATGACACTGGCAACCCAGAGGTGACATATTCTAATGGAAGAAATACTAAGCACAAGGAAACAACTATTGAAATGGTTTCCATGTTCCAAAATGAAATCTTGAAGTAGTATGATAAAAATTTGGGCGGTGAACACTTATGAGTTCCCAAGATTTTAAGTTTATTAACAGAGGAATATAAGGAATGGGAAGAGAAGACATTTTGAATAATTTCATGGTTTTCACTTAAATGTCAGCTAGTAAACCAAGATGTCTGGACACTGAATATGTTTAGGATCAAGGAGGGATATACAGTTGTATGATGCTGATATTATTAAATATTTATTTAATTTTATTTGTATATGTACATATGTGTATTCAAATGATCACAGAGGTCAAAAGAAGACATTGGATCTCTGGGAATTGGAATTAAAGTCTTTTGCTTCGGTGCAAAGATCTGAACTTTGTTTCTCTGATAGAGTAGTAATATGTCTTAACCTTGAGACCATCTCTACAGACCCCAAATTGCTTGCTTATTTGGGTGACACTTTTTTTGTCCTGTTTTAGGTGAATGTATTTAATTTTATATGTTTGAATGTTTTGCCTACATATATGTATGTGTATTTCTTGGGTTTCTGTTGTCCATGAGCTAGAAGAGGGTGTTCTATCCCCTAGAACTGGAGTTACAACTGTGAGCCCCATATGGGTTCTAGGAACCAAGCCAGGGTCCTCTGCAAGATCAGCAAGTGCTCTTAACCACAGAGCTATCTCTCCAATTTCAATGTTACATGCATTGACTTTGTATATGATGGTGGCCCCACAAGATTTGCAACGCCTACTAACATCATAGTTACTCTACTTTGTATAAGTACACTCTATAATGTTCACAATGATATAATTGTCTATGGATTTCCCCCAAGTAAATCCCCATTCTTAAGTTATGTGTGACTATAACTGGGTTCTTGCTGTTTGGATTGTTTTTTTTTTTGTTTGTTTGTTTGTAACTTTATTTCTTTGTTGTCGTATGAAGTGTGAGGCCTTACGTAGTGGTTTTAAAATGCAGTCTGATCTTTAAGTCTTAAGAAATATCTGTATTCGAGATAGGGATTTAAGCCATCAGTGAATTGTTGATAACTAAAGCCAAAGGGGTGAGACAAAGTAGAAGGAGAGCTATAAATATATCCTCTCTGGGAAGTAGCACAGAAGAAAACGTCTAGCCAGGGAACCTGAGAATGCAGGTTTAGAGAAGCTGAAGGAAGAGACAATGATGCCACTAAAGCTAATGGAAGGGGTTGTATGGCTCAAATGGATCAATACTTCCAATACAGAGTCTGCTGAAGGAAAAAGAGTCCACAGAATTTGGCTATTAATTTGGCTCTGAACTCTCAGCTATATTAGTCAGGTTTTTTTTTTTTGCCTCTGTTTCTTACTTGAAAGAAATAATTTAAGAGAAAAAAAAGTGTGCCATTTAGTTTTATGTCAAACTGACACAACCTCTAGTCATCTGAGATGAGGAACCTCGGTTGAGAAAATGCCTCCATAAGATCAGACTGTAGGCAAGCTTGGAGAGCATTTTCTCAATTACTGATTGATGAAGAAGGGCCCAGTCCCACTGTAGTAGTATCACCCTGGGCTGGTGGTCCTGAGTTCTGTAAGAAAACAGGCCGAGAAAGCCATGAAGAGTAAGCCATGACCTCTTCACCATGAAGCTGCACTTCACCACGGCCTCTGCATCGGTTGCTGCCTCCAGGTCTCTGCCCTGTTTGAAATCTTGTCCTGGCTTGCTTCAGTGATAAACAGTGATGTAAAAGTATAAGCCAAAAAAAAAAAAAAAACCCTTTTCTCCCCAAAGTTGCTTTGGTCATAGTATTTCTTTTTTTTTTTTTTTTTTTTTTTTTGGTTTTTCGAGACAGGGTTTCTCTGTGTATCTCTGGCTGTCCTGGACTCACTTTGTAGACCAGGCTGGCCCCGAACTCGCAAAGATCCACCTGCCTCTGCCTCCCAAGTGCTGGGATTAAAGGCGTGTGCCACCACCACCCGGCCTGGTCATAGTATTTCACCAAATCAATAATAATCCTGACTAAAACAAAGGGCTTCTTTAGATTGATGATTTCTGAGATTTTAAGCCACGGTCGTTTGGCTCCATTGCTTTAAAATCCATAATGGGGCAGAAACAGGAAGGAAAGACATATCACGGCAATATGGTTCACTTCATAGAGGCAAGGAAGCTAAGAAGGATTAGGAAAGGCCAGGACAAGATACCCTTGAAAAGCATGCCACTCACTCTTTCAGTGATCTATTTCCTCTAACCAGACCCCAACTTCCAACGTTCCATTACTCAATACTCAGTTAAAAATTGTGAACACACCAATGATTAACCAATTGATGTAGTCAGAGTCCTCATATTCAACCTCTTCCTCTGTCTCTGAATATTACTTATATCAGGGACCGGGGCTTCAGTACATACACTGTTTGGGAGGGCACTTCATACCCAAGTCATATCACCAGCTGATCTCTCATTACTTCTTCTCCTCCTTTTTTTTCCAGCATTGTATTGGTGGAGGAGGATTCTTCCCAGAAGGTGACCCTGTGCAGTGCAGAGATTTCTCTTCATTTGACTGAAGTTGATATGGAACTCACACTGGGTCCAGCACTAGCCAGGAGATACTGCAAGCAGCTGTGCTTCTGTTCTATCGTTGAGAACTCTGTGGGATGGGACCCAGACTTCAATCTGTGGACTCACATGCATGGATAAAAACTTATCTAAAGTTAAGTTACTAGAATGCTAATGATCAGGAAAGGAGAATAAATCATATTCATTGCAGGTTTGCACTCCTCATGATTTTTTTTTTTTTTTTTTGGTTTTCGAGACAGGGTTTCTCTGTGTATACTTAGCTGCCCTGGCCTCATTTTGCAGACCAGGGTGGTCTTGAACTCGCAGAGATCTGCCTGCCTCTGCCTCCCGAGTGCTGGGATTAAAGGTGTGCACCACCACACCCGGCTATGAATTCTTTTTATACAGAGATGGTTGATTTCAAGAGTTTCTGCTGGTTTCTTGTTGGTTGTTCTTGGCTATCAGGGCTGGATCCTGAAGAACAATTCTCCTTTAAGTAACCTCTCAAACATCCAGGAAGATACAAAGCAGAGAGGAGGCACTTCACTCCACTGCTTCCTTATTTTAATTTGGATTCTCTGTTTGTTTTGGTTTTTCAGATGAATCTCATGTAATCTGTGCATTGCCAAGACTACCAATGTAATAAATGTCCTAGGTAAACAGAAACAAAACATATTCATAGTGTTTTAATAATTTGCTTAATTTGCTAAACCAGATAGCTCCCTAGTTAAGGTGCTTGCCAACAAGTCTGATGGCCCGAATTTACTCCCAGAATCCACATGGTAGAGACAGAGAGAGAGAGCCAACCTCTGAGAGTTGTCCTCTGACCTCTGCATATGTGTTATGATACCAGCACAAAAATAAATTAATACATGTGCACTTGAGGGCACAACACGAATGACGAGGTACATTAAAATTTTTCTTTTGGCTGAATAATATATACCAGATTTTTTATCATAAAGAAAAATGAAATAACAAAATTGACAAGAATATTGATTGGCTTAGAATATGTACTATTATATATGGTCATCCAATCTCCCCCATATGTTCACCCCCATAGGTGGATACTAACCTATAATGTATCCCTTTAATGAGTACAATTAAATGGAAGGTCCAGGGTTGAAACTCAGTTTGCACAAGAGTGCTTGTCTAGCGCACATAAAGTCCTGGGTTATATACCTGGAACCACACAAATAGACATGGCAGTACATACCTCTCAGAAAGTGGAAGCAGAAGGTTCAAAAGTTGAAGGTCAGCATGACATACATGTAGGAAATGTGCTAGAAGCCTCAGAATTTCATTAAAAACACCATGTTAACAGCAAAAGTTAAGAAAAGGAGTTTTCTATCACACCAAGCCAAGGATTGTAAGGAAATGTCTTACTTGCTCTTTATATAACCAAACTCTATTACCTGCAGCAAGTAACCCTAAAGGTACTCAATGAATTGAAATTTAACAAATGGATGTGTTTCATTTTGCAGTTTGGTAAAGCAAAATATGTGCACCATACTACAGACACTTATTCAGTATTTCAATGGGCAACTCCTTTAAATTCTGAAAAGACTGATTCTGTCATTACACACTTATTAAAAGTTATGGAAATTATGGGAATACCTGTACATATTAAAACTGACAATGCATATGTCCATATCTCCAGTATATGTTTCTAATAAATTGAAGCTATTTTTACATATTACGAGATAAAACATATTACAGGTATACCACACAACCCTACAGGACAAGCAGTTGTGCAGAGATTCAATTGTACATTAAAAAAAAAATGCTTTAAAAAAACAGAGGGGAGTATCAAAGACTCCCAGAGACAGATTACATGGTGCTTTATTTACTTTAAATTTCTTAAATGCTAATGAATAAAAAACAACAGCTGCTGAAAGACATTGGATTAGAGAAATATCTGCTGAATTAAATCACGCCTGTTTATTTTAAACATGTCCTAACCTCAGAATGGAAAGCAGGAAATTGTTACACTGGGGAAGAGGCTTTGTATATGTTTACACAGGATAAAAAAAACCATGGGTCCTATCAAAACTGATATAAATCAGATATGACAGAGGAAAACACCCTGCAGATCTTGACTACACACAAGAAAAAAAATCAACAAGACCAGACAGGTAATGTATAATACTCACACTCTATTGGAACAACTAAAAAGCTGACTGGGACATGAAAATATCTCCAACCAGAACTTCAGCCATGCATGGTCAATAAATCTTTGACTACCAGAGTCCTCAGAACTTATCATATCATTCTCTCAAATGGCATAAATGGAGACTTATATTGCAGTTTTTTGTTACAATCCAAATTAGCTGATAAGAAAGACAGATGTCTTTTACCTGCTCAAAGAGCAAAATATCTTTAACTGATATGTGCATCCTGCATATTTCATATGCTCATAATTACAGAACTGTATATTATCTGTGAGAGTTTATGTGTTTACAGAACAAAAGGACCAGACACCAATGGAATAGATATGGCTTTGACAAGATTCATCCTCCAGGATGCAACATCCAGGGGACTTATCTTCTTCCTCCTCTCTTGCTCCAGCTCTTTCTCCCCTAAATCCCCAAAGCTTCCCGTTGCCTACCTCTCTTCTACACAATCCAGGCTGCAGGTACTTTATTCAACTAATCAACTTTAAATTAGGTAAAGCAAGGTTTACACAACAAAGACGGGTACAGGTGACAATGTCCTCATCTGGGGTGTCACTAGACTTTATGGGGAGCCAGTAAATAACATTAAATGCATAGCAATCTGGGACAACTCACAACAGCCCACTGTTTTACTTACCATACGAGCCCACAGTCACATACCCAAAATGACTTTTTAACTCTGGCCTCTAAGTCATCTCTAATTGGTTAGTTAAAGTCACCTTGGTACAGGCTGAGGCATAGAGAGAAGTAGACAGAGCTAAGGTTCATAGGATTTTGGAGCAGGAGAAAGGTCAGAGGAGAGAAGAGAGAAAAGAAAAGGAGGGGAGAGAAGGAGCAGATGCCATGGAATAGGTAGAAGAGGAAAAGCACATGTGGCTGAGACCAGCATGCTCTGAGTACCAGACCATATGGAATATTCAAGTGTTTGGGGCAGTGGGGG
>CAJQZJ010033821.1:2823806-2836718 GCA_907164525.1 Lophiomys imhausi | reverse complement strand
CAGCCAACCCTTAGACTTCCACACCCTCAAGAAGGATTCATGGTATGTCTGGCTCTGCCCTCACTTCTCTCGCTAGGGAGCCTGGCCTCTTGATCACCCCAACAAAAATTGGCCTTTTTCTTAAACTAAAACCTGCCTTTGATATGGCCCTCTATATCGGGAAGTCTTCCTTTATGACAATATTACACCCCAGCTGACAAACGGCTGATAACCTGGGCATTCACAAAGGGATTAGGACGGCTGTGAGTTAGCCCGATGACGGGATTATTGTAGGTCCACTTCCCAGGGGCCCACCCAATGCAGCCAAAAAAGAGTGTGTGGTGCTGGGAGTGGGTGCAGCCTACATAGCCTAAGACAGGGCCCTCACTCTCCTTTCACCCACCTCGGGGTTCCTTAACGTTGCCTATCATCATCCGCCTAAAGCCTTTGACCATCGGCGTGACTCACCTCACACCAATGCCTTGGGGTTGTGAACTTGTCCGAGACCTCCCACAATTAGACCTCCAAAATTCTAAATTCACATAGTTGGGATTGATCACAAGACGCCCTCTCCCTCTAAACAGAGAAGGGGGAGATGTCAGAAGCCAAGACCCTCGCCTCTCACCCTCACCCCCTACCTTTCCCCACCTGCACAATGTCCCCTGCAGCTTCATACTGCCTGGCTACTGCAAAGTTCCAGGTTGGCAGTTACAGATTGATTCAAAGCAGTGTACCGTGTCTTCTGAAGAAAAATGGGTTGGCAGTTACAGATGGATTCAAAGCAGTGTACCATGTCTTCCGAGAAAAATGGGTAGATCATACAATGTCCAGGGCACAGGCCAAGAAGATTCTGTATTTTCCCACCACCTGGCCCCTCTCACCTCCTCCCCTTGTAAAACATATTATAAAAAGGCGCTTTGCGCTCAAATACACGGCTCTTGACAAGCAATTGCTTCCTTGAGTCCTTTCCCTCTCTCGCCCATTCTTTTTTCAGGTTGCTGTCCTCCTCGCCCCCACGATTTACTAGGACCCGCGGGTCAGGTCAATTTAAGGTTAGGAATAATGGAAGGGGAATCTTTCTAACATGATTTCAAAAGGGATCAGGCCTAGCTGGTAAAGGGAGTTCCTGACCCAATAGAGAGTATAGAGGAGTAGTGCCACCCAGTCCCTACCAGTCTCCATGGTTCATTTAGTAACAGTCTCTTTTAGGGTGCTATTCATCCTTTCTACCTGTCCTGAGCTCTGGGGGTGATAAGCACAGTGGAATTTCCAATTAGTCCCCAGTATTTTAGCAAGCCCCTGAGTTAGCTGAGAAATGAATGCAGGGCCATTATCTGACCCTATCTAAACAGGAAATCCAAACCTGGGCATTATTTCTTCTAAGATCTTCTTGGCCTCGACTGAGGCAGTCTCATGTTTGGTGGTGTAGGCTTCCACCCAACTGGAAAAAGTATCTATAAAAACTAAGAGATATTTGTAGCCATATCGGTCAGGCTTTACCTCCATGAAGTCAACTTCCCATCAGGTTCCTAGTCTGTTGCCTCTGTGGCAGGAACCAGGGCTGGTCAGTCCAGCCCTCGCATTCATGAGGAAAAAAGACCTTGCCTTCTGCAGTATACCATCATCCTCCCAGAAACTGTGTCATAGGGGCCTTCTCAGTCCAGTCTAAGTCCTCTTTGGTATACTTAGGAGGCTCTGGGAGCCTGATTGGTCCTGGGACTGGCAGCTGAACCACCAGTGCTAGGTCAGCAGTGGTGCCCATCTCCTTGGCCACCTGGTCTGCTCTGTTATTTCCTCTGGCAACTGGGGTGTCAGTCTTTTGGTGTCCTGGGCTATTGGCCACCTTTTTAGGCAATCAGAGGGTACTCAGTAACTCCAGTATTTTGTGTTTAATTTTGATTGTTTTTCCTTCTACTGTGATGAGCCCCCTCTCCTGATAAATGCCCCCATGCACCTGAGCTGTTGCATATCAGTATGGATGTTTATCTTTTTGTTCCTTGCTAGTGATAGTGTTTTGGCCACAGTGATCAGCTCAGCTCTCTGGGCAGAGGTCCCAATTGGAAGTGGCTCCACCCAGATGGTTTCAGGCCCAGTCACTATTGCTCACCCCATACCTCAATCCTTACTGATAGAAGCTCCTCCCATCCATATACCAGGTTGTAGAGAGCTGCGACCTGCCGCGCCCTAAAGATGGCGCCGGTTTCCACCTTCCACCAGCCCGATGGTGAGCGCTCTCGATGATAAACAAGTCCATATTTGGCTAAGACCGCTGATCTGGCTTGCTTCCGCATATGTGGGCCTCTAAGATAGCACCACGTGGCTTTACTTGATTGGCTGTTCATTTAGTATTTAGCCTGTGGGTTGGGTCTGCCCGGGCATTCGGAAGACTGTTTTCAAGGGACCTGAATAAACTGCTGGAGAAGAGCTTTTGTGAGTTGCGTCATCCTTGCTGGTCGAGGGGGACACGACAAGTGGTGGCCCGTACGGGGACCCAGAAAAGACTCAGAACTCCTGCAGTCAGGGGCAGCGCGCTGGTAAGTTCCTGGGATAAATTGGGACAATAAAGTTTCACGGAAATAGCGAACATACGGTAAAGTTTTGCGGATAATAGCGAACATACGGTAAAGATTAGCGGAGATGATGAACATACGGTAAAGTTTTGCGGAGGTTGCGGACAAAATGTAAAGTTTCGCGGGGAAGCTGCGAACCGAAAGTAAATTTTTAATCATGGGATTGTCTCAGTCACATTCAATTTTTCTGGCTCTTCAGGAGCTACTTTTAGCTAGGAATTTGAAAATTAAGAAGTCTACCCTAGAGAGATTTTTGAATGAATGCGATTCCGTGGCTCCGTGGTTTGCGCTGTCCGGGAATCTTACGGTATCCTGCTGGGACAAATTAGGCAGGGACTTGGATTTTGCCTGGGAGCAAAGTACATTGCAGGGAGGAGCACGGCCTATTTGGAGACTTGTTTGGAGTTGTTTAGGAGATCAGAGATATTGCAAGGCAGTGGAAAAAGGACAAAAGGCATTAGAACAGTTAAAAGAGGAGCGCTTGGTCAAATCTGGGAAAGATACTTTGGAAGAGGATAGCTCAGAGCCTAAAGAGGAACTTAAAATGTTAACAAAGAAAATGGAGAAGTCATCTTTGAGGAAGAGTTCTGACTGCACCCGGATAGAGCCCTCAGGTCTGGGGCCGCCTGTGCTGGCGCCGCCTTCATATAATGAGACTTCCCCTCCGAGTGGTCCTAGTGGGCGGTCATTCTGTCCAAATGTCTGGAGGGAAGTGAGACATGAGCTGTACTACCCTGTCTTTTAGGATGGAGGAGGAATTTATCAAAGAGGTAATTTTTCCCTAGGGTCCGCTACCAAATTAGATTTTTCTAGCGGTAGTGGCTCTGGTATTTGGAAATCTTTGTTTCATTCTTACCGCAGTAAGACCTTTTCAGCTTCGCCAGTATGTCTCTGGCCTCCTTTTCTGTGGATTGTAAGTAATGGGAGTGCATCCTTGGGTGAAGAAAAGTTAGTATGCACTCCGGACATATGTTTTTATGCCCTGTGCTGGAATGCCACAGCCTTTCCTGTGGCTGTGGTGACTAGAATGCCTCGATATGTACCAGTTCCTGTAGAGGCCCCTAATACCATGATGCTATTCAGGTTTAAAAGAGATTTTGGCATCACTGCAGCTATTGTTACTGCTATCACTATTGCTGCTGTGGGAGCTACTGCCTCAGCTATTGCCTTGTCTAGTTCTATACAGATTGCCAATGCCCTGAATAACATCTCAGCCACTGTAGCACAGGCATTGGATACCCAGACCTCTATGAATTCTCATCTCAAAGGAGGTCTTATGATAGTTAATCAACGCATAGATTTAATACAAGAACAGATTGATTCTCTTTGGCAACTAGCACAATTGGGGTGTGAGTGGAAATTGCAAGGTTTGTGTGTTACTTCCGTGCAGTATCAAAATTTTACAAAGGCTGCTAATTTGTCTAGACAATTGTCAAAGTTCCTCTTACAGGATTGGTCAGCTGAATTTGAAAATTTGATGAGAGAGCTGAGAGCGACAATTGTCCACATCAATTCCACTCGGGTGGATCTGAGCCTGGCCACTGGTATGACTTCCTGGATTCAGACGGCTATGGATCATCTTAAGGAGTGGGCGGGCGTAGGCTCTTTGGCAATACTAATGATACTAGCCTCTCTGTTTTGCCTATGGTGCATCTACAAAATGAGAGCCACACAAAATCGTAATGCAGCCATGATTATACAAGCCCTTGTCGCCATTGAGGCGGGCCAGTCCCCTCAGGCATGGCTCGCTGCCGTGAAGTAAATCTTCACTAAGCATAGTCCCTGCCCACTGAGGTATTCGTTCCACGGATATTAGGGTCTGGCAAGTCAGTGACGGAGTTGACGGGTAAGTCTCGGCCACCTAAGACAGGGCAGTCCCGAGTGGGGAGGCTGACCCAGAGACGGGTAAGAGTTTGAGCACCGCCCTCCTACAGGCTCAGGCCCACCGTGAGATCCCCAGATAGGGGGATTACAAAGCCTTTCCAGGGACTTCTACCAACTTTAGAAAAATTAAAAAAGGGGGAACTGTAGAGAGCTGCGACATGCCGCGCCCTAAAGATGGCGCCGGTTTCCGCCTTCCACCAGCCTGACGGTGAGCGCTCTCGATGATAAACAAGTCCATATTTGGCTAAGACCGCTGATCTGGCTTGCTTCCGCATACGTGGGCCTCTAAGATAGCACCACGTGGCTTTACTTGATTGGCTGTTCATTTAGTATTTAGCCTGTGGGTTGGGTCTGCCCGGGCATTTGGAAGACTGTTTTCAAGGGACCTGAATAAACTGCTGGAGAAGAGCTTTTGTGAGTTGCGTCATCCTTGCTGGTCGAGGGGGACGCGACACCAGGTTTCATCTGCATCAGGCAAGGGCACATCCTGAGGGTCTGCTCATGTATTGTGGACCTGAACCAGGATTGCCAAGAACTCATGGAGTGGTTCCTATAGGTCAAGGTCCAGCAGCAGAGCAGCTGGGTACAGAGCAGCATGGGGGACATACCGCACTTTGGGTGCATTGAGCATCAGGCTTTGATCGTGAGTTAGCCTAGTGCTACTCAGCCATCAATCTGGGGGATGTTTGAGGACCCCTCGATGGCATGAGGGGTAGGTATCAGCAACTCCTGCCCCAGAGTGAGTTTATGAGCATCCTTGCCCATCAGGGTCATGGCCACTATGACACAGAGGCATGGGGGCCACGTTGAGGCCACAGGGTCCAATTTTTTGGACAAATGGGCCACTTGTCTCCTCCAGGTGCCCAACATTTGGGTTAGCACCACTTTTGCTATTCCCTTGCACTCATCCACATATAGATGGAATGGCTTAGTCACATCAAGTATTCCAGAGCTGATGCTAAGACCAGGGACATTTTAATTTTCTGAAAACCTTCCCACATGTCATCTGTTCACTGTAACAGCTTACCCTCTTTAATGGCCTTGTAGAGGGGTTTTGTCATTTCTGCAAAGTTTGGGATCCATAGCCTGCAAAATCTGGCAGACTCCAAGAACTCTCTGACTCCGAGGGCAGAGGCTGGTATGGGACTCTTTAGGAATTTCTCGGGCCAACCGTTTTTCTGGCCTGAGAGAGCCATCATTGTCCTTCTCATAGAGCATAGCCCAGGTAATTTACCTCCTGCTGACAGATCTGAGCCTTGTTGGTGGATGCTCAGTACCCCAAGTCACCCTGAGTCCTTAGTAAGTCCATGGTCCCTTGCAGGCAGCTGGCCTCATCATCCTCAGCTGTCTGGATGTCATCTACATATTGGAGGAGAGTTAGGGTAAGGTGCTCCCATCTGAATTCACCCAAGTCCTCATGTGGTGCCTCATCAAAGATGGTGGGCAAGTTCTTAAATCCTTTAGACAATGGAGTCTATGTCAGCTCCACATTGGGCCACCTTCTGGGTCTGTCCATTCAAAGGCAGATATGGCTTCACTCTGGGGTACCAAAGGTAAACTGAAAAAGCCCAGTGGCCTTCTTCCTTGCAATATATACATTGATTTTTCCCCAGGCGAGTGCATCCCTTTCCTTCAAAGCATTTACCTTCTCTGTCAGCTAACTTCCACAGTCTCTGTTCTCTTTCTCCCAGATATCCAGTCATGCTGGCCAGCAAGATCTTAGTCAGGTCCTGAGTCTGACTGCTGTGAGCCACTGCAACCATTCAGGCCTGCCTGTCCTCTGGCATCTCTCTATTATTGTACACTTTCTCTGCCATCACCAGGAAATCCTGAAATGACTTTTCTCCTAACCTATCTATTCTCTGAAGCTTCTTTCTAATGTCAGATGCTGCCTGATTGACAAATGCCATGACCTCCACAGCCCTTGATTCAGGGGCCTCTGTATCCATGGGGGTATAAGTGCAGAAATCCTCCATCACGTGTTTCAATAAGGCAGCCGATAACTCAGTGGCCTCTTGCTGCACATTTCTTACCTTAGCCAAACTGGTGGACTTATAAGCAGCAGCCCAAAGACTTCTCATCAGTGTTTGGTGGTAGACTGAAAGTGCCTCCTTACCTTCTGCCATGTTAAAGTCCCAGACAGGATTACCCAGAGGAAACTATGCATTGATGAGTGCCTCATTGGTGATCAGGATCCCTTCATTGCCTGGAACCAGTTTCTGGCCCTCTGCCTGGATGCTATCTCCTTCTTCAGTAAAGAAAAGGACCTTCAAAAGCTGTTAACAGTCATCCCATGTGGGTTGGTGAGTAAACAGGATAGAGTCAAGGAGATGTATTAAATTCTGGGGTCTCTCAGAGAATTTGGGGTTTTGTGGTTTCCAGTTGTATAAGTCACTGGTCACAAAAGGCCAGCAGTGGTGAGACTGGTACCCTGCCTCATGGGGGATCCAATGGGGCAGAGGGGCAGCATGATGGAGTATGCCTCCCCTGCATTTCTCCATCCTGTTGGTGTTGGGGACATGGAGCCGCACCTCTTCTTGCCATGCTTGGCAACCTCTCTACCCACAACCTCTGGGCCCATTCCCTCACCAGTCCCTAGACCTGGTTCTGCTTGAGAGGGTGCTGATGGAGGGATAATACCATGATCTGTGCCCCATTGAAAAACCTCCTGCAGATCAGTGTAAAGGGAAGGCAACACAGAAGGCTTGGTTTCTGTTTGTTACTCCAGTGGGCTGGTTCCTCTTGAGCAGCCAGGATCTTGCAGGGTGCTTCTGGTTGCAAGTGGGTTTTGATCCAATCTCACAGTGTCTCCACCAAGCCCTGCCAAACTTCAATGTAGAGGATCTGATACAAATGGCCATTCAGGGTCAGTAAATGGTATCCATGACAATATAAATGGTAGGAAGATGGAAAGTGCCAGTGGATGGCCAGCCAGCCAATGTTAAAAGCTGCTCATTCCTTCTGGCAAAAAAAAAAAAAAAAAAAACTAACAGTTGGCACTTTGGGACCTAAGGTAGCTGCCCTATTTCTCACATCCTTAAAATGGTCAGTTTGTATGGTCATCGGAGTCACTTGAACCTGTCTCTTGTCATGTGTCAAGAAAAAGACTCCTGTGACAAACAAGATGGACAAACAGAACACAAACAGAGAAAGAAATAAACCTCCTGGTCACTGGAGGCAAAATCAAAAGAGAGAAAGTCAGCCGTGCTTGGTGCTGTCGGAGCAACCAGTTACATCTCATCACAGAGATTACGGGAACACAGTCACCCTGAGACAGAGTCAGAGACCCCACACCAGTCTGGAATGTCTTCTAGGCCCTCTGATCAACAGTCCACCAGCACATCTGCTTAGACTCTCGTCAGTCCCTCCAATACAAAACACCAAGCTCCCAGACACAGAGTACAATACAAACACAGATACACTGCTGATCTGATGGCTGCTAAGGTCAGGGTCATCAGGGGTCAAGGGCATCCTTAACAAGCCCTCAAACACAAGCAAAAAAAAAAAAAAAAAACTCAGTACCAATTGAGACCACTAGAGCCCAGTTATCCTACTACAGCAAGCCCTGAATATCCTAACATGCCTGAAGTGCAAGAAAACGATCTTAAATCTGATGTTATGAAGATGACAGAAACTTTAAAAGAGGAAATAAATAAATGCTTCTATAAAATGAAGGAAAATACAATCAGACAGATGAAGGAAATGAATAAATGCCTTCAAGAAATTCAGGAAAAAACAATCAAACAGGAGAAGAATGTCCAAGATATGATCATGGAAATAGAAGCAATAAAGAAAACACAAACTGAGTCACTCCTGGAGAGTGAAAACCTGGTAAAGAGTACAGGAACTACAGACACAAGCATCACCAACAGAATGCAAGAGACAGAAGAGAAAATCTCAGGCCTAGAAGATACAACTGGAGAAATTAATACATTGGTCAAAGAAAATGTTAAATCTAAACAGTTCCTGACACAAAACATTCAAGAAATATGGGACACCATGAAAAGACCTAAGAATAACCTAAGAATAATCAGAGTAGAAGAAGGAAAAAACTCCCAGCTCCAAGACCCAGAATTTTTTTTTTTTTTTTTGTTTTTTGAGACAGGGTTTCTCTGTGTAGCCCTGGCTGTCCTGGATTCACTTTGTAGACCAGGCTGGCCTTGAACTCACAGAGATCCACCTGCCTCTGCCTCCCTGAGTGCTAGGATTAAAGGCGTGTGCCACCACTCCCGACTTCAGAAAACATTTTCTTTTTTTTTTTTTTTCTTTTTTTTTTTTCGAGACAGGGTTTCTCTGTGTATCTCTGGCTGTCCTGGACTCGCTTTGTAGACCAGGCTGGCCTTGAACTCACAGAGATCCGCCTGCCTCTGCCTCCCAAGTGCTGGGATTAAAGGCGTGCGCCACCACCGCCCGGCCAGAAAACATTTTCAACAAGATCATAGAAGAAAACTTCTCCAACCTAAAAAAAGAGATGCCTACAAACATACAAGAAGCTTTTTTCATTTATTTTTCTAATATTTATTTATTACTTCAGGTTACATCTCCATCACAGTGCCCTCTTTCTGCCCCTCCCAGTTCCGCCCTCCCACGCTCTACCCCCTTATCCCTTCCATCCCACTCCTCTGGAGTGGAGTGTCCCTACATAATAGTCCCCTGCCCCAGTTCAGCAGTCATATGAGGGTCAAGAGCCTCCTCATACACCGGGGGGCCTACAAGTCACCACCACTAGGGCAAAGTGTCTCATTGATAGGAAACAAAGTCTATGTTCCTGTTCCCCTTGGTGCACTGGTTGTAGTATAGTTATCCTGTACTATATGGCTAAAATCCAATTATAAGTGAATAGATCCCATGTGTGTCCTTCTGAGTCTGGGTTAGGTCACTCAGGATGAGTTTCTCTAGTTCCATCCATTTGGCTGCAAATTGCAGGATTTTGTTGTTTCTGATAGCTGAGTATTCCATTGTGTAGATGTACCACAGTTTTTTAATCTATTCCTCGGCTAAGGGACATCTGGGTTGTTTCCAGTGTTTAGTTATTACAAATAAGGCTGCTATGAACAGAGATGATGAAACTTCATTGTGATTTGATGAGGAATCATTTGGATGTATACTCAGAAGTGGTATGGCTGGATCTTGAGGTAAAGCTATTCCAAGTTTTCTAAGATATCGCCAGACTGATTTCCATAGCGGTTGTACAAGCTTGCACTCCCACCAGCAATGGAGGACTGTTCCCCTTTCTCCACAACCTCACCAGCATGTGCTGTCATTTGATCTTTTGATCTTAGCCATTCTGACAGGTGTGAAATGGAATCTCAGAGTCCTCTTGAGTTGCATTTCTCTGATGATTAAGGATGTTGAGCATTCCTCAAGTGTCTCTCAGTCATTAGGGATTCCTCCTTTGTGAATTCTCTGTTTAGCTCTGTTTCCCATTTTTTGATTGGATTATTTGGTTTCTTGGTGTTTAATTTCTTGAGTTCTTTGTAAATTATGGATATAAGCATTCTGCCAGATGTGGGGTTAGTAAAGATCTTTTCCCAATCTGTAGGTTGCTGTTTTGTTCAAATGACAGTGTCTTTTGCCTTACAGAAGTTTTTAGTTTCATGAGGTCTCATTTATTGATTGTTGGCCTTAGAGCCTGAGCTGTTGGTGTTCTGTTCAGGAAGTTGTCACCTGTGCTGATGAGTTCGAGGCTTTTCTTCACTTTCTGTTCTATTAGATTTAGTGTGTCAGGCTTTATGTTAAAGTCTTTGATCCACTTGGACTTAAGTTTTGTGCAGAGTGACAAGTATGGGTCTATTTGCGTTCTTTTACATGTTGACATCCAGTTGGACCAGCACCATTTGTTGAAGATGCTGTCCTTTTTCCATTGTACAGTTTTGGCTTCTTTGTAAAAATTAAGTGACCATAGGTGTGTGGGTTCTTTTCTGGGTCTTCAATTTCATTCCATTGATCCACTGGACTGTTTCTATAGCAGTACCATGCTGTTTTTATTACTATTGTTCTGTAGTACAGCTTGAAATCTCGGATAGCAATAACTCCAGATGTTTTTTTTTATTGTACAGGATTGATTTAGCTATTCTGGGTTTTTTGTTATTCCATATGAAATTGAGAATAGCTTTTTCCAGGACTATAAAGAATTGTGTTGGTATTTTGATAGGAATTGCATTGAATCTGTATATTGCTTTTGGCAGAATGGCCGTTTTTATTATGTTGATCCTACCTATCCATGAGCATGGGAGATCTTTCCATCTTTTGATGTCCTCTTCAATTTCTTTCCTCAAGGATTTGAAGTTCTTATCATACAGGTCTTTTTCTTTTCTCTGTGCTTTTTTCTCTCTTACATAGAGGGAAAGACTTGAAAAGGAAAAAAAGAAGACTGTGTCAATCCACTCAGACTACATAATGGTCTCTCCTACTGCAGCCTCATCCCCCCACCCCAGCCCTGTCACCACTCAAGAGCCCTTGCTCAGAGTTACTTCTATGGTGCTACATAGGAGACCTGATTCCTGAGGCCTCTGGATGCACAGGCTGGGTAATCCTCTCAGTCTCTACTATCCCAATATCCCAGCTGAGACTTCACAGAATTTTAAGTGTTTGTGAACAAAACCCTTCCCCACCTTCTGCCCTATGCAAAGTAGACAAACAATGGTCCAAAAATAATATGGTGCTTATTTTTCCTTCTAAGAGAGAAAGACAGTGAGCTCAGTGGATCCCTGAGAGAGAGGGGTACTGTATGGGAAGAGATGTCATACCACAAGTGAATAAAAATTTTAGAGCAGTTTAACTAACTTACCCTCAAATGACAATGGTGTTTGTGAGGTAACTCCTTCAGAGAACACACAGCTCTTAAAGCCAAAGGAAATTCTTTATTCACTTACGGGTATGCTACACAGGTAATTGTGTAGTCCAAATCATATAGCCGCAAGCCTTTCTATTCTTGGCTTTTATGACAACAACCACATCCTAGTTGACACACTTCAGTGATCAAAATCAGCAATAAGCAGAACTACAGAAGCCAAAAGGCAAGGTTAGTCCATTTAGGGATTTTTCCAGAACTATGAACTATAGTGATTTAGGTCTTAGTTCTCACTGGCAGGTGTAGGGGTCTATATGATGGGGTCTTAGGTCAGGATGGTGTCTTGGAGCATCTAACATGGTGTCAGTTGTGCTAAGTTCTCAGAGCCTGCTACAGTGGTCTCTAGACCACATATTCATTGCCTAATCGGTATACACTTCCTCTGGTGCTCCATTCCCTACTCCATCTTCTGCCCCAGTGCCATTCCTCTATTCTCTGAGCATCACTGCTACTTACACTTCCCCTCAGTGGAACGGATCCCTCCTAGCTGTCACTTCATCCTTGTGTACAGAGTTATCTTAGTGTAATAGCATGGCCATTGCATTGTTTACATTGTTCTTTGGCAGTTCCTAGGAAACTTTTATGTGCCTGTACTTGGCAAGCCAATATTTTCTTTGTAAATTTGGACAACTCCATAAACTGTAACAAAACAGAATAAAACTACATCTGGGTCTAATACCAGTGTTCAAATAAAATGTATACTTCCTATAACACTAGAGTTAACACTTAATAACACTTTAGTTCACACATAAGCCCCTTAATGTCTCTAATGATGGCTCATGTTCATTCAGTGACATATCGTAGTTTGTGATTCATCCTGTATAGTATATAGCTCATCAACATGTCTTAGATTCCATGAAGAATCCAGAAATTGCAACAATGGAAAAAGAACTTTCTGCAAGCCTGAGAACAGCTTGAACCCAGGATTTGATACCACTTAGATACAACACATTTCCATGTAAGCTTTGCATCCAGTAAAAACATTCGTCTTCTTTCATTCATCCTGATAACTGATCTGCAGGTGTAGTTTAGACTTGCTATCTAACCATTCTAACACCCAGAGAAAATAACTTTTTCCTCTGTTTCATCTCTCAGAACCTCACTATTCACATCAAACATTTACAATGAATTCTACCTAATGGAGTGCTGTGAGGAGCGAGAGAAAAAGAGCAAAAGGAGAATGTACGCAAACACATGGAAAGTGTTTCCATTGGGAAGATGACCTCAGGCCACCATGTTGACTAAGGTAGTTAGGCTGCTTGCTGCCGAACATGAGGGCCCGAGTTTGTTTCCTGTGACCCAAATGGTGGAAGGAGAGAACCAACTCTTCCAAACTCTCCTGACCTCCACATGTGCATACACATATGGTCTAAATTACACATGAGTTCCAAAGAGAGCAAGAAAAAGACTGGAGGGTGCAGCTCCCAGGCATTCATGATAGTCAGGCCACCATGCAATCAGCTGGCTTTGCTTTCAGATGCGCCAGTAATTCAGCCCTAAAAGCCCATCCTGACAGGAAAGATGAAGAGAAACATGGGACTGACCCAGAAGATAACGAACAGAACAGAAGCTAGCTATGCCCCCATAAATTTCAGCCTCATACACAAAAGAAATGACTCCTGTTTC
>CAJQZJ010033821.1:2768584-2823796 GCA_907164525.1 Lophiomys imhausi | reverse complement strand
CCCCCATAAATTTCAGCCTCATACACAAAAGAAATGACTCCTGTTTCAAATAACTAAGTCATGGAGATAGGTAACTGACACAAACCCTAAAACATGGGCTTTGACCTCCAGCTGATACAGGGTGACAGCAATATTTTTCATGGGATCATAAGAATCATCATGGTGCTGGCACTGGTGTGTGTGTGTGTGTGTGTGTGTGTGTGTGTGTGTGTGTGTGTGTGTGTGTGTAAGAGAGAGAGAGAGAGAGAGAGAGAGAGAGAGAGAGATCTTTTTAGACAGGGTCTCCTGCAGGTCAGGCTGACTTACAATTCACTATGTAGATTTAGATGACCTTGATCACCTTATCCCTTGTGTCTCCACCTCCCAAATTCCAGGATTACAGTTATTGGCCATCATTCTTAGCTAAGGTTTGTGATTTATAAGGGTCCTTGTTGCCAGCAGTGTAGAGAGACATTGGAGTCAGCCAATACTAGAAACAAGAGAGTTAGAATGCTCAAAATGGAGGCCAAAGTCTTGCTGTATACATCACCAGCATCTGGCCCATGGCCAGTCATTATCTTAAGGCAGGTGGTTCACTGCCTCCTGGACAGTAATTATTTCAGGAGTAGCTATGCATTTGGATGAATTGTGGTGAATTTCATTTGGAAGTCCTTGTCCAGTGCCTCAGAGTGTGTTTATGTTTCCAGATAGGTTTTTCATAAGATGATTAAGTGAAAATTAGAAAATTAAGACAGCTCTTCATCCAATACAGCTGATCTATTTTAAAGATAAGGAAATTTTGAGCACAAAGGGGGACATCAGGAATAAATGCACACAGATAAGAAATTATGAGAAAATGAAGTGAGAAAGTGGCTGTCTACAATGTTAGCAGAGAGGCCTTGGAATGAGAGTCCTGCTGATATACTCTTCTTGGATTCCAGTTCTCCAAAACTGTAGGAAAATAAGTTGACCATGTTTAGACCACTTATTCTGACAAATTCCCCAAAGAAGAACTGTTGCACTATGGGACCCACTTCTGGTCAATGAGGAAAGTCATGATGAAGGTCCTGTGGAATGTTCTCTCTCTCCTGAAAGAGAACTGCAGGAAGAAAGGATCCCTTCTCCCTTGTCCTGTGGTAATACATGGAACAGCAGAATCTACTTTGAGCTCAGTCATTATGAAGCAAGATGGAGACTGAGCCAGCCTATGGCCTTGAAGACATAGACTAACTGATATGTCAAGTAAGCATGGAGGCTTCTCTTTTTCTAGAGTTCTTATTTAATGAATGATTTATTTACCTTTTATTTCATTTTAATTGTGTGTGAGTGTGTGTGCTCATGCACACATGAGTGTGGATATTCATGGAGGCCACTGGTATTGGAGCCACCTGACACAGGTGCTGCAAATTGAACTGAGGCTGTCTGGAAGAGTGGCAACCTCTCTTAACTGCTGAGCCATTGCTCCGGCCCCAATAAGTTTCCTTTTTAAAGCTACTTTGAGATGATATTTCTATTAGTCACCACTGAATACATCCAGGCCTTATGAAAACAAGTGTCAAGGACTGTGGGGTTTGCATCAGGCCGCATGAAGAACAGATATAATAGGAAGTAGGAGCTACTAATTGGATGCTGGTGTTAGGAAAGGTGATATCCTTCAAATAGTCTAGATTTTCTTAGGCTCTTAAGTCAAATATGTTGTAGGCTGTTCTATGATTTATATACCAGTAAGAATGAGATGTATAATGACATCAAAGATGTCAAAATGTAAATTTTAAAAATTCATCTAGGAATCAATAAAATAAGGTAGTATTACTAAAAGTTGTATTGATTTTTCTTTGTCTGTGAAGAGTTTTTTTTTTTTTTTAAGATGGGATTTTATGTACCACAGGCTGTCCTCCAACCTGGCTATGTAGCAGAGTTCCAGATAACCTAGAACTTTTGATCCTTCTACCTCCATCCACTTCCCTGGTGCAGGAATTTCAGGCATGCAACACTATACATAGTTTATGTGTTGCTAGGGATTGAGCCTATAGCTAATGCATACAAGTAAACATTCTACCAGCTGAGCTACAAGTCTCTGTTTTATTTTATTCTATCATTCCATCTCATTTATATTGTGTAAATCAGTCCTTTGAACTTAAAAAGGTATAAAATGTAAGCTTAACCAAAAAGTGACTCCAAAGGATTGCAATATTATTGATATCATAATAAAGCTCCATACTGAGGATGTTGCATTGCTGAGGAAGAAGCAGTTCATTCTGTGATAGCCCAAAGTGGTACCTGAGAACTGGAGAAAGACAAAAGGCAGGAAGTTCAAAGGGGCATCATCAGAGGGGGTTTCTAGTGATTTAATCCCCAGTGTGGTCTACTGTAAAGCCTAACTAGTTTGTGGTAACTATGAGAAAATCAAGGACAAAATAGTGAGGGTTGTATGAAACCAAATTTATGCATGCTAATGGTTTATATTTATTCTTTTTTTTTTTTTTTGGTTTTTCGAGACAGGGTTTCTCTGTGTTTCCTTGGCTGTCCTGGACTCACTTTGTAGACCAGGCTGGCCTCGAACTCACAGTGATCCGCCTGCCTCTGCCTCCCAAGTGCTGGGATTAAAGGCGTGCGCCACCACCGCCCGGCTTTATATTTATTCTTAAATGATTCTTTTTTCCAGTGTTTATTTATTTATTCAAGTTACATCTCAATCATAGTCCCCTCCCACCTCCCCCTCTCGGTCCCACCCTCCTACCCTCATCCTCCTCACCCTCCAATCTGCTTTTCTTTTTTTTCAATTTAAGATGTATCTTTTCCCTCCTAACAGCTCCCCCTTTAGTCCAATAAAAGGTTCTTTTTCTTGTAACAATAAATACAATTCAAAACAATCAGAACAATTAGGCCACAATTATAAAAATTATAAGGTATAACATACATTCCCAATGTCCAGTCCATACATATTTGACAACTGATATTAATATTCTATTATCTATCTCCATGAGTTTAAAGTTCTATACCTAACTCAGTTTCCATCCTAACTTGTATTACCAACTAAAAAATATCTTCTTAGACCTAGCACATCCTTTTAATTTCTAAACAACTTAAAATTTAACTGTGAGACTATAACTATCTAGTTTTCAACCACATCCAAGACCTGAGAAGGATAAATATATCTGAATAAGCAGGAAGTACAGAGCCAGCAGCTTCCAAAACTAAGAAATGACAGACAACTGGCTGCCTGGACAGTCCCCAGTTTCTCTCAATACATTAGAGCATCTATCTTCAGTTTTTTGGCCCAGTATCTCTGACAGACATTAATTGTAAAGCAGGAACTATGAAGGACTTGCCACCCTGTCTTGGCTAGGTTGTCGACTTACAGGCTTCCAAGCTTAAATGATTCTTTTACTATTTTGTTGTTAAAGTTTCCTTTTGTGTGTAGTCAGTTTTGATGATATCTGCCTGTAATCCCAGCATTTGGAAGGTAGAAAGAAGAGAATCAGTAGTTCAAGGACATCTTCACATAAACAGT
Source organism: Lophiomys imhausi (assembly GCA_907164525.1). Taxonomy (NCBI): domain Eukaryota; kingdom Metazoa; phylum Chordata; class Mammalia; order Rodentia; family Muridae; genus Lophiomys; species Lophiomys imhausi. The sequence continues at coordinate 2,820,303 of CAJQZJ010033821.1, read as the reverse complement.
GAGTTTGAGGCCAGACTGGTCTACTTGAAATATACATTTAACGTCCCCCGTAAAATTCAAGTTTCCTTTTCCTATGAAATGAGGATAATTATAAGCATTTTGGTGTTTTAAGTATTACTTTGCAAGGAAGATATAAACAACAACAAAAACAAAATAAAACAAATGGATGAAAAATGTTGCAAGTCTCCTCATCTATTTCCATTTGGAAAATACACAGATTGATACAGAATCTCCAAACCTGGTGATATACTAGGATATGATGCTTAATATTTTAATATTTGTTTTCTAGAGCCTTTGAATCCAATGAGTCATTACATACCAAACAACTATCCTGCAATAAACAAAAGTTGCCCGTCCAGTGGCATCCTGCCAGGAAAGGGGGAGCTGGCAGAAGTCTGGGCGATTGCCCACTAGGCGTTTCCAATAAAAAGGGAAGAGCCTCTCCATGAGCACACTAGAGACTCCACAGAGACACTGTGGCTCATTTCAACTCTGCTGGCAACTCTGAGTTTCTGGCCAGGTATGGAGGGAAGGTAGTTGAACTGATGGGACATAGAAAATGGATTCCAGATCAGGTCTGCTACAGGGTCCAGATATGTGAGGAATTTAAACAAAAGGAAAGAACATTTAAGTAGGATTAGATGAGATCTTAGACAGACATAAGGGGAAAACTGGGTCAGAATAGAAAATGACCTTCTTCTTGCTTTTCTCTAGATGACCATGAGCCACCTCAGCTTCCTGCTGTTTATCATCGCTGCCACCAGAGGGTGCAGTGCAGGTGAGTCTTGTACAGCTTCCTCAGGTCACCTCTAGCTTTAAAGGTAGTCAGCATTAGACTGGGTTCTTCTAGGATCTGGGCCTCTGAGGGCCAGATATCATGCACTATTAAAAAGTGTTTTTTAAATTCAATATAATTGTATTATTTTCCTTTCCTTTTCCTTCTTCCAACCCTTCCCGATTATCCCTATCCCTACTCTCTACCAAAGTTAAGGCGTCTTTTCTTTAATTTTGTGATTTATATTATACTATAAAATTATATATATTATATAATAAAATTTATACAAGACATTATAAATTTTACATGTATATATACAATATAATTTATAATATATTATAAAATTTTATATGTCATATATACATATATAAAACCTACCCCATCCCCATAGAGACGGTGCCTTTGAGATGTAGACTGCCTGCTCATTGCCTCTTGAAGAAATTGGCCTGTGGCAGTGGCATTGCTGAGACAAGTCTTGATATAGATTCTGTGCCTGTGTGTGGCCGTAAGGGAACTTCTGCAAGAACTATCTCCCATCCCAGTCACTCCTCAAGCTTAGGACCTTGGCTTTAGGATTTCAATGCCAAGTGCATGGTCCGGTTTGTGCTCAGAGAATGTTTTCTTCAGTCATGTTCTCTACAAGAACTCAATGGTATTTTAAAATATGCAATTCCTCTTCACTGATTTTTTAGTATTTTTAAAGAAAAAAGCAAGTCCCTAAGTGCCACCTTACTTGATCTTCCCATGATAATCTTTTTCAGCTTAACTTTAGGCTCTAGGAATTACAATAAATACAATCCAACACTACTTGACTTGTAAACATGGAGCTACTTACCCCTGAGTACTTCTGGCCCCAAAGTTCTTGTTTGTTTCCACCCTTCTGGACTCTCACAGAACTTTGCAGAGCTGAGGCTAACATGCAAGGGTCTTCATTCTGTGGCCTCTTGGTCAGACCACTGCACTGTCGACCTCAATACCCATGTTTCAGGCTCATTAGTCTACCTGCATTTCTTCTACCTGCAAAGCTCAGTTTCATTTTGTTGATCGAGATTTTGGACACAATGATCCCCATGACTTCAAATCTCTTGTCTCTCTTCCTAGTTACAAATCTTATTGATTCTCAAAGTGAGGCTGTGAGGAGTCTCAGGATCAGTTTAGAGTGAATGACAAGAGGAGGCTTGATGTTGCATAAGAGTGAAACTCTGCATCTTCTCTATCTAAAGGGAACTTGGGTGCCAACAGAGAGACCCATCCTTTCTCTTCCTCTCTGTTAAGAAGTTGCAAAGAAATCAAGCAGGAGAACACAAAGGCACAAGGTGAGTGAGGAAGCATCTAAAGAGCTCACTGTTGCCAGACGGTGGTGGCGCACGCCTTTAATCCCAGCACTTGGGAGGCAGAGGCAGGCGGATCTCTGTGAGTTTGAGGCCAGCCTAGTCTACAAAGCGAGTCCAGGACAGCCAGAGCTGTTATACAGAGAAACCCTGTCTCGAAAAACCAAAAAAAAAAAAAGAGCTCATTGTGATCCTAGCACTAGGAGCCCAAGGCAGAGGATTGAAACCTCCAAGCCAGACAGTGGAGACCCTCTCCGAAAAAATGCAAACAAACACACAGATAGGAAATAAGTCTTTTGTGCTCTGCCTTATTTATTTGTTTGTTTGTTTGTTTAAATTGTTTTGTTTCTTTATTTATTACACGTATAGTGTTCTGCCTGCACATATGACTGCAGGCCAGAAGAGGGAGCCAGATCTCATAATAGATGCTTGTGAGCCATCATTTGGTTCCTGGAATTGAACTCAGGACCTCTAGAAGAGCAGCCTGTGCTCTTAACCTCTGAGCCATCTCTCCAGCCCAAGCCTTTATTTTTTTGATATAGAAAATGTGATAAAATAAACATAGTGGATAAAAAATTGCCACTAAACCAATCTTAAGGATTTTCAGAGGCAAGAGCAATTTTCACAATGATATGGATCACCACTATCCAGCTCCAGAAAGTTTTCATTCCCTTAAACAGTAATTTTGTAGCCACTAAGCAAAAATTCCTGTACTCCCTGAGAACTGCTGTTCTGTTTCCAACTTCTGTGTGCATCTGTCGACTCTTGTTACCTCATGTGAGTAATCTGCCTTATTTCGGTAGTGTGCTTCAAGTCTCGTACATGTTGTAGAATAGTTAATTTATTTTTTAAAGATATTATTACTACTACTACTACTATTAGATGTACATGTCTGTGTGTGGGAATGTGTACATGTGTGCACAGGTCCCTTCAGAGTCCTGAAGAGGGCCTCTAGTGCTCTGGAGCTGGAGGAACAGGCATTTGTACGCTGACTGCTAACTGTGAATGCTGGGAACCTAACTCAAGACCTCCACAGAGCAGTACTTGCTCTTAACTGCTGAGTCTTTTCTCCAGCTAACTTCAGACTTTTCAACCTATTGGATATACAGGAATGTACACAATATTTATTCTATATAATATAAGCATAGTATATTGCTTATTCATTTTTCTATACAGAAATACTTGCGTTGTTTCTGCCTTTCAGGTATTTTGACCATAGCTGTGACAAACATGAATGTACATATCAGAGACCCTGTTTCCAGTTTTTTGGGTGTATACCCAGTGGAGTTGCTAAGTACTTTGCAAACTATGCTTGACTTTAGGAGAAACGTCACTGTCAGTTTGGGTAATTGTATGTTCTGATTCGGTCACAGAAGCATGACTTTCTGATCTGAGGCAGATCTCACATTGCCAGAGACAAATGAAGTGTATGACACTCAGGGTCTGAGGCATTAGCTATGTTTGTAGTTCCTAGAGCCATTTTGCCTCTAGAGCTGAGATGGACAATGGGTTTGCACACAGAAGGACTGTGGACTTGTTCTCTCTGCAGATGGCCTCTATTTCCTCCGCACGGAGAATGGTGTCATCTACCAGACCTTCTGTGACATGACCACCGCAGGTGGTGGCTGGACCCTGGTGGCTAGTGTGCATGAGAACAACATGCGTGGGAAGTGCACGGTGGGGGATCGCTGGTCCAGTCAGCAAGGCAACAGAATAGATTACCCAGAGGGCGATGGCAACTGGGCCAACTACAACACCTTTGGGTCTGCAGAGGGAGCCACAAGTGATGACTACAAGGTTGGTACACTCAATCCACTTAGGAAATCATGAAGACATGAGTGTAGCTCAAGCATGCCAGGGAGAGGGTTGGAAGTTTGTCCTTTGACATAGGGCTGAAGAAGTGGAAAATATTCCTCTTGAATCCCAACTGCATCCATCTAGGCTTACAGGTTAGTAGGCAGTGGCAGTGGGTCCATTATCCTTGGAAATGGGGATATCTCAACATGGCTATCCATCTGTCCACCTGGAACCCAGAGAACTGTGCATGTGAGTTTTGCTTAGTGAAATCTCCTGTTCTGGTCAGGCTCAAGTCTGGTTGTTTTCCAGAACCCTGGCTACTTCGACATCCAGGCTGAGAACCTGGGGATCTGGCATGTGCCCAACAAGAGTCCCCTGAAAAACTGGAGGAAAAGCTCCCTGCTGAGGTACCGCACGTTCACTGGCTTCCTGCAGCATTTGGGCCATAATCTGTTTGGCCTCTACCAGGTACTCCAGACTACTGGCTGAGGCTGCCTTTAATGGCTGTGGAGACAGGCAGGTGTTTGAGGTTGGGGGGAACCATCATTCCACAGACTCGAATGCCATGTTTACCGAACTCTAAAGCAATGATGGTTCCCTTAGGACTCTGAGCCAAGGAAGGAAAAGGGTAGGGCTATGGGGAGAATGGGGAGAAGAGAGCAGAGATAGTAGGGAGGGAGAGAGAAGACAGGAGGGGAGGGGAGGGAGTTGAGAGGAGAGGAGAGGAGGGGAGGGGGGGGGGGGGGGAAGGGGAAAGGAGGGGAGGGGGAGGGAGTTGGAGAGACAAAGACATAGGGAAGGATGCTTTCTTACCTGACTGGTTCGGGAACAATTTCAGGTGCTGGGCAAATGCTGTGCTCCCCACCCCCTGTGCAGGGCAGTGTTCCTGGGAGTGCCAATGCTGTCATCCTTACCCAGTGACCTCTTTTGTTCTTGTAGAAGTACCCAGTGAAATATGGAGGAGGGAAGTGTTGGACTGACAATGGCCCAGCATTGCCTGTGGTCTATGACTTCGGTGATGCTCAGAAGACAGCTGGATATTACTCCCCCTATGGGCAGAGTGAGTCTGTAATGCTCTTCTGAACCTTGTGAAGGTCACGTGGTAAATTCAGTTGTGATGGGTAACAGTCATTGACCAACAACTGCAACCTGCTTCTCTCCTACGAATGTTTGAGTTTTGTGTGACTTCATTTGCATAATTGCCCTTGAACTATGAACTACTACTAACCCATTTTACACACTAGCAGACTGGAGCACTGAAGGTCCAGGAACTTGCCTGAGAGCACAGAGCATAACCAGGAGAGCCAGAATTTGCTCTGGATTCCTGAATCTACTTTTAGGAACCCCAATATCAATAAATGGTTTCTTAGGACCATCCAGGTCCACGTGTACAAGGCAGAACATTAAAAAGTGGAGTTTTACTTCTGCTGTGAGGGGTGACTGTTATGTTGTTTAATATAAATCCAAATGTGGCACATATAAAATCTGAGACTGTGCTGTATAATTCAAAGCTCTTTTTATTTATGCTGGGGATGTAAGGCTTTATGTGAAAAGTTATAAAGATAAGTGTGAACAGGACCAGGGTGAATGCACTTGTAACTGCTGTGAAGCCCTTGGAGATTTTCAGTCGAGGCCGTCCTGTATCTTAAATGTCTCCATTCAAGCCCTGGCAGATGGGATCTTTATTCAAGAACTTGCCCTTGGGGTCTGGGGATGGGAATAAGTGAGGCTCTCCCAATGTGTCTGAAATTTCAGACTGTGTATCCTAAGTCTAGCATCACCAAACTCTGGGCTCACAGCTATTTCTAGCATTTTCCTTGAATGCTGTTTTCTGTCTCTTGTTTTCAGCTGAATTCACTGCAGGACACATCCAATTCAGAGTGTTTAATAATGAAGGAGCAGCCAACGCCCTGTGTGCTGGAATGAAGGTCACTGGATATAACACTGAGCATGTGAGTCTGTGCAGTGAATGAAGAGGCTCATGCATAAGACTTAGGTTACTGTCATGTTTGTATGTGTTTATGTGTGAGAGTGTGACCTTTCCTTATATCTCACTTGGTTTCAAGGATCAGAGCTTCTGTCTAGATACAGATATGCTGTCTTGCTGAAGACCAAAGTCAACATTACAAACTTGTAATACATAATTGCTGTTAACTTAGATTTTAGGATAAAACACCCATTACACAGAGTTAAGATGAAACTTGTGTTTAGGAAATCTTTGGAAGCCTTTGGGATTGAAATTGTTAGAGGGATACCAGGTATTGTTACTACCCACACAGGGTTTAGCTTCATAGTTAAATGTATCCTTTCCAGTCCTTTCTAGGGCTTCTATAGATGCTCATTGTGTTGAGTAGTTACTAGGAGAGTAGTGGACATCTGGTAGACCTTACCCAGGCCATTGTCTTCCCTTCCTATAACAAGGATTTTCTCTTGTTGGAAACTGATATATCAACTAACTGAGAAGGCAAGTGTACTCGGCTTTACTTCAGCAACCTGATGTGCCCCTGAGCCTGAGATCATTAGACTCATATTGTTTGGTTTTTGTTTTTGATAGTTTGTGGCCAGAGACAGGTTGAGGATGGAGCCCTTTTATTCCCACAGTGAAGGCTGTAACAGGTTAGCATGTCCCAGCTAAGCATGGTAGTGCACATCTTTAATCCCAGCACTGGGGCAGTGGCAACAGGCAGATCTCTGTGAGTTTGAAGCCATCCTGGTCTACATAGGGAGTTCCAAATCAACCAGAACTGCATATTAAGACCCTGTCTCAATAAGATTAACATGTTCTTTTGGGATCCAGCCCTCCTGAAAACCTGAGTGTCCATTCATTCCTCAGTCATTAGCTTGTCCTTACACAGTCAAGACCAGCCAGCTTTACTGTCAGAATAAGTTGGGGCTGTGATGGGGAACAATGGAATGGGTTGAGTATGTGCTGTTGAGGGAGTATCAAGCTGTTTTAAATTTTGGTACATAAGATGGCTTGGGGTACAGGAAGAGTTCATTTGGAAACGTTAACCTTGACTAGCTCAGAAAAAGTCTTTTACATCTCACCAATGGTTTTTGGTCTATAAAAGTGATGAGCACCACATCAATGTTTTAAAGGGGACACAAGATTGAGTTGAGCATTCTTTTTTTTTTAAGATGACAGTGGTAGCCTAGAGGTGACATATGCTAATGAAAGAAAGACTAAGCACAAGGAAACAAGCATTGAAATGACTTACATGGTCCAAATGAAAGCCTGAAGTAGAATGATAATAATTTGGGGGATGAGCACTAATGAGTTCCAAAGATTTTAAATTTAGTAGTAGCTGAATACAGTAGTAACTGAATACAGAAAATGGGAAGAGAAGACATTTTAAATAATTTCATGGTTTTCATTTCAATGAGTGAATATCAGGTACTAAGCCAAAATGGCTGGATGCTGAATATGTTTGGGATCAAAGAGACGTATATAGTCAAGTGATTCTGATATTATTAAACATTTATTTGATTTATTTGTACATGTAAACATGTGTATTCAGGTGACCACAGAGGTCAAAAGAAGACATTGGATCCCTGGGTATTGGAATTAAGTCTCTTGTTTGGGTGTAAGGATCTGAACTTTGCTTCTCTGAAGAGTAGTAATACACCTTAACCTTGAGGCCATCACACCAGCCTCCATGTTACTTTCTTATTTGGGTGGGATTTTATTTTGTCCTGTTTTAGATGTATTTATTTAATTTTATATGTATGAGTATTTTGCCTACACAAATGTATGTGCCTTGTGAGAGTTTCTGGTGCCAATGAACCAGAAGAGGGAGTTCTTTCCCCTAGAACTGGAGTTACAACAACTGTGAGCCCTATTATATGGGTTCTGGGAATCAGGCCTGGGTCCTCTGAAAGACCAGCAAGTGGTCTTAACCACAGAGCTATGTCTCCAGCTGCAATGTTGCATCATTGATCAATAATGGACTTTGCATATGATGGTGTCCCCCACACGATTTGTTTCACCTGCTAACATCATAGTCTAGTTTGTGTAAGTAGTCCCTATAATGTTCACAATGATTAAATTGTCTATGGATTTCTCCCAAGTAAATCATTTTAAGTTATATGTGGCTGTAGGTAACTGGGTTTTTGTTGTTGTTTGTTTTTGTTTGCTTGCTTGTTCCTTGTCATGTGGAGTGGAAGGCCCTGAGTAGTGGTTCTAAACGGCAGTCTTATCTTTAAGTCTTAAGAAACATCTAGACTGGAGATAAATAGTTTAGGCTATTGGTGAATAGTTGGTTAATTGAAGGCAGAGGGGTGACACAAAAAATAAGGACAGTTATAAATGTGTCCCCTCTGGGAAGTGGCACTTAAGGAATTCATGAAGGAAAAGTCTAGCCACAGAAACTGAAAATGGAGGTTCAGAGAAGTTGAAGAAAAGGTACGAGGAGACAATAATGCTACTAAAGCTAATGGAAGGAACTTTTAATTGATCGAATAGATCAATACTGCCAATGGAGAGTCTAGTGAGGGACAAAGAGCCCACAGAATTTGGCTACTAAGGTGTCTCTGGACTCCCAGCTATATTAGTCAGTTTTTTGCCTCTGTGATAAATACTTAAGAGAAATAATTTAAGAGAAGAAGGGTGTGCTGGCCAGCTTTATGCCAAACTCACACAAGCTGTAGGCATCTGAGATGAGGAACCTCGGTTGAGAAAATGCCTCCATAAGATCAGACTGTAGGCAAGCGTGGAGAGCATTTTCTCAATTACTGACTGATGAAGGAGGGCCCAGTCCATTGAGGTAGTGCCACCCTGGGCTGGTGGTCCTGAGTTCTGTACGAAAACAGGATGAACATGCCATGAGGAGTAAACCTTTGAGCTGTACTTCACCACGGCCTCTGCATCAGCTCCTGCCTCCAGACTTCTGCCCTGTTTGAGTCCAGTCCTGACTTCCTTCAGCGGTGAACAGGGATGTGAACATATAAGACAAACAAACCCTTTACTCCCCAAGTTTCTTTGGTCACAGTGTTTCATCAAAGCAGTAGTAATCCTGACTAAGACAAAAGGCTTCATTTGATTGATGGTTTCCGAGATTTTAACCCATGGTCATTTGGTTCCTTTGCTTTTAAATCCATAATGGGGCAGAAACAGGCAGGAAAGTCCTCATGTTCAACCCCTTCCCTGCCTCTGACTATTGCTTACATCAGGGACCTGGTTTTTAGTACATAAATACCTTTTGGGAGGGCACTTCATATCCAAGTCTTATCACCAGCTGACCTCTCATTGCTTCTTCCTCTCCTCCTTGTTTCCAGCACTGCATTGGTGGAGGAGGATTCTTCCCAGAAGGTAATCCCATGCAGTGTGGAGACTTCTCTGGATTTGATTGGAATGGATATGGAACTCACATTGGGTACAGCAGCAGCCGAGAGATAACAGAGGCAGCTGTGCTTCTGTTCTACCGTTGAGAACTCTGTGGGACTTTAATCTGTGGACTCACTTGCATGGAGAAAAACTTACCTAGTAACTAGAATGCTAATGACCAGGAAAGGAGAATAAATCATGTTCATTGAAGGCTTGGTGTCTTCATGAATTACTTTTATGCAGGAATGGGATATTTCAAGAGTTTCTGCTGGCCTGGGTGATTGTTCTTGGGATACCAGGGCTGGGATCCTGATAGAGCAATACTCATTTAAGTAGCCCCTCAAACATCCTGAGAGATACAGGGTGAAGACTAGGCACTTACTCCACTGTTTCCTTATTTTATTTGGGTTCTTTGCTTTGTTTATTTGTTTGTTTAGATGAGTGTCATGTATTCTGTGCTTGCCACAAAACCAATGAAATAAATGTCCTAGGTAAACAAAACATATTCACAGTATTTTAAAAATTTGCTTAAATGTCCAGGGAGATGGCTCCCTGGCTAAGGTGCTTGCCAACAAGTCTGATGGCCCGAATTTACTCCCAGAATCCACATGGTAGAGAGAGAGAGAGAGCCAACCTCTGAGAATTGTCTTCTGACCTCTGCATATGTGTCATTATATCAGCTCACAAATGAATGAACACATGTGCACTTGAGGGCACAACATGAATGATGAGGTTTAATAAAGTTTTTCCTCAGAGCTGAATAATATTGCAGCATATGTATATATGTACCAGATTTTTATCATAAAGAAAAATGAAATAACAAAATTTGCAAGAAAATAGACTGGCTTAGAATGTACTACTCTTAAAAACGGTCATCCAATCTCACCCTTATGTTCTCCCTCATAGGTGGATCCTAGCCTATAATGTATATAAGTATATATAAATAGATATTTATATGAATAAATATAGTGTGAGTATATTAAATTTATAAAAAAGACCCAAAAAAGGGTTATCATAGGTGACAAGGAAGGATGGAATGTAGGCAAATGACTCATGACTTGTGAAAAAGTAAGTCTTTCTAGTTTCTACTCTATCATCACTCATGTGTGCAAGTAAGTGTGTGTGTGTGTGTGTGTGTGTGCACTTGCATGCATGCACATGGTGAATAAGTCCCTAAAATGTAATTGAGAGTGAAAGTTTAAAACCTTAAGCAAAGCTTCAGAAAGGCCACCTAACAATGTAGAAGTTCACTGAGAAGTAGAGTTAGGGACTATGCAAGTGAATGAGTGGATGTGATTATTGGTGGTTGAGTGATATTTTATTTATTAGTTGATTACAATAAACATTTTTTATTAAAAAATAACAATAAAGGTCTGGGATGCAGCTCAGTGGGAGAGTGCTTGCCTAGTATCCATGAGACCCTAGGCTTCATCATAAATCTCTACACATGCCAAAACCCCCCAAAAAAAAAACAACAAAAAAAAAACAAAGAAAGAGGAGGAGATTTCAACATAGCAAAAGAATCACAGAGAAAAAAATGGAAGAAGAAAAATTTAATGTAGCAAAAACAATATCTTGATCTCTTCGGTTATGAAATAAGACAAATTAGAATATTCATTTAATTAATGTGGTTTGGGTGTAAACCACATAATTATACCTATAAAATTCATATTTTTACTTACTGTGGTACATCTATACAATGGAATATTACTCAGCTATAAGAAACAATGAAATCATGCAGTTTGCAACCAAATGGATGGATCTAGAGAAGCTCATCCTGAGTGAGCTAACCCAGACTCAGAAGGATGCACATGGCATCTATTCACTTATAGTCGGATTTTAGCCATATAGTACAGGATATCTTGTACTACAACCAACACACCAAAAGGAACATGGACATAAACTTTTTTTTTCATTTCTTTTTTTTTTCATTTCTTTTTCTTTTTCCTTTTCCTTTTTTTTCTTTTTCTTTTTCCTCTCTTTTTTTGTTGTTGTTCTTTGTTTTTGTGGGTTTGTGTGTCTGTTGGTCTTTTTTTTAGTATTCCCCCCGTACCAAGGAGACACCTTTCACTGGCAGTACTGCCTCGTAGGTCCCCGGTGTATGAAGAGGCTCTTGGCCCTCATATGACTCCTGATCTGTGGTGAGAGACTGTTATGCAGGGACACTCCAACCCAGAGGATCAAGACGGAAGGGTCAGGGGGTAGAGCATGGGAGGGTGGGGCTGGGAAGCGGGAAAAGAGGACAATATGTTAAGGATGTAACCTGTAGCAACAAACAAATAAATTTATTAATTTAAAAAAAAGCAGGTAACAACGTTAAAACACTGTAAATAAAATAAAGGATACAGCCGTTCAACCTGGTTTTATAAACCTCCAAGTGTCAAAAAAACGTAGAGCTAAGGTAAAATACAGGAGAAATGTGGTGTTAACCCATGCCTTTAACTTCAGCAGAGACTGGAGGAGCACCATAGAGTTAATGGACTTATAAATTCTAGAGTTACATGGAACAGGGTGGTGAGGGTACACACCCTTAATCTCATCATTCAAGAAGAGTACACCCTTAACCCCAACACACTAGAGACAGAAACAGGCAGATCTCGGAGCTCAAGGTCAGCCTGATACAAAACAAACTCTAAATAGAGAAAAACTTCGATCCAGGAGTGGTGGCACACATCTTTAATCCCTTCAGATGGGAACCACAGGTCTCTGATCCCAATAATTAGAATGCAGAGACACACACATAGAATTTGGAAGGACCTAAGTTTAAAAGCTACTTACAAAAGGCCCACTCTATACAAACAAATTGTCCTTCGAGAGCTCAAAATATATACACTAAAGCTGGTTTAGCTCCAAAATAACAAAACAATTTCTTCTTTAAACCAGATTGAAAGATAACACTTTATATATTGTCAAAAAACCAAATTTGCTTCAGGAGAAATATTACCTACCCCCCCAAAAAAAAAGAGGGTGATTGTCCCTGAGTGAGGATTAGGGCAGGGCTCTGTTCTTATCTTTCCAGGAGAATCAAAGCATCCATTCAAGGAACCCAGGGACAACTGGACAACGGAAACCTCAGCAGAAAACAGAATCAGACACCAAAAGAAGACAAGTGACCCAGTTGATTCAGCCTGACAGACTCCCTCAATAGCTGTCTCCATCAAAAGCCTACAACCACAACAACTCAATATCGCTAAAACCGTTCAGCTCTACACAATGCCCCAGCCAGAACCTCAGTAAAGCCTGGAAGTTCAGCTTCTGCCTACAAACTCCTTAGGACATCTAAACAGCTGAGAACAGAAGGACTGAACATAACAGGATTGTACTAACATTTTTAACCATTTTTCCATTTTGGTTCGGGCCCCAAACAGGTTTACTACGACCCAAATCAGCAGAAGTCATTTTAAGAGAGCGATGTCCCATACCCAGAGGGTGGGGAGGGTGTTTCTCCGCCCCCCCCCCCACTTTTTGGTTATTTGAAGGACAACTGAAAACTCTGTTATTTAGGGGAAGAGATTACATACAAGTTGTTAAATGGTCCTGTTTAATGGGTTTTGGAGGTTAGAACCAGGGTATTCCTTCTTTCCCTTTTCTGTATCCTTCTTTATCTCCTATGTAGGAATGCACGGACTTGAGAAAAATTGAGACATAGACATAGCACAGGAAGGACCAAGAAGAAGGGTCAGATTATTGAATATGCCCTTATACCTTTGTATATTGATACAAAATTAGTAGTATATTTGGCTAAAGTGGTATTGACCATTGTTTATTGTGCAAAAATAAGATTGTATTGGACTACGTCAGTATTGATATTTGTATATTGATACAAAATTAAGATTATAGTTGGCCACAATGGTATTGACCCTTGTATATGGACACAATATTAAGATTGTATTGGGCCACATAGGCATTGATCTTTGTATATTGATACAAAATTAAGAGTATATTTAGCCACATTTGAATAGATCTTTGTATATTGATACAAAATTAAAGGTAACGCTTCCTAATGGTATCGTACCTAGAGATACTTAAAAATGAAATGTGAAGCTCTGGCCTCTTGATACCAACCGTCTTAAACTGTTTAGGATAGTTAAGAAAAACAAACTCCTAGTCATGCATGCATGCATGTCACCTTGTTAGCTACTATGACAGTCTATCACAGATATTCTCTAAGCTACTCAGTAATCAAGTTGTTAAGAGACAAGCAACATTTGCTTATCTAAATACAAGAGATAGATAGGGCATCTTCAAAAACCCCAAGAGATCTGCAGAATATGGCATTCAAAGATGTGGTTTTAAATTAAGATTTTTCTCTTGATATCGTGACATATCACCTCCTGACAACACCCCCTATTCTACTCCAAGTAGAAGATAAGCATCGAAGAATCTCCAGTGTGAGATGGTTGAATTAGTGGCAAGCCTATCTCTTGGCATGTAAAAACTCCTTGCTTCAACTGCAGACAGACTGCTGTCCAAAAAGGAAAAAACTTGGTAGCAGGGAAGTTGACAGCCTAGCTCTGCCAAGACAGGGTAGGTAAGTCCTTCATAATCCCTGCTCTACAATAAATGTCTGTCAGAGAAACAGGACCAAAAGGCTGAAGACTGATGCTGGAATGTATGGAGAGAAAATGGGAACTGTCCAGGTAGTCACTGGTTTGTCATTTCTTAGTATTGGAAGCTGCAGGCCCTGCACTTCCTATATAATCAGATATATTTATCCTTCTCAGCTCTCTGAGGTGGTTGAAGAATAGACAGCTTGAGTCTCATAGCTAAATTTTGAGTTATTTAGGAATCAAGAGGGTGTTCTAGATCTAAGAAGATGGTTATAATAGTGATGCAAGTTAGTATGAAAGCTAATTCAGTTATAGAACTTTAAACTCATGGAGATGATTACAAGGTAGAAGGTTAAAGTCAGGGGCCAAATATGTATGAACTGGACATTGGGAAGATATACAGGGCCATTTAACTCTCATAAATGTGGCATATTTATTCTGCTGTTTTGTATAGAATTTACTGTTATAAGAGAAAGAACCATTTGTTGTATTGAAAAGGGAAGCTGTTGGGGAGGAAGAGGGTGGAAGGGTGGGACAGGAAGGGAGAATAGGGAAGGGTTTGTGACTGAGATGTAACTTGAAGAAAAAAAAATAAAGTACTTATATAAAAAAATAAAAAAATGATTCATGAATTGAATTAATTTTTTAATTAATTAATTAATTAGCTTATTTTACATCCCAATCACAACCCCCTTCCTCCTTTCCCCCCAGTCCGACCCTCCCACCCAGTTACCCGAAACCCCCCCAACACACACTGCTTTAAGTGCCTCCTCTTCCACTGAGGCAAGACAAGGGAGTTCTGCTAGGATCCAGAGGGAGGCAACAGAGTCCAAATCAGAGATAGTCCCTGCTCCTATTGTTAGAGGATCCACTTGTGAGCCAAACAGCCCATCAGCTTCATATGTGTAGTGGGCCTAGGACCAGGGACTGGGCATCTTAACCCTCTAAGCTAGCTTTCAACCTCTCAGCCCACCCCACCCCCACTGCCCCAAACACTTGAATATTCCATATGGTCTGGTACTCAGAGCATGCTGCTCTTGGCCACATGTGCTTTTCTTCTTCTACCTATTCCATGGCATCTGCTCCTTCTCTCCCCTCCTTTTCTTTTCTCTCTTCTCTCATGGCTTCTCTCCTCTGACCTTTCTCCTGCTCCAAAATCCTATGAACCTTAGCTTCGTCTACTTCTCTCTATGCCTCAGCCTGTACCAAGGTGACTTTAATTAACCAATTAGAGATGACTTAGAGGCCAGAGTTAAAAAACTCATTTTGGGTATGTGACTGTGGGCTCATATAGTAAGTAAAACAGTGGGCTGTTGTGAGTTGTCCCAGATTGCTATGCATTTAATGTTATTTACTGGATCCCCATAAAGTCTAGTGACACCCCAGATGAGAACATTGTCACCTGTACCCGTCTTTGTTGTGTAAACCTTGCTTTACCTAATTTAAAGTTGATTAGTTGAATAAAGTGCCTGCAGCCTGGATTGTGTAGAAGAGAGGTAGGCAACGGGAAGCTTTGGGGATTTAGGGGAGAAAGGGCTGGAGCAAGAGAGGAGGAAGAAGATAGGTCCCCTGGATGTTGCATCCTGGAGGATGAATCTTGTCAAGGCCATATCCATTCCATTGGTGTCTGGTCCTTTTGTTCTGTAAACACATAAACTCTCACAGATAATATACAGTTCTGTAATTATGAGCACATGAAATATGCAGGATGCACATATCAGTTAAAGATATTTTGCTCTTTGAGCAGGTAAAAGACATCTGTCTTTCTTATCAGTTAATTTGGATTGTAACAAAAAACTGCAATATAAGTCTCCATTTATGCCATTTGAGAGAATGATATGATAAGTTCTGAGGATTTTGGTAGCCAAACATTTATTGACCACGCATAGCTGAAGTTCTGGTTGGAGATATTTACATGTCCCAGTCAGTTTTTTAGTTGTTCCAATAGTGTGTGAGTATTATACATTACCTGTCTGGTATTGTTGATTTTTCTTCTTGTGTGTAGTCAAGATCTGCAGGGTGTTTCCCTCTGTCATATCTGATTTTTATCAGTTTTGACAGGACCCATGGTTTTACTTATCCTGTGTAAACATATACAAAGCACCTTCCCCAGTGTAACAATTTCTTGCTTTCCATTCTGAGGTTAAGACATCTTTAAAATAAACAGGCATGATTTAATTTAGCAGATTTTTCTGTAATCCACTGTCTTTCAAGCAGCTGTTGTTTTTTATTCATTAGCATTTAAGAAATTTAAAGGAAATAAATCACTATCTCTAGGAGTCTTTGATACTCCTCTCTGTTTTTTTAAAGCATTTCCTTTAATGTACTACTGAATCTTTGCACAACTACTTGTCCTGTAGGGTTGTATGGTATACCTGTGATATGTTTTATATCCTAATATGTAAAAAATTTCTTCAATTTATTAGAGACATATACTGGAGATATGGACATATGCATTGTCAGTTTTAATTTGTACAGATATTCCCATAATTTCCATAACTTTTAATAAGTGTGTAAAGACAAAATCAGTCTTTTCAGAATTTAAAGGAGTTGTCCATTGAAATACTGAATAAGTGTCTGTTGCGTCGACCTCGACCAGCAAGAACGACGCAACTCGCAAAAGCTCTTCTCAAGCAGTTTATTCAGGTCCCTTGCAAACAGTCTTCTGAATAATTCGGGCAGACCCAACCCACAGGCTAAATACTATATGAACAGCCAATCAAGTAAAGCCACGTGGTGCTATCTTACAGGCCCACGTATGCGGAAGCAAGCCAGATCAGCGGTCTTAACCAAATATGGACTTGTTTACCACTGAGAGCACTCACCATCGGGCTGGTGGAAGGTGGAAACCGGCGCCATCTTTAGGGCGCGGCACGTCGCAGCTCTCTACAGTTCCTCCTTTTTTTTTTTTGAAAAATTTTGGTAGAAGTCCCTGGAAAGGCTTCATAATCCCTATATCTGGGGATCTCACGGCGGGCCTGAGCCTGTAGGAGGGTGGTGCTCAAACTCTTACCTGTCTCTGGGTCAGCCTCCCCACTCGGGGCTGCCCTGTCTTAGGTGGCCGAGACTTACCTGTCTACTCCGTCATTGACTTGCCAGACCCTAATATCTGTGGAACGAATACCTCAGTGGGCAGGGACTATGCTCAGTGAAGATTTAAGGCTTCATGGCAGCGAGCCATGACTGAGGGGACTGGCCGGCCTCAATGGCAACAAGGGCCTGTATAATCATGGCTGCATTACGCTTCTGTGTGGCTCTCATCTTGTAGATGCACCATAGGCAAACCAGAGAGGCTAGTATCATCAGTATCGCCAAAGAGCCTACGCCCGCCCACTCCTTAAGATGATTCATAGCCGCCTGTATCCAGGAAGTCAAACCATTAGCCAGACTCAGATCCACCCGAGTGGAGTTGATGTGGATGATTGTCGCTCTCAGCTCTCTCATCTTATTTTCAAAATCAGCCGACCAATCCTGTAAGAGGAGCTCTGACAATTGCTTAGACAGATTAGCAGCCTTTGTTAAATTTTGATACCGCACCGAAGTAACACACAAACCCTGTATTTTCCACTCAAACCCCAACTGTGCTAGTTGCCAAAGAGAATCAATCTGTTCTTGTATTAAATCTATGCGTTGATTAACTATCATAAGGCCTCCTTTGAGATGAGAATTCATAGAGGTCTGAGTATCCAATGCCTGTGCTACATTGGCTGAGATGTTATTCAGGGCATTGGCAGTCTGTATAGAACTAGACAAGGCAATAGCTGAGGCAATAGCCCCCACAGCAGCAACAGTGATGGCAGTAACAATAGCTGCAGTGATGCCAAAATCTCTTTTAAGCCTGAATAGCATCATGGTATTAGGGGCCTCTACAGGAACTGGTACATATCAAGGCATTCTAGTCACCACAGCCACAGGAAAGGCTGTGGCATTCCAGCACAGGGCATAAAAGCATGTGTCCGGAGTGCACACTAACTTTTCTTCACCCAAGGATGCACTCCCATTACTTACAATCCACAGAAAGGGAGGCCAGAGACACACTGGCGAGGCTGAAAAAGTCTTGTTCCTGGACAAAAGAAATGTCACATTCCCCCAGCCACTGTCACCACTAGAATCTCCGACCCCCACAGAATAGTCCCCCAAAGAAAAATTGCCCTTTTGATAAGATCCTCCTCCAAGCATAATGACAGGCCCCAAGTCCATGCAACTTCCATTTACCCCACACAAAAGCCACAAATCAAAAGGATTAGTAACAGTCTGTTGCATACCCAGTGTAGTCTGATCTCTATCCATAGTAGATAAATTGAGCAATCCTGAACAATTTTCATTTACTACATGACTAATTGAGGGACTAAAGGAAAAATATCTACCCTGAACCCAAACTGCTCTACGCTCCTGACATCCAGACCAGAGAAAAGGTCCTTCCTCTCCTGCGGATCCTCTACAAAAAGGTGCCCTGTGTGGCTGTCTTGGGGGGTCCCAGTCAGAGACTCGTGTGGGCCACCATCCTTCAAGGCGAGGACCGTTAACTGAGATATTAAAACCGCGTGCACCGTTCCAAGGAGGAATCTTTGATACAAAGTCCACCGACTGCCAAGACAATTTAATACACTCTATCATCTGACCTATTGAAGCTCATTAAAAGGCACAGACTACCCTTCAAGCTGACATTTCTATTACCCTCTATAGGGCTTTTCTGATCATCAAAGGGAAGGTAGGGTAAGCCTAAGCTTCTATTACTGCTAAATAAGCGTGGAAACACAGTTGCATCATGTCTGACCGGCATCGGCTTTGGGAATATCGACAGGATCCCCCATCTCGGCTCGGTCATTCCTGACATCATCACTGCTACTATCACGAGGATCCCTAGTAAGGTCTTCATGACGAATCTTCCTCACAAGGCGTTCAGGCACCCACACTGGATCTTGTTGATCCTGAGGAAAAACACAAACAGATCCTCTCGCCCATGTTAGCATGGGGTCAGGCCCTCGCCAAGAGCCTGTCAAAATATCCTTCCACTTCACCATGCCTTTAGGTGGACCATGGGAATCCTGATGTCTGTCCGCTGCTGAGCGGCCTTGAGCATCCAAATTTAAAAAATTTAAAGTAAATAAGGCTAAAGACATTCTCTCCTTGGGGGTACGGCCTTGATCTATTCCCCCTTTCTGTTTTTGTAAACATTCTTTTAAGGTACGATGAGCACGCTCTATAATTCCTTGTCCTTGAGGATTATATGGTAATCCATGATTAAGCTGTACCTCCATCTGGTTGTAGAAGGAGACAAAGGACTGAGCCGTATAGGCTGGTCCATTGTCCGTTTTTAGCTGTTGTGGTTTTTCCCTTGCAGCCCATGCTTATAAGCAATGTCCTATGACATTGCGAGTCTTTTTTTCACTCATAGGTGTAGCATGTATGATATCTGAGCAGGTATCCACAGATACATGAATATATTTTAAGTTTCCAAACTCTGAAATGTGGGTAACATCCATTTGCCAGATTTTGAGTGGCATCAACCCTCTAGGGTTCACTCCCACACTGGGAGGATGATGATGAATCACACACTGAGGACAGTCCAAAACCACTTGTCTAGCATCTGCTCTAGACAAATGGAATTTCTGCTGTAGAGTTCTTGCATTTACATGAAATAATTGGTGAAACTGTCTGGCTTGGTCCAGGAATGAGCTCCAAAAAAATGCATTCCATCCTAGTCCATTGATCAACTTTATCATTACCCTCACTTAATGGTCCAGGTAATCCTGTATGTGCTCTGATATGTTGAATATAAAAACATCTTTTTCTCTGTCAGATTAAAACTTGTAACTCTTGTAATAAGGCACATACAGTACTACTATTTTTAATAGGACCTGTTAATTTTAATACTTTTACTGTGTTGACCACATAGACTGAATCTGAAATCAAATTGAATGTAAATTGACATCTTTTAAACACCTCAATTACTATTTTTAACTCTACTATTTGGGGGGAGCCCGGTTGAAATTGGCATAGCACGGGTTCTTGTCTTTCTATCAAATAGGCTCCGCAGCCTGTCTTTGAGCCATCAGTAAACACATTTGGTGACCCTTGAAGTGGTACTGCTGAAGTAACCTTAGGGAATATCACTGGGTGCTCTTTAAAAAATGATAGCAATGGATGCTTAGGACAATGGTTATCAATCACTCCTTCAAAGCTACATTGCAATATTGCCCAATCATCTACAGTGCCACACAAAATCTTAATTTGATGACTGGAATAGGGCACTATTATACCGGCAGGAGCAACTCCAAAAGACTGCAAACATTGTTGGATACCATTCAAGGCTAAAGCAGCAACTGCAGTGGGATAATGTTCTATGGATTTTTTTGGAGAAATCTTCGAATAAGTCCATAATAATGGTCCGTCCTGCCATAACAATCCTGTAGGTTGACCATAGGTGGCAAATATGCACAATGCAATGGGCTGTCCTTCCTGCCATCTCTTTAGGAAGGCACTCTGTAACCTTTCTTCCACTTTACATAAAGCTTTTCTTGCTTCTTCTGTTAATTGCCTAGGAGAATTAAGTGCTGAATCACCTTTCAAAATATCATATAGGGGTCTTCTTTCATAATTTGGTAGCTTCAAATACCCTCTTACCCAATTGATATCTCCTAACAACCTTTGAAAATCATTTAGAGTCGTTAAATTATCTTTTCTTATCTCAATCTTTTGAGGTATTATCTTTTTAGGTCTAACCTTTGTTTCTAAATAATTAACCATATTTTCCTTTTGAACCTTATCAGGAGCAATAAACAACCTTTTCTTTTTTAATAATTGAACTAATTCTTCATAGGCCTGATCTAACATTTGTTCATTCTTAGCTGTCAGTAAGATATCATCCATATAATGAACATATCTCAAATCTGGAAAATTCTTTTTCAAGGGAGCAATGGCTTCCCCCACATACAGTTGGCACATAGTGGGGCTGTTCGCCATGCCCTGAGGTACCTGTTCCCTTGTGGCTCTTGGTATACCGGATAGGCAAACTGTAATTTTGTTTTTACTTGTGTCCACATCCCCGGGCAGAAAGATCTCCCTACTTTCAGGGACTGAACAGGCTGACCTATCTGAACGGCTTCTGGGTATGGAGGGGGAGTTGAAGGCGCCGTGGCAATGGCTTCACTTACACCGACTGCCGCCAACGTGTCTTTCTCTTTTACCTTTTTCTTTTCCCTTTTTCTAATAACAGTCCTCTCCAACTGTTCTATTAGAGTGTGTAGCTCCCCTTCAGAATCCGTGCCCTCTGAGTCCTCAAAATCTCTAAAATCTCTAAGATCGGGATAGAGAGGGACCTTCCTTTTGCTTCCCTTTTCACTGTCTGCCTGCTCAGATCTTTCACCTTTTTTGCTTCCCTTTTCACTGTCTGTGTGCTCAGATCTTTCCCCTTGCAGCAGTTCCAAGGCTGATTCTCCCTCCTTGATTGCGTTACAGCATCTCTGATCTTCTAAACAACTCCTCACCATCTTCCAAACCGGTCTTACTCCATGCTTCAGAGTACCTTGCTCCCAAGCAAAATCCAAGTCCCTGTCTAATTTGTCCCAGCAGGATACCGTAAGGTTCCCGGACACCGCAAACCACGGAGCCACGGAGTCGCATTCATTCAAAAATCTTTCTAGGGTTGACTTCTCAAGTTTCAATTTCCTAGCTAAAAGTAGCTCCTGAAGAGCCAGAAAAATTGGATGTGACTGAGACGATTCCATGATTAAAAATTTACTTTCGGTTCGCAGTTTCCCGCGAAACTTTACCTTTAGTTCGCAACTTCCGCGAAACTTTACCTTTAGTTCACAATTTCCGCGAAACTTTATTGTCCCAATTTATCCCGGGAACTTACCAGTGCACTGCCCCTGACTGCAGGAGTTCTGAGTCTTTTCTGGTCCCCCGTACGGGCCACCACTTGTTGCGTCGACCTCGACCAGCAAGAACAACGCAACTCACAAAAGCTCTTCTCAAGCAGTTTATTCAGGTCCCTTGAAAACAGTCTTCCAAATAATTCGGGCAGACCCAACCCACAGGCTAAATACTATATGAACAGCCAATCAAGTAAAGCCACGTGGTGCTATCTTACAGGCCCACGTATGCGGAAGCAAGCCAGATCAGCGGTCTTAACCAAATATGGACTTGTTTACCACTGAGAGCGCTCACCATCGGGCTGGTGGAAGGCGGAAACCGGCACCATCTTTAGGGAACGGCACATCACAGCTCTCTACAAGTGTCTATAGTATGGTGCACATATTTTGCTTTACCAAACTGCAAAATGAAACACATCCATTTGTTAAATTTCAATTCTTTGAGTACCTTTAGGGTTACTTGCTACAGGTAATGGAGTTTGGTTATATAAAGAGCAAGTGAGATATTTCCTTACAATCCTTGGCTTGTTGTGATAGAAAACTCCTTTTCTTACTTTTGCTGTTAACATGCTGTTTTTAATGAAATTCTGAGGCTTCTACCACATTTCCTACATGTATGTCATGCTGACCATGAACTTCTGAACCTTCTGCTTCCACTTCCTGAGAGGTATGTATTGCCATGTCTATTTGTGTGGTTCCAGGGACATAACCCAGGACTTTATGTGCGCTAGACAAGCACTCTTGTGCAAACTGAGTTTCAACCCTGGACCTTCCATTTAATTGTACTCATTAAAGGGATACATTATAGGCTAGTATGGGGGAACATATGGGGGAGATTGGATGACCATATATAATAGTACATATTCTAAGCCAATCAATATCATTGTAAATTTTGTTATTTCATTTTTCTTTTTGATAAAAAAAAATCTGGGGGCTGGAGAGATGGCTCAGTGGTTAAGAGCACTGCCTAGTGCTCTTCCAAAGGTCCTGAGTTCAATTCCCAGCAACCACATGGTGGCTCACAACCATCCACAATGTGATCTGGTGCCCTCTTCTGGAATGCAGGTGCACATGCAGCACTCATATGCATAAAATAAATAAAATAAATCTTTAAAAAAAAATAAAAAAATAAAGGCTTGTGCCACCATGCCTGGCTACTATTTAAAAAAAAAAATCTGATATATATATATTATTCAGCTAAAAAAAATTTTAATGTACCTCATCATTCATGTTGTGCCCTCAAATGCACATGTATTCATTTATATGTGTGCTGGTATCATAACACATATGCAGAGGTCAGAGGACAACTCTTAGAGGTTGACTCTCTCTCTCAACCATGTGGATTCTGGGAGTTGAATTCAGGCCAGGTTTGTTGGCAAGCACCTTAATGATGGGATAGTTTTAAGCATTCTAAATGTTAATTGGTCCTGTTTGCTGTCTGTTACTTATATTGACTCTGATTGGTTAAATAAAATGCTGAGGCCTGAGATTGGGCAAAGACAGAGAAAGGTGGGACTTCCTGAGATTAGAACAGGAAGCCTGTCCTTTAGACAGAGAATTAATGCATTCCAGCCAGGAGAAGCAGGAAGGAGGCACACACCATGGGTTAGAAAAAAGAACCTCATTCCACATGGCCAGGAACATCGGCATATTGTGGAGAATGGCAGTCCAAGGGGACGTATGTATCTATGGGATCATATTTGGGTAGTAGAATTATGAGCTAGCTTAGATGGGCTAAGATTTCTCGATCTAGGCCTAGGCTTGTTAACATCCATGTGGTCTCTGTGTGCTCATTTATCATGGCTGCTTAAAGATTAACAACCGCCAAGCCAATTAAATACAATCTAAATATGGTTAAATAATTTAATTAATTTTTTTACATATTGCCCCCAACGTAATTTAATTTTTTTTTTTACAAATGGCGTCCAACTATAGCAATTAGAATCCATGCTTACAGCATGAGAAGGCCCTGGTGAAAGCCAGTTTCCTAGCCAAAGAACAGGGAACAGAACTCAAATGCATTTCAAAGGTGCAGCTACCTTAACAAAAGCTGTTGCCTTGCAGCAAAAGCGGAGAGCTAAAGTTTAACTCTCCTTACCTACTAAAAAACTGGCATCCTTCTAAACAGAGCTTGAGAATGGAATTAACTGCCTAGATTAAAAATGGAGAAATTCACAATGCCTCAATACTTTTGTGTTCCAATTGAGTTTGTTCCTCTTAGCATGCAAATAATTTTTACCCTGACAATTGTAGTTATGTGTATCTTTCTTGAGAAAATTCAGACTAGGATAGTCTTAAAGGAAAGAATTTACAGATGGAATGCTAAATTGCCAACAATGATACTGGAGGAAGGAGTGAGGCCCTTTCTGATAGATAAGCCAAAATTGATGGCAGCTGGAGCTAAGAGCTCCCTGGCTATGAGGTGCTTCTCAGTGCTTTCTGGGAAGGGTCCACCAATGAAATACAGTTACAACTAGATTGTAAGAAATAATGAACAAAGCTTTAATTGCAGCATGGGATGGCATGGTTAGACATGCCAAGGCTTTTGGAATGTTGTTTCTTTGCTTGATTTTTGTTTAGATATCTTTGATTTTCTTATATTGGGAGGTAGAAAGGATATTTTTCTGGTTTGATATTGCTAACACAAAAGATATTTTTGAAGATTTTGAGCAGATTTCAAATTGTCACTACAGTTCAAAGTTGCTCTCTGGGTTACAGAGTTACTAAAATCTGGGATTTAAGTGAAATATTTGAGCAGGGTGGTACTGGCACACACCCTTAATCCCTTAATCCCATCACACTAGAGGAAGAAACAGGCAGATCTCTGGATTCTAGACTAGCCTGGTTTAAACAATGAAGGCAGGGGGGAACCCTGCTGAGAGGATAAAGCTGCTTACTAAAAACAGTCTAGAATTCAAAAATGACACATTTTTTCCCTTGATGTTAATTTTAATAATGTCCTTACTGATCTAATGAATAAATACAGATAATCTTAAATTTACATAAAGAGAAAGGGGTCACAAGCCAGTCTCCTTAGGTGTGGGGCTCCCACTGGAGAACTGGTTTCAAGAGACATTTTGCCCTAGAAGAGATCTGTTAATTGTTGAGTGTGGTCGTGCATGCCTTTAATCCCAACACTTGGAAGACAAAGACAGGTGGATTCCTGACCTTCACCAAGGTCAGCCTGGTCTACAAAGTGAGTCCAGGACAAGGATACACAGAGAAGAGAGAGAGAGAGAGAGAGAGAGAGAGAGAGAGAGATTCTGCTAACCAATGTAAGGACCCAGAGTTAGGCTAGGGAAGAACATGCAAACAGCATGCCTCCCACAGCCAACAGTTAAGAAAAGCTAACATAAGATAGCATATCATGCTATTCTACACCAATATCCTTAAGAATGGAGCTTCCGTAGGAGAATTGGAACTCAAACTAATACAAAAAAATGGTTTAATTAATGTTATTGTTTAATAAGGGTAATTCAATTATTTTAATTCATACCTTGATTTCAAAACTTGGGAGATAAGGAAAAACCAGGTTCCTTGTGTATTCAAGGCCAAACTAAATCTACAGAGCTCTACAGAGCAAATCAAGACAGCCCAAGCTACAAAGAGAAACTCTGTCTCAATAAGGATAGATATATCCACATAGAAATTAAATCTCCAAAGAAAGGAGAAAAGGAAAGAAAAAATATATAAATGAATACCTTTGATCCCAAAACATGGGCGACAAAGATAGAGACAGATTGGTTCCTTTTGAGTTTGAGGCCAACCTAATCTACAAAGAGCCAAAACAACACAGAATAAACCTGTTTTAATCAATTAATAAATTTATGTCAACTGTAGATGAGAATACTTAAACTCCCTTCAGTCTTATGCTGTATTTTCAATTTAAAATAGATTATAGCATATATATGTAATTCTATTACATGACATCATTTTATGACATAAATGGAGACTTACAAATGTCTTTCTGCTGTTCAAAGAACAGAAAATATTCCTGAATTGATTTGTGCATCCTGCACATCCAAGGCATTTTGGTAACTGAAGAACTATATGTTATTTGTGAGAAATTACATATTTTCAGAACAACAGGACCAGAGTCTAAAGAAGACAAGACAAGTAACCCAAATAATCCAGCCTCACAGACTGCCTCAATAGCTGTTTCCCCAAAAATCTGCATCCAGAACAACGTCAAACAGCTTGCTGAGATGGCCCAGCCTCAAAGACTGTTCCAGACAGGACTTCAGTGACACCCTGAACTTTTCTACCAAAGTCCAGCTTCAAACTACAAACTGCTCAGGACATCAAATTGTTGAGCACATACAGACTGGACAACAAATGTTACAATTAACTTGATTAACCATTTTTTCCATTTTATTTGGGCCTCCAAACAGGTTTTCTGCATCCCAGTTCAGCAGGACGCAGTTTTAAGAGAGCAATGTCCCATTCCCAAAAAGTGGAGTGGATGATGGATGTTGTTTAGGGGGAACTGTTACAAATTGTTAAACGGTCTTGTTAAACAAGATATAGGAGATTAGATTCAAGGACTTTTCTATTTCTTTTTCTTTTCTCTGTTCTTCTTTCTCTCTTATATAGGGAGAAAAAACTTGAAAAGAAAAAGAGGGGGATATATGTATATAATATAAAAATGATAAGATATAAGAATAGATTATTGAATTTGCTCTGAAACTCAAAATTATTGTTATTTTTAAATAAGGTTATCTTTTGATATATTGGTATAGAATTTTGTATATTAATACAAAAATAAGATTATGTTTGATTCATTAGTATAGAATTTTATATTTTGACACATAATAAGTATATTTCAACTCTTATATGAGGTATTATGCCTATACAACTCATTTAAAAATATAGGTTTACTTCCAATCCTTTTATGGGTTGCTATTGAAATCTATTTGGGAGTCTGGGTAATACAGGTTGATTGCTGGCCAGTCAAGCTTCTGGTCATGTCAAATACTAGTCTTAATTTATCACAAAATAGACTTAATATGTTAAACAGATTGTAAATGGTTAAAAATATATAGTTTGTTTGTTCATAGATAGATAGAAGATAGATGATAGATAGATTTATAAATAAAATAGTAGATGTCTTCAAAACCCTCAGAGGCATACAGAAAATGGCATTTAAAGGTATTTTTATTATTTTAAGAATAATTTGACTTAAGACAGTCAGTTCCTGACAGCTCCCATTTGGCTTGGAAGAAGACAATGAGCATCAAAAAGAAATCTCCCATCAGGAGATAATTCCTACTGGGCAAAAATGCCCCTCCTCTCTCAACAGACTATATACAGTCCAAAAATGGACCAGACTTAAATGCAGGTAAGTCGCATGTCCTGATTCTGCAGAGACAGAATGGGAAAAGCCTTCTTATTTCCTTGCACAATAATTAGTCTGTGAAAAATGCTTGGCCAGAAGGCTGAAGATGATCCTTCAATGATATTAAGAGATACTTTGGACTGTCTAGGCAACAATCTGTCATATTTCTTTTTGGAAGCTGCTCTTCTGTGCTTCCTACTCACTCAAATAATAACTTTATCCCTTCTTATGTCTTTGATGGGGTTGAAGGCAAAATAGTTACAAATTTTCAGTTGAACTTGAATTGTTTAGAATTTAAAAGGATATTTTCAAGTCTAATTGAAATCTAGGTTTATAAATATAGGATATTATAGAAATTATTTAGGTTCAGACCTTTAGACGCACCAAGATTGATATTTTTTTCTTCTTCAAGATTGCCTGATACAAATAGGCTAAACATTATGTGCATAACTTTTATATATGGTTTTCTTGATTGTTTCATATTCTTATTGCTTTTACTATGTGAGTTAAAAAAATTAGCCTTTTTATTAAACAAAAGGAGGGAACTGATGGGGCAGTGTTAAGCATTCTAAATGTTAATTGGCCCTGTTTGCTATCTGTTACTTATATTGACTCTGATTAGTTAAATAAAATGCTGAAGTCTGAGATTGGGCAAAGACAGAGAAAGGTGGGACTTCCTGAGATTAGAACAGGAAGCCTGTCCTTTAGACAGAGGATTAATGCATTCCAGCCAGGAGCAGCAGGAAAGAGGCACACACCATGGGTTAGAAAAAAGAACCTCATTCCACATGGCCAGAAACATCGGCATATTGTGGAGAATGGCAGTCCAAGGGGACGTATGCATCTATGGAGTCATATTTGAGTAGTAGAATTATGAGCTAGGGGCTGGAGAGGTGGCTCAGAGGTTAAGAGCACTGGCTGTTCTTCCAAAGGTCCTGAGTTCAATTCCCAGCAACCACATGGTGGCTCACAACCATCTACATTGAGATCTGGTGCCCTGGCATATATGTAGAGCAAGTACTGTATACATAATAAATAAATAAATGTTTAAAAAAAAAGAATTATGAGCTAGCTTAGATGGGCTAAGATTTCTTGATCCAGGCCTAGGCTTGTTAAGATCCATATGGTCTCTGTGTGCTCATTTATCATGGCTGCTTAAAGATTAACAACCACCAAACCAATTAAATATAATATAAATATTGGTAAACAATTTAATTAACAAAATTTTTTAACACCTTAACCAGGGAGCTATCTCCCTGGGCGGTTAAGCAAATTATTAAAACACTATGAATATGTTTTGTTTTTGTTTACCTAGGACATTTATTACATTGGTAGTTTATGGCAATGCACAGATTACATGAGATTCATCTGAAAAACCAAAACAAGCAAAGAACTCAAATTAAAATAAGGAAGCAGTGGAGTGAAGTGCCTCCTCTCTGCTCTGTATCTCCCTGGATGTTTGAGAGGCTACTTAAAGGAGAATTGCTCTTCAGGATCCCAGCCCTGATATCCCAAGAACAACCAACATGAAACCAGCAGAAACTCTGGAAATCACCCATTCCTGTATAAAAAGAATTCATAGCCGGTCGTGGTGGTGCATGCCTTTAATCCCCGCACTTGGGAGGCAGTGGCAGGTGGATCTCTGTGAGTTCAAGGCCAACCTGGTCTTCAAAGTGAGTCCAGGACAGCCAAGGATACACAGAGAAACCCTGTCTCGAAAAAAAAAATCATGAAGAGAGCAAACCTGCAATGAACATGATTTATTCTCCTTTCCTGATCATTAGCATTCTAGTAACTTTAGGTAAGTTTTTCTCCATGCATGTGAGTCCACAGGTTGAAGTCTGGGTCCCATCCCACAGAGTTCTCAACGATAGAACAGGAGCACAGCTGCTTGCAGTATCTCCTGGCTAGTGCTGGACCCAGTGTGAGTTCCATATCCACTCCAGTCAAATGAAGAAAAATCTCCACACTGCACAGGGTCACCTTCTGGGAAGAATCCTCCTCCACCAATGCAATGCTGGAAAAAAGGAGGAGAAGAAGAAGTAATGAGAGGTCAGCTGGTGATATGACTTGGGTATGAAGTGCCCTCCCAAACAGTGTATGTACTGAAGATCCGGTCCCTGATATAAGTAATATTCAGAGACAGAGGAAGGGGTTGAATATGAGGACCATGACTACATCAATTGGTTAATAATTGGTGTGTTCGCAATTTTTAACTGAGTATTGAGTAATGGAGCTGTGAAAGTTGGGGTCTGGTTAGAGGAAATAAATCACTGAAGGAGTGAGTGGCATGCTTTTCAAGGGTATTCAAAGGTCCTGGCCTTTCCTAGTCCTTCTTTGCTTCCTTGACACTATGAAGTGAACCATATTGCTGTGATATGTCTTTCCTTCCTGTTTCTGCCCCATTATGGATTTAAAAGCAATGGAGCCAAGTGACAATGGCTTAAAATCTCAGAAATCATCAATCTAAAGAAGCCCTTTGTTTTAGTCAGGATTACCATTGTTTCGATGAAACTGCATGACCAAAGCAACTTGGGGAGTAAAGGGTTAGTTTGGCTTATATGTTCACATCACTGTTCATTGCTGAAGGAAGTCAGGACTAAACTCAAACAGGGCAGAGACCTGGAGGCAGGAACTGATGCAGAGGCCGTGATGAAGTGCAGCTCAATGGTTTACTCCTCATGGCTTGTTCATCCTGTTTTCGTACAGAACTCAGGACCACCAGCCTAGGGTGGCACTATCACAATGGACTGGGCCCTTCTTCATCAATCAGTAATTGAGAAAATGCTCTCCACGCTTGTCTACAGTCTGATCTTATGGAGGCATTTTCTCAACCGAGGTTCCTCATCTCAGATGACTAAGGTTGTGTCAGTTTGACATAAAACTAAATGGCACACTTTTTTTCTCTTAAATTATTTCTTTTAAGTAAGAAATAGAGGCAAAAAAAACCTAACTAATATAGCTGAGAGTTCAGAGCCAAATTAATAGCCAAATTCTATGGACTCTTTTTCCTTCAGCAGACTCTGTATTGGAAGTATTGATCCATTTGAGCCGTACAACCCCTTCCATTAGCTTTAGTGACATCATTGTCTCTTCCTTCAGCTTCTCTAAACCTGCATTCTCAGGTTCCCTGGCTAGACATTTCCTTCTGTGCTACTTCCCAGAGAGGATATATTTATAGCTCTCCTTCTACTTTGTCTCACCCCTTTGGCTTTAGTTATCAACAATTCACTGATGGCTTAAATCCCTATCTCGAATACAGATATTTCTTAAGACTTAAAGATCAGACTGCCATTTAAAACCACTACGTAAGGCCTCACACTTCATACGACAACAAAGAAATAAAGTTACAAACAAAAAAACAATCCAAACAGCAAGAACCCAGTTATAGTCACACATAACTTAAGAATGGGGATTTACTTGGGGGAAATCGATAGACAATTATATCATTGTGAACATTATAGAGTGTACTTATACAAAGTAGAGTAACTATGATGTTAGTAGGCATTGCAAATCTTGTGGGGCCACCATCATATACAAAGTCCATTATTGGTCAATGCATGTAACATTGAATTTGGAGAGATAGCTCTGTGGTTAAGAGCACTTGCTGATCTTGCAGAGGACCCTGGCTTGGTTCCTAGAACCCATATAGGGCTCACAGTTGTAACTCCAGTTCTAGGGGATAGAACATCCTCTTCTAGCCCATGGACAACAGAAACCCAAGAAATACCCATACATATATATATAGGCAAAACATTCAAACATATAAAATTAAATACATTCACCTAAAACATGACAAAACAAAATCTCACCCAAATAAGCAAGCAATTTGGGGTCTGTAGAGATGGTCTCAAGGTTAGGACATATTACTACTCTATCAGAGAAACAAAGTTCAGATCTTCGCACCCAAGCAAAAGACTTTAATTCCAGTTCCCAGAGATCCAATGTCTTCTTTTGACCTCTGTGATCACTTGAATACACATATGCACATGAACAAATAAAATTAAATAAATATTTAATAATATTAGCATCACACAACTGTATATCCCTCCTTGATCCTAAACATATTTCGTATCCAGACATCTTAGCTTACTAGGTGACATTTACTCACTTAAATGAAAACCATGAAATTACTCAAAATGTCTTTTCTTCCCATTCTCTATATTCCACTATTAATAAACTTAAAATCTTGGGAACTCATAAGTGTTCACTGCCCAAATTTTTATCATACTACTTCAGGATTTCATTTTGGAATATGGAAACCATTTCAGTAGTTGTTTCCTTGTCCTTAGTCTTTCTTCCATTAGAATATGTCACCTCTGGGTTACCAGTGTCATCTTTAAAAAAAGAATGCTTGACTCAATCTTCTGTCCCCTCTAAAACACAGAGGTGGTGCTCATCACTTATATAATCCATAAACCACTGGCGAGATGTAAAAGCCCTTTCCTGAGCTAGTCCATGTTAATGTTTCAAATGAACTCTTCCTGCACCCCAAGCCATCTTATGTACCAAAACTGAAAGCAGCTTGCTACTCCCTCAACACCACATACTCTCCCCATTTCATCATTCCCCATCACAGGCCCAAGGTCCTCCTTGACAGCAAAGCTGCCTCATCCTGACTAGGTGAAGGACAAGCTGATGACTGAGAAATGAATGGACACTAAGGTATTCAGGAGGGCTGGATCCCAAAATAGCATGCTAATTTTATTGAGACAGGGCCTTAATATGCAGCTCTGGTTGATGTGGAACCCACTCTGTGGATCAGGATGGCCTCAAACTCACAGAGATCCACCTATGTCCACTGACACAGTGCTAGGATTAAATACGTGTATCACCATACTTAGCTAGAACATGCTACTTGTTATAGCTTTTACTGTGTCAATAAAAGGGCTCCATCCTCAACTTGCCTCTCACACAAACTATTTAAAAACAAACAAACAAAACACTATGAGTTCAATGGTACCAGACTCAGGGGGTCACTGGATTGTTGCCATGGAGCCAAGTGTATCTGCCTTCACAATTAGTTGATATGCCAACATCCAACAAGAGAAATTCCTTGTGATAGGGAGGGAAGAGAATTGCCTGAGTGAGGTCTACCAGATGTCCAGTACTCTCTTGGTAATGCCTCAAAATATTGACCATCTATAGAAACCCTGGAAAGGGCTAGAAAGGATATGTTTAACCATGAAAGCTAAACCCTGGTTGGGGAGTAAAAACACCTGTTATCTCTCTAACAATTTCAACCCCAAAGGCTACCATAAGAGTTCCTAAACAAAAGTTTCATCCTAACTCTATGTATTGGGTGTTTTATCCTAAAATCCAAGCTAGCAGGTATAGTGCATTACAAGTTTGTAATGTTGACTATGGTCTTCAGTGAGACAGGATATCTGTATCTAGGCAGAAGCTCTGATCCCTCAGACCAAGTAAGGTACAAGGGAAGGTCACACTCTCACACATGTACACATACTAACATGACAGTCTCCCATGCTCAGTATACACAGATACACACTGGCAAGCTCAGTCTTATCCATGAGCCTCTTCGGTCACTGCACAGACTCACATGCTCAGTGTTACATCCAGTGACCTTCACTCCAGCACACAGGGCGTTGGCTGCCCCCTCATTATTAAACACTCTGAATTGGATGTATCCTGCAGTGATTTCCTCTGAAAACAAGAGACAGAAAAGAACATTCAAGGGAAATGCTAGAAATAGCTGTGAGCCCAGAGTTTGGTG
Organism: Lophiomys imhausi; assembly: GCA_907164525.1. Classification (NCBI taxonomy): domain Eukaryota; kingdom Metazoa; phylum Chordata; class Mammalia; order Rodentia; family Muridae; genus Lophiomys; species Lophiomys imhausi. The sequence goes on along the minus strand of CAJQZJ010033821.1, from coordinate 2,787,581 downwards.
ACCAGGCTCAGGATACACAGTCTGAAATATCAGACACATTGGGAGAACCTCACCTATTTCCATCCCCAGGTCCCAAGTACCAGTCCCTGAATAAAGATCCCATATGCCAGAGCTTGAATGGAGACATTTATAATACAGGAAGGCCTCTACTGAAAATCTCCAAGGGCATGTCAGCAGTTACAAGTGCATTCACCCTATCCTGTTCACACTTATCTTTACAATGCTTCCTTTAATGCCTTACATCCCAAGAGTAAGTGAGAAGATCTTGGAATTACACAGCACAGGCTCAGTTTTCACATGTGCCACATTTGGATTTATATTAAACAACCTAACAATCACCCCTTACAGCAGAAGTAAAACTCCACTTTTTAATGTTCTGCCTTGTACATGTGGACCTGGACTGGTCCTAAGAAACCTCTAACAGATATTGGGGGTGCTAAGAGCAGATTCAGGAATCCAAAGCAAATGCTGAATCTCCTGGTTATGCTCCGTGCTTTCAGGCAAGTTCCTGGACCTTCAGTGCTCCAGTCTGCTAATCTGTAAAATTGGTTAGTAATAGTTCATAGTTCAAGGGCAATTATGCAAATGAAGTCACACAAAACTCAAACATTCATAGGAGAGATGCAGGCTGCAGTTGTTGCTCAAAGGCTGTTACCCATCACAACTGAATTTATCATGTGTCCTGCAGAAAGTTCAGAAGAGCATTATAGACTCACTCTGCCCATCGGGTGAGTAATATCCAGCTGTCTTCTGAGCATCACCGAAGTCATAGACCACAGGCAATGCTGGGCCATTGTCAGTCCAACACTTCCCTCCTCCATATTTCACTGGGTACTTCTATAAGAACAAACAAAAAAGTCACTGGGTAAGGATGGCAGCATTGGCACTCCCAGGAACACTGCCCTGCACTGAGGGAACACAGCATTTGCCCAGCACCTGAGATTATTCTCAAACCAATTAGGTAAGAAAGTATCCTTCCCTATGTCTGTGTCTCTCCAACACCCTCTCCCTCCTTCTCCTCCCCTCCCCTCCCCTCCTCTCCTCTCCTATCCTATCCTATCTTATCTTCCCCTATCTTGTCTTGTCTTATCTTCTCTCCTGCTCCCTACTTCTCACTCCTCTCCTCTCTCCATAGCCCTACCTTTGCCTTCCTTGGCTCAGATTCCTAAGGGAAACATCATTGTTTTAGAATCAGGTAAACATGGAATGTGAGCCTATGGAACGATGATTCCCCTCAACCTCAAACACCCACCTCTCTCCACACCCATTAAAGGCAGCCTCAGCCAGTAATCTGGATTACCTGGTAGAGGCCAAACAGATTATGGCCCAAATGCTGCAGGAAGCCAGTGAAGGTGCGGTACCTCAGCAGGGAGCTTTTCCTCCAGTTTTTCAGGGGACTATTGTTGGGCACATGCCAGATCCCCAGGTTCTCAGCCTGGATGTCGAAGTAGCCAGGGTTCTGGAAAACAACCAAACCTGAGCCTGACCAGAGCAGGAGATTTCACTAAGCAAAAACTCACATGAGCAGTTCTCAGCAGAGCTGATCTCTCTGGACTCCAGGTGGACAGATGGCCAGCCATACTGATATATCCCCATTTCCAAGGATAATAGTTCCACTGCCACTGCCTACTAACCTGTAAGCCTAGATGTATGAATTTGGGATTCAAGATAATTATTTTTCACTTCTTCAGCCCTATGCCAAAGGACAACTTTCCAAACTTCTCCCTGGGATACATTAGCTACACTCACATCCTCATGCTTTCTCCCAAGTGGCTACAGAGTGTACCAACCTTGTAGTCATCACTCGTGGCCCCCTCTGAAGACCCAAAGGTGTTGTAGTTGGCCCAGTTGCCATTGCCCTCTGGGTAATCTATTCTTTTGCCTTGCTGACTGGACCAGCGATCCCCCACCGTGCACTTCCCACGCATGTTGTTCTCATGCACACTTGCCACCAGGGTCCAGCCACCACCTGCAGTGGTCATGTCACAGAAGGTCTGGTAGATGACACCATTCTCCGTGCAGAGGAAATAGAGGCCATCTGTAGAGAGAACCAGTACACAGTCCTCCTGTGTGCAAACCCATTGTCCATCTCAGCTCTAGAGGCAAAATGCCTCTAGGAACTGTAAACATGGCTAATGCCTCAGACCCTGAGTGTCATACTTCATTTGTCTCTGGCAATGTGAGATCTGCCTCAGATCAGAAAGCCATGCTTCTGTGACCGAATCAGAACACAGAATTACCCAAACTGACAGTGATGTTTCTCCTAAAGTCAAGCATAGTGTTTGCAAAGTACTTAGCAACTCCACTCCAAAGACCTAGAAACAGGGACTCTGATATGTACATTCATGTTCGTTACAGCTCTGGTCAAAATATCTGAAAGGCAGAAACAATCCAAGTATTTCTGTATAGAAAAATGAATAAGCAATGTACTATGCACATAATATACAGAATAAATACCATGTACATTCTTCTATATGCAGTAGGTTGAAAAGACTGAAGTTAGCTGGAGAAAAGACTCAGCAGTTAAGAGCAAGTACTGCTCTATGGAGGTTTTGAGTTAGGTTCCCAGCATTCACAGTTAGCAGTCAGCGTACAAATGCCTGTTCCTCCAGCTCCAGAGCACTAGATGCCCTCTTCAGGACTCTGTAGGTACCTGTACACACATGTACACATTCCCACACGCAGACATGTACATCCAATAGTAGTAGTAGTAGGAATAGTAGTAATATCTTTCAAAAACAAATTAACTATTCTACAACATGTACAACCCTTGAAGCGCACTAATGAAATAAGACAGATTACTCACATGAGGTAACAAGAGTCGACAGATTCACAGAAGTTGGAAACAGAACAGCAGTTCCCATGGACTACAGGAAGTTTTGCTTAGTGGCTACAGAATTACTGTTTAAGGGAATGAAAACTTGCTAGAGCTAGATAGTGGTGATCCATATCATTGTGAAAATTGCTCTTGCCTCTGAAAATCCTTAAAATTGGTTTAGTGGCAATTTTTATTCACTATGTTTATTTTATCACATTTTCTATATCAAAAAATAAAGGCTTCGGCTGGAGAGATGGCTCAGAGGTTAAGAATACTGGCTGCTCTTCTAGAGGTCCTGAGTTCAATTCCAGAAACCATATGGTCGTTCACAAGCATCTATTATGAGATCTGGTGCCCTCTTCTGGCGTGCAGTCATACATGCAGCCAGAACACTATATATATAAAATAAATAAACATAAAAAAAATTAAATAAATAAATAAATAAGAGAACAAAAGACTGATTTCCAAACTGGGTATTTGTTTGCATTTTTAGGACTGGGTCTCCACTGTCTGGCTTGGAGGTTTCAATCCTCTGCCTTGGGCTCCAAGTGCTAGGATCACAGTGAGCTCTCTTTAGATGCTTCCTCACTCACCTTGTGCCCTTGTGTTCTCCTGCTTGATTTCCTTGCAGCTTCTGAACAGAGAGGAAGAGAAAGGATGGGCCTCTCTGTTGGCATCCAAGTTCCCTTTAGATAGAGAAGATGCAGAGTTTCACTCTTATGCAACACCAAGCCTCCCCTTGTCATTCATTCTAAAATCATCCTGAGACTCCTCACAGCCTCCCTCTGAGAATCAAGAAGATTTGGAACTAGGAGGAGAGACAAGAGATTTGAAGTCTTGGGGAGCATTGTGTCCAAAGTCTTAAACAACAAAGTGAAGCCCAGTTTTGCAGGTAGAAGAAATGCAGGTAAACTAATGAGCCTGAAGTATGGGTATTGAGGTCAATGGTGCAGAGGCCTGACCAAGAGGCCATAGAATGAAGACCCTGCATGTTAGCCTCAGCTCTGCAAAGTCCTCTGAGAGACCAGAGGGTTGGAAACAAACAAGAACTTTGGGGCCAGAAGTACTCAGGTGTAAGTAGCTCCATGTTTGCAAGTCAAGTAGTATTGGATTGTATTTACTGTATTCCTAGAGCCTAAAGTCAAGCTGAAAAAGATTATCATGGGAAACTCAAGTAAGCCGGCACTTAGGGACTTGCCTCTTTTCCTTAAAATTCTAAAATAAGTCAGGCATGGTTCAAGGCCAGCCTGGTCTACAAAGTGCATCCAGGATAGCCAGGGGTGTTACACAGAGAAACCCTGTCTCGAAAAACCAAAAAAAAAAATTTTTTTTAAAGAACATGAAGAGGAATTACATATTTTAAAATATGTTGAGTTCTTGTAGGGAACAGGACTGAAGAAAACATTCTCTCGGTACAAACCAGACCACACACTAAGCATTGAAATCCTAAAGCCAAGGCCCTAAGTTTGAAGAGTGGCTGGGATGGGAGACAGTTCTTGCAGAAGTTCCCCTAGGGCCACACACAGGCACAGAATCTGAACCAGGTCTTGTCTCAGCAATGTCACTGCCACAGACCAATTTCTTCAAGAGGCAATGAGCAGGCAGTCTACATCTCAAAGGCACCGTCTCTATGGGGATGGGATAGGTTGTATTTATATGTTAAGGAATATATATATATATATATTCACAAAGAAAAAATACCTTTACTTTGGTAGAGAGAAAGAGCGGGGGTTAATTGGGAAGAGTTAGAAGAAGAATGAATGGGAAAATAAAACAATTATGTTGAATTTTTAAAAATGTTTTTTAAAAGCCATGATCAGCCAAGCTGGGATAGCATATCTTTAATCTCAGCACTCAGGAGGTAGAGGCAGACAGATCTCTGAATCTGAGGCCAGCCTGGTCTACAGAGCAAGTTCCAGGACAGCCAGGGCTACACAGAGAAACCCTGTATAAAAAAAAAAAAAAAAACAGCATGATCTCTGGCCCTCAGAGACCCAAATCCTGGAAGCAACCCAGTCCAGTGCTGATTTCCTTTAAAGCTAGATGTGACCTGGGTTCCTGTAGCAAGACTCACCTGCCCTGCATCCTCTTGTGACAAGGATGATAAACAGCAGAAAGCCAAGTTGGGTCGTGGTCATCTAGAGAAAAGCAAGATGAAGGTCACTTTCCATCCTGACCATGCTTTTCCCCTGTCCCTTTCTCAGCTCCATCCTATCTAGTCCTTCAACTACTCAAAGGCCCCCTTCCATTTTTTTTTTTAACGCAGCACATTTTGGCCCTAACAGTGACCTGAACCAGAGTCCTTCCCTCTCTTCCACAAGCATCAACTACCTTCCCTCCATACCTGGCAGGAGCTGAGAGTTGCTAGCTGAGCAATGACCAGAATCGTTCTCTGCTGAGGCTCCTGATGTGTGAGGCTCTGGTCCTTTTATGGGGAAATCTCAGTGAGGCACAAACTTTCCTTCTGGCAGGATGCCCAGTGTAAATACAGCATGTCCTTATTACAGGTTAATTCTAAGAATAATGTGCTCTAAAAGATAAACAGTCATGTGGTCTACTAGGATCATTCCCAGCCCAGATTCCTAGTAATGATGTTGGATCTTGTTTTCAGTTTGTATCTTCCTGTAAATTATATATTTCTTTTAAAAAAATCCTAACATCTACAATAATCATCATTCACAGAAAAAGAAAATTTTACCAGTGGTATTTGTGGTGGTGGTCAAGGTGTGATGGTGGTGGTGGTGGTGGAGATGGTGATAGAGGTGGTGGTGTTGGAGGTGGCGGTAGAGTTGATAGAGGAAGTAGTGGTGGAGATGGTGGTGCTGTAGTGGTGGAGGTAGCGGTGGTGGTGGTGATGGTGGTAGAGGTGGTGAAGGAGGTAGTGGTGGTGGTAGAGACGGTGAGCATGGTGGAGGTTTTGGTGAAAGTGGCTGTGGTGGTGGTTGTGGGGGAGGTGGTGGTTTCTGAGACTAGGTCCCATGTAGCCCACTGTTTGGGGCTGTGCAGGAGGAACAGCAAAACAGCTTTAGAACTCATGAAATTCGGCCCACCATTTAGCACAACCATGATGGGTGTGACTTGAGGAAACAGAGCCCTAGGCACTATGAGTCCTTAGGGAGTTTTGCTCTGCTTGTTGCCCTTGTGGTGACCATGCCCCTGTTAATCTATGAGTTATATGAAAACTCTAGGGGGGGTGTCTAGCCCCTCATTGGGCAGTGTCACTGGCACTTACAATATTAGTGATTGATCATTTTCAAGCATGCTGCTGAAGCAGATTGACTCAACCACCCCCCTTAGAAAGAATTTAGAGATGTCAATTTCTAGTAAAGTTAGGTTAAGATGGGTTTTGTTTTGTTTTGTTTTGTTTTGTTTTTTGGGGGGGGGGTTGGTTTTTCGAGACAGGGTTTCTCTGTGTAACAGCTCTGGCTGTCCTGGACTTTGTAGACCAGGTTGACCTCGAACTCACAGTGATCCGCCTGCCTCTGCCTCCCAAGTGCTGGGATTAAAGGTGTGCGCCACCACGCCCGGCTAGGTTAAGATGTTTTTATTAGTGGCCTTGTTGTAGAAAATCTTGGGGAACAATTTAAAGTTCAGAAAGGCATACTCTTGATAATTGAGCAAGGAATTTTTTAAAGTCAGGGAATGTGGGGACCAGGGAAATGGTGGCTTATGAGAAATGCCTCGTGGCTAGGAAAATGAAAATAACTTGTGGGAGATATCTAAAATGGTGCTGGCTGGAAGATGCTGGGGAGGAGTTGAAGCCCGATCATGGGTATAGCTGATTGGGCGAGCAAGACTTCAGTACTTGTGATCAGTGCATGATTATCATGTTACCAGGCTTATGTTATGTGATGTAATAGGATGACCTTTAACATGATTGGCCCACGTAGCCTCATGTGGAAACACCCATTCGGTTCTGTATATGAGCTAGGGGACTGAAACATTAAAAACAGATAATGCTTAGACATTACCCCTGTCATGCTGTTTGTCTTCGGAGTGAAGGCTAGAGATGGGCAGCGTACTCACCTTTTCCCTGAGACCCCCTTATGTGGTGATCGCCCTATAAGGGCCCCTAGGCTAGGGAACAAGAACAATGGCAGCCCAACTAGTACTAGCTCACATGCCTTCCTTGCTGAAGCTGGGCTGGTGATCAAGGCAATGATTAATTTCTTGTACGTGTTTTTGCCCTCAGCTCCCTGATATGATTTAATAAAAACTTGTTGGTGAGTGAGTGTGCATTCTGAAGATTTAAAATAGAAATGACTGATTGTTTTTATATATAAAAGTTTAGATTTGTGATTCTCTTAAGATTTTTTATAAGATTGATTCTTAAGATAAATAATGAAATGATTGATTCCTTTGTTTATTGTTGTTGTTGTGTTTGTTAATTAATACAGTATTTATTTGTCTTCTCTCTGTCAAACCCTGAGCCAAACACTTTCCCCAGACTTTCTGGGGAGGTACAGTGTAGGGAGATAGATTAATATAAGTTAGATTTAGTAAATATCTAGGTTTCCAATACAGTCTCTTAATCCGGGGCATGAAGATCAACTTGGCTGTGAGCAATTAGCTTATCAGCTTATGGATGAAGTCACGTGAAATGAGGGGAGTCTCTTTGGACTGAAAAACAAGGTTGAAGCCAGGTGAAACAAGGAAAGACTTTATGACCTGGCATTGTTTTCAACTGCTAAGTGGGCAGAGCCCAAATTAAGCTGAAGCAGGTGGAACAAGGAGCGATCCTATTTAAGGACAAGTGGATGAGCCTGGGAGGTCCTGCTAAAGGCCCCTGATACTAGAGAGCTTCGATGCTAGCGAGTCCTGCTGAAGAAAGTGCTGGTGAACTGATGGCCGGATCTCCCTGAGGCAGAAAGAAGCTGGTGAGCAAAGAAAGCCTCGACAAGACAGCAAAAGGCCAAGGACTAAACTCTGTGGCTCAGCTTTTGCCTAGAGGGGTTTGACCTGTCTGAACAGTGGCCTGAACGGAACTGTGGCCAGCTTTAAAGACTGAGGCAGAGCGGCAGAGTTGCTAATACGAAGTAAGTTGGCCTACAGACAGCTGAGGTCTCCCCGAGAGAAGAAAGCCTCAAGCCTTATTTAAGGTAAGACTTCGATAGCCAATTTACTCTGACAAACCTGCATCTGAGATATTCCAGAATAAAGACTGCTAAATGCATTAAAGGGTCTACCCCAGAGTCTGGTTTCCTGGCGACTGAGGACCTGCCCCCAGAGACTGTATCCTTCTAAAAGGTTATGAAAATAGTTGTAATAGTTATCAATAGGTTTAGTGGTTAGGTCTTAGGGGTTGTAGGAATTTATAGGAATAGTAGTTAAGTAAGTGTATTTGTTATAAGTGAATATAGTTATTAATAAATAAGTGTTTAATAATTAAAAAGTACGGTTTCAGTACAGGAAAAGGAACACGGGGCAGATGGGACACAAAAGAACTATGGAAAATGGAAGTGGAGACAACTGCCTCACATGGCAAAGAGGATGAGAAAGGCCACCTTTAGGCAAAAAAGTCCCATGGCCTCTGAGAGGGCAAAGCCCAGAATCGCGAAGGAGAAGAGCTGTTGCTTCAAAGAAGGGTTCCTGGCATAGCCAATGGTGAGGCTCCCCGAACAGTCCCAATCCCAGCCCCAGAACCAGTGACTCCAACAGTGGCAGCCCCAGCCCCAATGAACTTGGCGGCTGTGTCGATGTCCCTTGAAAAATGCTGGTTTGGAAGCTGCGGCTGGGGACAAATGAGGTCAGAGCCCTCTGGACTGCCAAGCTGCTGAGGCCCTCATCTGCTGGCCTCCGTGATCGCTTCCACTCCACTGCAGATTGAGCAGCTGAGAGGTGCTCCTGATCAAGGAGCAGGTAGAGAAGAACTTGGAGCAGGCGTACATTTTCAGGGATGAGGGGCCAAGGCAGGACAGCTGCTCCCAAAGTAGAGAAGACAGAGAGGACGATTGCTTCTTGTAACCGCAAACTGTAGCCTACCAGTAAGAGAAACTAGTGTGGCTGAGAAAAAAATATCTTGCTTGCTTACACTTTGTTAATCTAAAACAAGATGCTTAGATACAATTGTTTGTATGTTCTTAGGAATAATTTGTCTTTTACCTGCATTATGTAAAATGTTTAATCATGTAAAGTATTAGGAAACATGACTTTTTTTTTTACTCATGGGAATTATCAACTTACAGAAGTATCTAATGTAACCACATTGCAATTTATATAGTGGTTGAAAGAGTTTGTGTGTGTTCCCTCACCCTTTCTGCCAGCCCCAGAGAGTTTTTCACTGGCCACAGAGAATTAAGTTTTACTTTCTCAGAGAAAAGTTTGGTGAGTGATGAATCTCACTCTTCTTATTTAGCTTCAACAGCACACCCTGGCTCAAACTCACATATAGCTGAAAATGACCTTGGACTCCATATCCTCATTCCTCTACCTCCCAAGTGCAGGAATTATAGGTACATGCCATCCATCCTGGCTTGAGGGAAAAAGGAAACTTAAACAACAGCATTATAAAAGAATAATTCAGAATAAATACAAACATTTTGCTTGAATAAACTTAGTGGTTTAAAAAATTAACTATTTTGTCCTTAAATTTCTCATCTCTTCCACAAACTAGTACAATTTCACCATAAACTGCACTGGGGATTAAAATCATGTCTGATGATACTTCAAATATACAGTCATGTTCCTGTGTCATTCTTCAGTTTTCAAATCCCTCCTTGGGCTAGAATGGAATTATTTGACTCCTCAGTAGTACAACACCCCTAATACCTGATTTTATATTATTATTACACTGCTGACATTTCAGTCCTTCCTAAAAGATGCAGTAAGCTTTGTGTCTAAGACAGTGGTTCTCAACCTTCCTAATACTGCAACCCTTTAATACAGTTCCTTGTGTTGTAGTGGCCCCCCAATCATAAAAGTATTTTCGTTGTTACTTCATAACTGTAATCTTGCTGCTGATGTGAATCATAATGTAGACATCTGATATTTTCAATGGTCCTAGGCAATCCCTGTGAAAGGGTTGTTTAATCTCCCAGGAGTCATGACCCCCAGTTTGAGAACCACTAGTCTAAGCTAATATTTCTTTTTTTTTTTTTTTTTTTTGGTTGTGAGCCTAGCCTTTAACGGCTGAGCCATCTCTCCAGCCCAATATTTCTTTTTTTTTTAATGTTTATTTATTACTTCAAGTTACATCTCCATCACAGTGCCCTCTTTCCACTCCTCGCAGTCCCACCCCCCTCCACCCTCTACCCCCTCTCCCTTCTATCCTACTCCTCCAGAGTGGGGTGTCCCTACATATCATTCCCCCGCCCCAGTTCAGCTGTCATTTGAGGGCTAAGAGCTTCCTCATATACTGGGGACCTACATGACAGCACCACTAGCGCAAAGTGTCTAATTAACAGGTAACAAAGTCTTTGTTCCTGTTCCCTTTGGTGCATTGGTTGTAGTATAGTTATCCTGTACTATATGGCTAAAATCCAATTATAAGTGAGTAGATACCATGTGCATCTAAGCTAATATTTCTGTTTTTGAGGTTTAAAATACTGATTTACACAAAACACTCAGATACACTAATAGGATAAAATAAAACGGGTATGTGGCTTCCTTGGCAGAGTGTTTGCCTAGCATTCAGAGCCTTGGGCTCCACCCCCAGCACTGCTGCGGTGGCTCACATCTGTAATACCAGGGCTCGGCAAATCAAGGCAGGAGGATAAGAAGTTCATTGTCAACAGTGTCATCCAGATATAACAGGACTGAAGTCACGGAACTGTGACAGCATGCACAAGACCTGCATAAATCCAAGTCAAAAAAAATCCCAACATAGACAAAGGGAAGTGGGCAGAAAATTTCACTGCTAACCAAGAAGCTATTTGGAATCAGTTGCTGTTGGGATGACTGGGCATACCAAGCACGCTCGCCCCCGCACAGGCCTCCTGCACAAAACAGATTCCATGTTTTCTGTGTGTCTGTTTTGTTACAGTTTGATGATTTAATCTTTTGGTTTGGATTGGGTTCTGGGGGTTATGGGTTGCTGGGTTTTATTGTTTTGTTTCTATTTTTTTTCAAGATTTTCACATAATTATATCATTTCCCCCTTCCTTTTCCTCTCTCAGAATCATCTTGTGTCCCCACCTACTCCCGCTTTCGTTCAAATTCATGGTCACTTTTTCTTTAGTTACTGTTACATATATGTGTGTGTGTGTTTGCATGTATTCTTAAATACATGATTACAACTGGCACAGTCTTTATAATGTTGCTTGTATTTACATGTTTTCGGGGCTGATCATCTGGTATTAGACAACCAATTGGTGTTCTCTTCCCTGGGGAAGACTATCTCTCCAGCTTTTGGCTGTCCTTAGTTGCCTGTAGTTCTTCGTCTAGGGTTGAGGCTTAGACACAAAAAAGAAAAAGAAAAAAAAAAAAGAAAAGCTAAAGTCAGTATATCACCTGATGAAATAATAAATCTAGAAAGAGAGGAGGCTTCAGGCTTACTTGATGCAGCTGCTTGTCTACACCTTTGAGTCCATAATCTCATTTAGTCTCTACCCTGACTCCATCCTGTGACTGAATTCAAAATGGTTGGCTTATGCTGTTCCAGGAATTACTGCAAGACAATAGAGAATGGTTCATCTCTTCCTGTGACTCTTAACCCAGAGACCTCCAGCATGCCTAAGGCCCTATTGGCCAGAAAGGACCCACATACTGCACTACTGCCATTGTGCCTCTCAGGGACCTGTCTAAGAGGCCTAAACACTGTAGGTTTATTTTCCTACTGTTCTGGAGGACTGGAATCCAAGGTGAATGTGCCAGCAGGACTTCCCCACTCCAAGTCCTCTCAGCCTAGCTTGTAGAGAGCCACCTTCTCGCTGTGTTTTCTTGGGTTCTTTTTTCTGTGTGCATGTATCCCTGATATCTCCTCTTGTCCTCAAATATCCTCTTCTATAAAACATACCAGCCAAGAGCCAGCAAGATAGCTCAGAATGTAAAGACATTTGCCAAGCTTCACAACCTAAAGTCAATTTCCACGATCCTTATGTTAGAAGCAGAGAACTGATTCACACATGTTGTCCTCAGACAGGTGTGTCATGGTACATGAATACTCAAATACATACACCCATGTGTATATATACACACACATACAGAGAGAGAGAAAGAATAAATAAATAATTTCAATATATATATGAAATGTTTATTTATACACACATATATATCAGGAATACTGGATCAAGACCCTCCTTAGTTACCTAATTTTACTCACCTTATTAAAAACCCTATATCGAGGTGGTGGTGGATGCCTTTAATCCCAGCACTTGGGAGGCAGAGGCAAGAGGATCTCTGAGTTCAAGGCCAGCCTGGCCTACAGAGTGAGTTCCAGACACTCAAGGCTACAACAGAGAAACCTGATTCAGAAAACAAAACAAAAAATAAAAAAACCCTATATCTAAATATAATCACATTCTGAGATAGTGGGCTAGGATTTCCATGTAAAATTGAAAGACCCATAATTCACCAGAACACATGTCCATTCCTCATCTAATTTCTGACCAATAGGGTGGAACTTCCCCACTTGCCTTGAGCTAATCATCTGGGCATGGGGCAGGTGTTGTTGGGTTTTGTGACAAAGCTCTCCTCTGGTCTCTGTTTTAAACATTCCTTAAACCTCTTCTATTTCTAGTATGGTCCATTCAAATCCCTCTGCACACTGATACCAACAGGAATCCTTATAAAACACCAAGCTATATCTAAGAGTGCTGGTCCACACTATAATCTCAGCATTTGGGAGATAGGGGCAGGATTATCCAGACTTGAAGATCATCTTTGTCTACAAAGTGAGTTCAAATCCAGCCTAGGCTATATGAAACCCTGCCTTTCAAAGAAAACTCACATGCAAAATTATTACTATAATCTCATTAGAAGTATTCCTGTCTCCCAGCATCTAGAGAAACTAATTTACAGCCCATATCTTAGAGGTTGTATCAGTTACTTGCTGATGCATAACAAACTATTCCATAACTAAGTAATTTGAAACAAGAACCATTTCTTTTGTGTATGAGGCTGCAATTTGAGCAGCATTTATGGGGGTATAGCTAGATTCTGTCCTGTCTGGCATCTGCTGGGTCAGTACCATGCTTTCCCTCATCTTTACTGTAAGGAGGGGCTTTTAGAGCCCCTTGCCTCAACTGTAGACAGAATGCTGTCCAAAAAGGACAAAACCTGGAAGCAGGTAAGTCGACAGCCTAGCTCTGCCAAGACAGGGTAGGTAAGTCCTTCATAACCCCTGCTCTACAATCAATGTCTGTCAGAGAAATGGGGCCAAATGACTGAAGATCGATACTGTAATGTATGGAGAGAAAATGGAAACTGTCCAGGCAGCCACAGGTATGTCATTTCTTAGTTTGGGAAGCTGCAGGCCCTGTACTTCCTATAAAATCAGATATATTTATCCTTCTCAGGTCTCTGAGGTGGTTGAAGAACAGATAGCTAGAGTCTCATAATTTAATTTTGAGTTGTTTAGAGTCAGGAGAGTGTTATAGATCTAAGAAGATACTTTTAAAATTGTGTTGCAAGTTAGTATGAATGTTGAGTCAGATATAGACCTTTAAATTCATGGAGATGTTTAAATAGTAGAATGTTAAAGTCAGGTACCAAATACATATGGACTGGTCATTGGGAATGTACGTTAAGCCATATAACCCTCGTAACTGTGGCCTAATTACCTCTGTTGTACTGTATTGTATTTGTTATTATAAGAAAAAGAGCCATTTGTTGGACTGAAAGGGGAAACTGTAGGGGAAAATAAAATATACCTTAAACTTAAAAGAAAAAAAAAAGGGAAGAGGATGGGGGGTTGAGGGTAGGAGGGTGGGACTGGAGGGGGAATAGGGAGGGGACTGCGATGGAGATGTAACTTGAAGAAATAAAAAATAAAGGAAAAAAAAGGAGGGGCTTTTAGGGATGAATTACTGACACATCTAAAAGCAAAGCAAGCCAATCACTGGTGGTCAGCGTAGGTTGTATGAATGCCTGGCAGCTGCTCTCTCCGGTCTTTCTCTTGCTCTCTTTGGAACTCACGTGTAATTTAGACTAACTTCCCATAGCACTGAACTTCCTTATGCAAGAGCAGAATAGAGCCAGACATGGTGGCACACACCTTTAGTCCCAGCACTCGGGAGGCAGAGGCAGGCGGATCTCTGTGAGTTCAAGGCTAGCCTGGTCTACAAAGTGAGTTCAGAACAGCCAGAGATACATGAAGAAACCCTGTCTCAAAAAACAACAACAAAAAGAGTAGAATAGAATCAGAGGCCTTAGTAGTGTAACTACAGAACCATTCAGAGGTATATCTACTGTTGGCCATGATGATCGGGGTAGTAGTGGTCAGAGCAAGGTCAGCACACATACACTGCCCCAGTTGACCTTTCTTTTGGTGTTACTGACTAAACTGGGCAAAGTTTGAGTCTCTGCCATGTGCAGTGACAAGCTGGATGTTTGGGAGAACTGAGAGCATGATGACAAGAATATGACAAACAAGAGCCTTGGGTTTGACCCCAAACTTGAAAAGAGAAGGGGAAAAGAGGATATAAAAGAAGAGAGGAAGCAAACTTTTTCAGGGTGCTGCTTTCTACGGACTTCTCCTCATCCGTGGTCCCTCCAGTTTAAAGTGTGCTGGTGGGGTGGGGGAGCTGAATTTGAAAGTATGTGTGGGCCCTGAGGGTGAATCTTGTGAAGAAAGCCCCTCTCTCCCACACCACCTCAATCCAGCCAGCATCTGTACCTCTAGGTGACTTGTAAAGCCTTACTGTTTTAAAATATACATGTGTTTTGTTGTTCAACAAACACATGCACATATAGAGACTGAATAAAGACAAATACAGAGATTAATGAGTTATAGGAAAAGCAAATATCCCAGAGATGCCCCCCTCATTGATTTCCCTTCTCTCTCCCTGCCCTCTCACTCCTCACCTCTGATCTCCCCAAACCTGAACCCAATCCTCCTCATTCTACTTTCTCCCACCATCTTGCACCCCATCTCCCACCCAGTTCCCTCTCTCCATCAACTTCTGATGTCTATTTTATTTCCCCTTCCAAGTGAGATTCAAATATTCTTCCTTAGGCCCTCCTTGTTGCTTAGCTTCTTTGAGTCTGTGGATTATAGCATGGTTATCCTGTACTATTTGGCTAATATCCACTTATAAGTGAGTACATACCCTGCATGTCTTTCTGGGTCTGGGTTACCTCACTTAGGATATTTTTTAGTTCCATCCATTTTCCTGCAAATGTCATGATTTCCTTGTTTTTAATATCTAAGTAGTATTCCATTGTGTAAATGTACCAAATTTTCTTTATCCATTCCTCAGTTGAGGGACATTTCCAGTTACTGACTGTTACAAACAAAGCTGCTATTAACATAGGTTAGCAAATGTCCTTGTGATATGGTGAAACATCTTTTGGGTATATACGCAGGAGTGATATAGCTGAGGAAGGATCCTGGAAGGATATGGGGGTGACTCTAGCTGAGACTCCTAGCAGCGGGGGATATGGAGACTGAAGTTGGACATTTCCTGTAGCCAGGCAGGACTCCAGTGAAGGGAGGGGGACACCAACTCACCCACAAAACCATTGACCCAAAACTTTCCCTGCCTACAAGATGTCCAGGGATAATGATGGAGCAGAGATTCAGGGAAAGTCCAATCAATGACTGGCTAAACTTGAGACACACCACATAGGAGAGAGCCAACCCCTAACACTATTAACCATACTCTGCCATGCTTGCAGACGGAAGCCTAGCATAACTGTCATCTGAGAGGCTTCCTCCAGCAGCTGATGGAAACAGATGCAGAGACCCACAGCCAAACATTAGGTGGAACTCAGTCATGTGGAAGACTTGGGGGAAGGATTGAGGAAGCTGCAGGGGTCAAGGACACCATAAGACAACCTACAGAGCCAACAACTTGGGTCCATCGGGGCCCATAGGCATTGAACCACCAACCAAAGAGCATGCATGGATTGGACTCACACCCCCTACATGTATGTAGCTGATAGGCTGCTTGGTCTTTATGTGGGTCCCCTAGCAATTGGAGCAGGGGCTGTTTCTGACTTGGACTCTGTTGCCAGCTTTTGGATCACTTTCCCTTAGCTGGGCTGCCTTGTCTGGCCTCAGTGGAAGAGGATGCTCTTACTCCTGATGCCATTCCCCTTCTCTGAGGAGAAATGGAGGGAGTATGGGGGAAAAGGGTAGGAGATGGGGACTGGGAGGAGAAAGGGAGGGGGCTGCTATGAGGGTGTAAAGTGAATAAATAAATAAGTAAATGAAGGGGGAAAGAAGAAAGAAAGAAAAAAGAAAGAGAGAGAGAGAGAGAGATCTGTGGATTGCCAGCCAGACCAAGAAATAAAATCTTATCAGTAGCTCAGAAGCATCAAATACATTCCCTTCGCCCACCCTAATGTAATCAATCACCAAGCCAATGGTAATTGTAATCGTACCACACTGTCAAAAATACTGCCTTTGTTGTTGTGTGTTTGTAGTTTGGATTAGGTTTTTTGTTATTGGTTTGGTTTGGTTTGGTTTGGATTGGTTTGGTTAAAGTCTCACTGTGTAGCCCTGGCTGGCCTGAAATTCACAGAGATTCCCTGCCTCTGTCTCCAAGTGCTTCGATTAAAGGTGCGCCCTGTCACACCTGCCCCCCTATGTAAAACATTTTCAGTGTGCTTAAATGAGCACACACACAACACGCAAACCCTCAGTATTTTATTTAAATTACATTATAATTTACCATTTCAGGAGAAAAAAAATTTGATGGAAAAAAGGCTTGAAGTGACAATACACTGTGGTGGGGAAGGAGTGGTGGCTCTCAGCTGTGGTGGCCGCTTGCTGCTCATTCATGTTGAAGCAGATCAGAAAGCAGAGCAGACGAGTGAGTGCGGATGCTCCATCCAGTGCTTAAAATATTGAACGGCGTACACTTTTTTTTTCTTTCTTTTTTTTTTGTTTTTTTTTTGTTTTTCGAGACAGGGTTTCTCTGTGTATTAGCCCTAGCTGTCCCACACTCACTTTGTGGACCAGGCTAGCCGTGAACTCACAGAGATTCACCTGCCTCTGCTTCCCGAGTGCTGTGACTAAAGGCGTGTACCACCATGCCCGGCAGTGCACACCTTTAATTCTCAGCACTCAAGAGGTAGACACAGGCAGATCTCTGCAAGTTCAAGGCCAGACTGGTCTACATAGTGAGTTCTAGGACAGCCAGGGCTATGTAGAGAGGCCTTGTCTCAGACAGACAGACAAAATGTTGTATGAAGCACATTTCATGTTTATCTGGATCTCACAATATCATTTTCTCATAAAAAAACATAACTTCTCTGTAGAGATTTATATATTTTCTAGTTATACTTAAATATTTGACTTGTAGCCCAAACTCTGGGTATTTTTGTGGGGTTGGGGGATCAAACTTAAGTCACTGCAAATGCTAGACAAACACTGTGCCACTCAGTGACATACAAGTGTCTATGACCCAAGCTATATATTCCAGGCTGGACCTGAACCCATAATCTTCGTACCTCTGCCTCTTGGATGATGGAATTGCTACCTACTTGAAATTTTTTTTATTGTTGTACATATTTCCTTTTTAATTTCTCTTTATTCTTTTTCCCCTAGACAGGGTGTTACCAAACTTTTTAAATTATTAACACTTATTTATTAATAACAATATTCACTTATAACAAATATAAACACTTTCTTAATTATTAACCCTATAAATTCCTACAACTCCTATTACCTACCCACTAAACCTATTGATAACTATTACAAATATTTTCATAACCTTTTAGAAGGATACAGTCTCTAGGGCAGGTCCTCAGTCCTCAGGAACACAGTCTCTGTGGTAGACTCTTTAATGCATTTAGCAGTCTTTCTTCTGGAATATCTCAGATGTAGATTCGTCATCTGAAGTTGCTATGGCAACTTCACCTTAAATAAGGCTTGAGGCTTTCTTCTCTCTGGGAGAACTCAGCCGTCTGTAAACCAACTTATTTCCTTTGTATCATCAACTCTGCTGCTCTGCCTCAGTCTTTAAAGCTGGCCACAGTTTCGTTTAGGCCACTGTTGGGACAGGTCAAACCCCTCTAGGCAAAAGCTGAGCCACAGGGTTTAGTCCTTGGCCTTTTGCTGTCTTGCTGAGGCTTTATCTGCTCACCAGCTTCTTTCTGCCTCAGGGAGATGCGGCCATCAATTCACCAGCACTTTCTCCATCAGATGATACAAACTACTCGTTGTCCTTTCTAGTGTGAGGACTCTCTAGCATTGGAGCTCGCTAGCATGGGGGCCCCTTAGCTCCATCCACTTGTCCTTAAATAGGATCTCTCCTTGCTCCACCTGTTTCAGCTTAATTTGGGCTCCGCCCACTTAGCAGCTGAAAACAATGCCAGGCCAAATACCTTGTTTTTAGTCCATTAAGTCTTTTCTGTTTTTCCTGGCTTCAACCTTGCTTTTTTAGTCCATTAAGTCTTTCCTTGTTTCCTGTTTTTAGTCCACAAGCTGATAAGCTAATTGGTCACAGCCAAGTTGATCTTCATGCCCCGAATTAAGAGACTGCTGTATCAGAAACCCCTAGATATTTACTAAATCTAGTTTATATTAATCTAACTCCCTACAACAAGGTTTCTCTGTGTACCCCTGGCTGTCCTGGAACTCACTCTGCAGACCAGGCTAGCCTTGAACACACAGATTCTACCTGCCTCTGTTTCCTGACTGCTGAGATTAAAACTATGCACCACCACCACCTGGACCCTTTTTAAATTTCAGTTTCACTTTGTTTGATGTGCACATTGAAAACATACTGGTTTTCATGGAGACCTTATATGTAGCAAAAATATTCGCTTGTTCATTGATCTACAAATTATTTCAGATTTCCTGCATAACAGTTATCTCATCTGAAAACAGTAACTATTGTTTCTTGTTTACCAGGCCCTATGTCTTTCTTTCTCTTGTGTTACAAGTGTCACCTTGAAAATGTCTCCATTGTCACGTTAAACAGCAGAAGAGAAAGCAAATGCCATCCTTTCCCATCATACGAGGAAAGATTTCAGTGCTGTGCAGCTAAATATAATGTTGTTATATATTTTTAAGCTTTATTTTTAAGTATATGTGTATGTCTGTATGTCTGTGTGAATATGTGCATGTATGTG
>CAJQZJ010033821.1:2714282-2765850 GCA_907164525.1 Lophiomys imhausi | reverse complement strand
CAGCTTTTGCCTAGAGGGGTTTGACCTGTCCGAACAGTGGCCTAAACAGAACTGTGGCCAGCTTTAAAGACTAAGGCAGAGCGGCAGAGTTGCTGATACAAAGGAAATAAGTTGGCCTACAGACAGCTGAGGTCTCCCAGAGAGAAGAAAGCCTCAAGCCTTATTTAAGGTGAGATTTCAATAGCCAATTTACCCTGACGAACCTACGTCTGAGATATTCCAGAATAAAGACTGCTAAGTGCATTAAAGGGACTACCCCCGAGACTGGTTTCCTGGCCACTGAGGACCTGCCCCAGAGTCTGTATCCTTCTGAAAGGTTAATAGTTATCAATAGGTTTAGTGGTTAGGTCTTAGGGGTCGTAGGCATTTATAGGGGTCGTAGGCATTTATAGGGGTTGTAGGAATTCATAGGGGTTGTAGGAATTTATAGGATTAATAGTTAAGAAATTGTTGGTGTTTGTTATAAGTGAATTTAGTAATAAATAAGTGTTAAATAATAACTTAAAAGTTCGGTTACAAATCACTGCCACTTCCACTTCCCCTCAGTGGAACAGAGCCCTTCCTCCTAGCTGTCACTTCATCCTTGTGCACAGAGTTATCTTAGTACAATAGTGTGGCCACTACATTGTTTACATGGCTCCTTCAGCCATTCCTAGGAAACTTTTATGAGACTATACTTGTTAAGCCAATATTTTCTTTGTAAATTTACACACCTTTATAGACTCTAACAAAAGAGACTAGAACTACATCTGGGTCTAAGACCAGTGCTCAAATAAAATGTATACTTCCTGTAACACTAGACAGCACTTTACTGTCTCTAATAATGGTTTGTGGTTCCCAGTTCTGCTTCTCCTCTCACATGTCGGGGTGCCACTGTACATGAGACTGGAGAGGATGGGGCAGAGCCCAGAATGGGTGGGGTCTGCAGGATCCTGGTCCAGCTGGGAATGCCGGGGTGAGAGAAAGCCTTCTCTGAAGATCTTAGCATTACAACTCTTTTAGATGATATTAAAACAGACTTCAGATAGTATTTAGTGAAACAACTTATGTGTGTGTTTATTCCAGGGTGAACTGTATAGACTTTGGGAAGTGGGAAGGCATTTCCAGGGTGGATTTACCTTATTGGCTGAATTTTATGTTATTGGGGTACCTCAGTTACATGGAGAGGCATCCCAGTTGCTTAGCTGCGTGACTACCTGGGAAATTGTGGAGCTGGGGGTCACCAGGCTATGTGCCCCAGGGGCATGCAGGAACAGACACAGGGAGGGAGCTGTCTGACTCCTGCCAGTCTCAGGATGAGATTTTCAGTCTCAAGTTTGAGATTTTCAGAGTTTGGACACATCTCTGACCTCACTCTAGCTCCGTATCTGTTCTCATGGGTCACCCAGCCTACATGCCCCACAATGGTTCATGTTCATTCAGTGTCATATTGTAGTTTGTGATTCATCATCATAGCACATAAAGCAATGGTGCAATTCACCCATGAAGTCTTAGATTTGGTGGCTGGTAATTCTTTTTTTTTTTTTTTTTTTTTTGAGACAGGGTTTCTCTGTGTAGCCCTGGCTGTCCTGGACTCACTTTGTAGACCAGGCTGGCCTTGAACTCACAGAGATCTGCCTGCCTCTACTCCCGAGTGCTGGGATTAAAGGCGTGTGCCACCACACCTGGCAATTACAGACAGCTGTGAACTGGGTGGCTGGTAATGCTGACATCAGCAAATACTTGCTATAATGGAGAAAAAGAACTTCCTGCAAGTCTGAAGACTTGAGCTCCAATCCAGGGTCTGGTACCAATTAGATACAACTGATTTCCATGTTTATTATAGTATTGGGAGGGGGGATTATGCCCCCTTTTGTTCCCAAATATCCCCAGGGAGTTTCTACACCCTCTCTACCCCATTTAGCTCCTGTGTAAATGGCACAGAGACATATTTTTATTAACAACCTGCTAGCACAGTGCTGAACAGGTGCTGAGCTATTCTAACCCTACTAAGGCTGTTAATACCCAGATAAATGCCCCATTACTTGCCATCTCAGTCTCGCTTTGGCTCACTCTGCCCATGTGTGTCCCCGTGGCTGCTCTGTCATCACATCCTCATCGGGAATCCTCCTAGTGCCTCCATATGGTCTCTTCACACCTTCCTTCTCTTTCTGCTCGATCTCTCTCCTCTCTCTTCTCCCCATCTGGGACCCTCTCCTGCCTAGTCATAGGTTGATCAGTTTTTAATTGACCAATCAGAGTTAATGGAAAACAATTTACAAATAACATTGAGACTGGAGATGTTTGATCATACCATTTACTGTAACCAGATGTCTGGTCGTAGAAATCAGCATCTGAATACACAGTGCATGGACCAACCCCCAACTTTACATCAGAAAAAAATATTCCTCCTGCATTCTGATCATTCATTGGCAGATTTTTTGTTCTCTTTTTTTAAGACTTGTTTGTGCATGTGCATGTGCACCTCACATATGCAGACACCCAAAGAGGTCAGAAGAGAGCATTAGATCCTCTGCAGCCGGAGGAGCCAATTCTTCCTCATAACCCCCCACCAGCCCATGACATATTCAGAGGGCCTAAGTTTACCAATTGGATGTTGTAGCCCAGAATTTTGACCCTTGATTTAGAGAAGTATTTTTTTTTTTTTTTTGGTTTTTCGAGACAGGGTTTCTCTGTATAACAGCTCTGGCTGTCCTAGACTCACTTTGTAGACCAGGCTGGCCTCGAACTCACAGAGATCCGCCTACCTCTGCCTCCCAAGTACTGGGATTAAAGGCGTGTGCCACCAATGCCCGGCAATGAGAAGCAAAGTATTACAGCTTGAATATGAAACCAAATGTCTAGTACAGCTTCGTGTGCTGAGTCCCTGGTCCCCAGCTAGTAACACTATTTGGGGTAGTTCTGGAAATTTTAGGAAGTGGAGTCCAGTTAAGAAAAGTAGAAAGAGGAGCAGCCTGGGGAGTCTGGCGTCCAACCTGATGAGATGGGTCCCTGGACCAGTCATGTGACTATCCTCCATCTCTGTGTCCCTGTGTCTCTTCTGTTTTTATTAAAAGAATAGAAATCATATTGGAGTCAGAATTCACCCTAATCTAGCATAACCTTATTTTAAAGACTTACATCTCCAAACTCGTGTTTCTAAATAAAATTGCACCATTACATACTTGGGATAAGGGCTACAGCATATCTTTTTGGAGACCATAATCCAACTTACAATAACAATCGTCATCTATGTCTCTTCAGGATTTTTAAAATATATGTATGTGTGTGGGTGTGGGAGCATGTACACATGAGTGCAGGGGTCCATGGAATTGAGAAGAAGGCACTGAAGCCCTAGACCTGGAGCAACAAGTTATGAGCTGTCCAATATGGGTCCTGGGAACCAAACTTGGGTCTTCTTCAAGAGCAGTATTGCTCTTAACCATTGGGCCATCTTTGTAACCCCTGTGTCTTAAATTATGTCTCTATATTTCTTTATGTGTATTTATTTATGTACTCACAAGCCAGAGCTATTTTCTCTAAATTGAAACATTCCTTCCTAGAAAGATGAGAGTTCCCAGAGAAATGGGATGGAAGGGTTAGGAGGTAAAGAAAAAAAATGAAATGTGATGTTTCGGCCTTTTACTACTAATTGTCATAAACTGTTTAGGATAATTAAGAAATGCAAACTAATGGTTATGCAAGCCGGTCATTCTGTTAGGTACTATGACAGCCTATTATAGTTACTTTCTAAGCTAATCAGAAATAAACCTGCTAAGAGACAAGCAACATCTGCTTACCCTAATATAAGAGATAGATAGGGCCTCTTCAAAAACCTCAAGAGATCTGCAGAATATGGCATTCAAAGATGTTTTCTTAAGATTTTTTGATATCGAGACATGTCAGCTCCTGACAGCACCCCCTATTCTACTCTAAGTAGAAGATGAGCATCGAAGAATCTCCAGTGGGAGATGGTTGAATTAGTGGCAAGCCTATCTCTTGGCAATAAAAACCCCTTGCTGCAACTGTAGACAGAATGCTGTCCTAAAAGGACAAAACTTGGAAGCAGGGAAGTCGACAGCCTAGCTCTGCCAAGACAGGGTAGGTAAGTCCTTCAAAACCCCTGCTCTACAATCAATGTCTGTCAGAGAAACGGGGCCAAATGACTGAAGATCGATGCTGTAATGTATGGAGAGAAAATGGGAACTGTCCAGGCAGCCACAGGTATGTCATTTCTTAGTTTGGGAAGCTGCAGGCCCTGTACTTCCTATAAAATCAGATATATTTATCCCTCTCAGGTCTCTGAGGTGGTTGAAGAACAGATAGCTAGAGTCTCATAATTAAATTTTGAGTTGTTTAGGAGTCAAGAGAGTGTTCTAGATCTAAGAAGATACTTTTAAAATTGTGTTGCAAGTTAGTATGAATGTTGAGTCAGATATAGAACTTTAAACTCATGGAGATGTTTAGATAGTAGAATGTTAAAGTCAGGTACCAAATACATATGGACTGGTCATTGGGAGTGTACGTTAAGCCATATAACCCTCGTAACTGTGGCCTAATTACCTCTGTTGTACTGTATTGTATTTATTATTATAAGAGAAAGAGCCATTTGTTGGACTGAAAGGGGAAACTGTAGGGGGAAATAAGATATACCTTAAACTTAAAAGAAAAAAAAAAGGGAAGAGGATGGGGGGGTTGAGGGTGGGAGGGTGGGACTGGAGGGGGAATAGGGAAGGGACTGCGATTGAGATGTAACTTGAAGAAATAAAAAATAAAGGAAAAAAAAGAAAAAAGATGAGAGTAGCTCTTAAGACTCTGGAAATAAAAGAATCATAGAAGGCCAACGAGATAAACCAACTTACAAGGCTCAGAAAGGTCCTGAAAGTTACACATTCACAAAGTCTTTCTTTATCCAAGCTAATAAAAGTTGTAAAGAATTTCTGGGAGCCAGTTGGTGGTGGCTCATGCCTTTAATCCTAGCACTTAGGAGGCAGAGGCAGGCGAATCTCTGAGTTTGAAGACAGCCTGGTCTACAGAGTGAGTTTCAGGACAGCCAGGGCTACACTGAGAGACCTTGTCTCAAAAAAACAAAAAAAGCCAGGAGTGGTGGTGCAAGCCTTTAATCCCCCCATGGCGGGGGAGGGGCAGAGGCAGGTGGATCTCTGTGAGTTCAAGGCCAGCCTGCTCTACAGAATGAGTCCAGGACAGCCAGGGCTTGTTACACAGAGAAACCCTGCCTCAAACAACAAACAATAAGATAATAATAATAATTACTGAGAAAGAAGACTTTCTGGTGAGCTATCCCTGCTTAGTCATGCAGGTTTATGAGTTGTCAGCCATTGGTGGGGAGGAGGAACTTTGGTGAGGTACAGCTGGGTTTTTGAGTCATAGACAAGAGGATCTCTGTGAGGCCAGCCAGGGCTAGCTACATAATGAGACTTTATCTCAAAACAAAACAAAAATTAGTCATGTTGCAACATAACATTGCCCTTTTTTTCTTTTCTTTTTTAAAGATAAATGTATTATGTATACAGCATTATGTCTGTAATGTATGCCTGCACACCAGAAGAGGGCACCAGATATCATTATAGATGGTTGTGAGCCGCCATGTGGATGCTGGGAATTGAACTCAGGACCTCTGGAAGAGCAGTCACTGCTCTTAACTTCTGAGCCATCTCTCCAGTCCTTTTTACATTTTGTTTTGTTTTGTTTTTTAAGACAGGGTCTGTGTCTCTGGCTCTCCTGGTCTCACTTTGTAAACCAGGCTGGCCTCTGTCAGGAGCTGAATGCTCTTGAGGCTCCTTCCTTCCTTCAAGTCCATCTGCTATTCTTAGGTCCTTAACAGTGTTCAAGCAGTGTCAGAAAGCTGTCTAAAAGAGAGTTCAATAAACATGTAAGCTCTCTGAAAAGCTATCTCGCCAGATGTTTTGCAAGGTCTACACTAAAGATGCACCCCAGAGTTGCTTCTTGCTAACACCCAGCTTTTCCTGTTATCAGTTATAACTGACATGGAGTGAAGATTCCCTCATTGCTCATTGCCACTCTTCTTGTTTGGCCAGACTTCACACAGAGTCCGACAAAGGTGATTCTATTATTCCTTATAAGGGTTTTACAAACTGCCTGACTCAGTCCAAACTATTGTAGAAGTTAAAGAAGTCAGTTGATAGAAAAACATATATCTATACTAAATACCCTTGCCAGGCATTGTGTATCTCATTAGGAGACAGGCCTGAGATAGATTTATGACCTCAGATAAGTTTTCACTCTAGAGGTGATAAGACTGACTCCAGATGCAAATCATAAATCCAATTAAGGGCTTTAAACTTCCCATGAACTTAGGATATAATGAGGCTACCAAGAAATTCCTAGATACAGAGCTTAATGACAAAATAAACAAACTGTTTTGTTGAAATTCCTTATACCTTGTCAGGTCGACGTAATATACTGCCATCTTAAACTTATGTACAGGAAAGCAATATTTAACTGAGTACTAAAATATGTGATTGCTAAGTGCTCTCCCATTGCAATGGCTTTATCTGTCCTTGTGATAAATGCCTTTTAACCATGAGGTAATTCTTTCCTTGATGTAGAGAGCCCTCGCTCAGGGTATAAGAAGAAGAGTCACCACAATAAACTTGTCGTTGCTTCCTAGCTTCGTCCATTTCCTCAAGAGCCCCTACTTCCTCATCCCTTTCTTATTAGTTTCATATAACTCACAGATCAGGTAAAAATCTCGGAGCTCCACCATCAACTCCTGAGATAAATTGGTCAAAATGTACTTTAGCCTGCTGAGCCCTCAGTGGGTGGCCTGCCGCCTAGCCGGCCAAGTGCTTTTCTTTTTTTTTTTTTCTTTTTATTTTTTTTTAATAATTTATTTTTTATTTCTTCAAGTTACATCTCAATCACAATCCCCTCCCTACTCCCCCATCCAGTCCCACCCTTCCACCCTCTTCCCCCTCAACCCCCCCTCCCCTTCCCTTCTTTTTTTTTTTTTTTTTTTTTTTAGTTTAAGGTATTTCTTTTTTCCCCCCAACAGCTCTCCCTTTCAGTCCAAAAAACGGTTCTTTTTCTTATAACTATAAATACAATACAAAACAACAGAAATAAATAGGCCACAATTATAAGAGTTATATGGCTTAGCATACATTCCCAATGTCCAGTCCATATGTATTTGGCACCTGACTTTAACATTCTACTATCTAACCATCTCCATGAGTTTAAAGTTCTATATCTAACTCAGCTTTCATACTAACTTGCCTCATAATTTTAAAAATATCTTCTTAGATCCAGAACACCCTCTTGATTCCTAAACAACTCAAAATTTGACTATGAGACTCTAGTTATCTATTCTTCAACCACCTCAGAGACCTGAGAGGGATAAATATATCTGATTATATAGGAACAAAGGGCTGTTTTTACTACCTTGGCTTGCAGTCCCAACCAAAGGAAAAAAAGTTGGTCATTTTAACTCTGGTGGTCAGCGACAAAGGGCTTGCTCTGAGATACAGAAGAGAAACATAGCCCCCCCCTCCTCTCTCTCCAATAAATAGCTACCTTCAAATTTTACCTGCAAGGGTCACCAGCCCTTGCTTGCAGTCAGGGCCACCAAACCCCCAACAGGCCAGAAGGGCACTACATCCAGTCCTAAGACCCTGTGCTGTGTCCCAAGGCTGGACCTTGACAGGCCTTGAACTCACAAAGATCTGCCTCCCTCTGCCTCCCAAGTGCTAGTAGGATTAAAGGTGTGGGGCACTACACCCAACTGGCATTGCCTTTCTACTTGAAGCCCTATGTATTCAGGAGTCCTGGTGACTGACAGGGTACCTATTACACTCACACATGATACACATAGTGTAATGAGCATGTAATTAGGCAGGCAGGAAAACAAAGTAAACTCCATTTTGAGAAAGTACATTTCAAATATTGTGAGACAAGTTGAGTGTCTGTGAACATGAGGTGATTAACACACCACCCAAGCATCCACCCCCTCACGCCAGAGGTGTGATAGCCACATGTGGGTGTCCACCCAAGGGGAGATAACCAAACGTGAGTGGCTATCAGAAAGGGGGGTGAAGCATTATGTCGATCACTGGTATAGACGGAGGGGCTGAAGCCCACCTCGCTATTCCCACTCCTGAGATGGATTGCTGAGAGAAAAAAGGACTTTCGAGCCTCCATCCCCCTCGGCTCCGGCCACGGGGCAGTAGCCGGTAGCTTCCCGCTGAGAGACAATTCGCTCACATCCGAGCCCCCCCCCCCCCAACTGCGCTCCTAAAGAGAAACCAACTCCTTTCATTCATGCAGCCACTGCTCCCCGGACGAGTTGAGCGTCATTGCCCTCTACCTGACTCAGAGCCCCGAGACTTAGACCCTTCCAGGTCGTATACAACTCCATTCTCCTTAAGGAATGGTTATAACACCTAGGACCCTACTGCTCTGAGAATGTATTTATATTTAGTGCTAGCTCTGTTATAGATGTTGATACTGATTTTAGTATTTTGCATTTTTAGAGTGTTTTATATATATATATATATATATATATATATATTGCTTAGCCTGAAGAATGTTTAAAGTATATAAATTATATAAAAAATATAAAATTGTGTTACCACACAAACTTATTGCCTCTGATCTCATATTTGGGGATGCCGGGCTGAATCGTCCACTATCATGGTGAGCTGCCCGTTATAAGTGCTCATGACACATAGTCTACAGTTTGTCCCAGTCCACCTCTTGGTGGTACCAAAAGATCTCCCTCATATTGCTCCAGCGACTAAGGACTAATTAAAACACAGCACCAAAAGGGAACATGGAGATTATTGAAATAAATATGACTGGCCGTACAATATTCCTGGATAATCCATAGATGCCTCATTTTCCAAATCTATCATGTAAACTAGCCGCTAAGAGAGAAAGGCAGTTTCTTTGAAGTCCATTCAGATTATAATCAGATAAACAATGTTGTTCACAAGTATACATTTGAATAGAAAAAAAATGGATGCTCTGGACAAAAGAAGTTAACCTTAGGGCTGGAGAGGTGGCTCACCATACTTGCCTTTAACCACTCCTTCCCATTAAACCCTGATATGCAGCCAGGAGGATCACGAGATCCCAGCCTGTCTGAGATACACAGTGAAGATGAACAAATCGGGGTGTGGTGACTCATGCACCAACTACACTTGCTGAGGCAAGAGGGCTGATGTGAGTTCAAGGTCAGCTTAGACTACAGAGTGAGACCCTGACTAAAACATCAACAACAATAAAAAAGACCATCTGGTCTGACAAGAACAGGATGAACACTTGAAATCTTCCAGGCAACTAACTTTTAATCGTTACTCTACAAACTACTGGGCATGCAGACAGAAATATGACACGTTCTTTCAAGAGACCACATTCTAAAGAGGAAACCAGCTGAGGATGAACGGGGACATGTTCACCGTAGGCATAGGGACTGGCAATCTGCTGGAGAAGGTACCAGAAGTAGTTCAGAGAAGAGTGACGCTGATTGGACAAAAAAAAAATGGGATAGAACGCTTCAGAAAAGGAAGAAAACACCAAGATGGCATAAAGATATAGCAGAACATAACCCAGCGTGCTGAAAACTACAGGCCGGGCCTTTACTATGGCTGGAATATAGGATGTAAGGCAAGGGACAAGTGATGAAGTGTCTCCTGGCAATAAAGATTAATCATCACAGCTGGCACATGAGCAGAACAGAGAG
Source organism: Lophiomys imhausi (assembly GCA_907164525.1). Taxonomy (NCBI): domain Eukaryota; kingdom Metazoa; phylum Chordata; class Mammalia; order Rodentia; family Muridae; genus Lophiomys; species Lophiomys imhausi. The sequence continues at coordinate 2,756,150 of CAJQZJ010033821.1, read as the reverse complement.
TTCTTGTTTGTAACCCTAGATATTCCCTAGGGACTGAGGACTTATCCCCTGGGGATTACGGACTTCAAAAGGGACCAGAAGTCTCCTTACAATGGGACAGGATAAAGCCAGAGGGATTTCAACCAGTGCCAACCCAGCATGATCTCCAGGTTGGTGGGGCACCCTAGTATCAACTATATTTAAGTTAATGATGTGACGCTGTTCTGTAGTCTGTAATATGTGAGAGTGATATTATTATTTAAAAACACATCGTTATTTAAGGTGAAAGAGCCATGATTAACTTACCTCCAAGTGATTTTTTTTAAGTGTGCAAGTAGATGAAGGGACAGAGAGGGACAAAAACAAATATGGCAAGATAATAATAGTGAACGTAGGTAAAGGAGTTCCAGGCAGTTGTGAACTACCTGACATCAATGCTGGGAACCTAACTAGGGTCCTCTGCAAGAGCAGTCTGTTCCCTTAAAGGCTAAACCATCTCTCCAGCTCCGTTTGTTTTTTTGTTTTGTTTTTGTTTTTGTTTTTTTGTTATTGGTTTGGTTTGGTTTGGTTTTTCAAGACAGGGTTCCTCTGTGTGGCCCTAGCTATCCTGCTGAGAATGGAACCTTTCCCTCTCTGCCCATAAAAGTCATACTTTTAATTTTTTTTTCTTATGTAACGCCAGCTGGCCCTGGCACTCACTATTTAGACCAGATAAGGCCTCAAATTCAATTATCCACTCTAACCTATGCCTCTGCCTACCAATGCTGGAATTAAAAGCACACTCGCAAAGCCAAAGTCACGCTTTGAAATTGAACCAGTCTGAAAGCTGGTAAATCTGGCTTCCGCTCTGACCCCTGGTGGTGGCCCAGCACCTAGCGGCTTCTGGGGCAAATTCAAGGCACTTCCGGAAACTGAAGGCCACGCGGATATTTGCATACCCACAATGCACTGCACACGGGTAGTTACATAGTTTTAAAAAATAACTGCTTTTTTGCTTTTTATTCATACCATTACATAATATGATACAAATTTCAAAGATTTACCTAAGATGAATAAAGTAGTTACCATCTTTAGGGGCGAAAAGTTACCATTGGTGACCTAGGAGGTACAATCGGCTGAGAACTGTACACCAGCTCTTCAAAGGTATACTCTGGTTTCTCTTCAGATCGTATAAATCTTTCGCCTTTTACTAAAGATTTCCGTGGAGAGAAACAGTTCTGAGTCTTAAACTAATTTTTTGAGGCCTTGCTTTGGCGGGGCTAATAAAGCTGTGTGAAAAGAAAGACTACTGCTACTTTAAAACTATTTTAACGGTTGTGCAGCTGAAGTCTGCCACCAGATATTCACCGTGAATACTGGTCACTCTGAAAGAAACCTGGTTATTGCATCTCTAAACGTTCACTTGGTGAATTCTACTAGTGCCTACCTACCAAAGGAGAGATACACACAGCAGCTTTCATAAAAACTCAGCACTCGGGAGGCAGAGGCAGGTGGATCATTGTGAGTTCGAGGCCAGCCTGGTCTACAAAGGGAGTCCAGAATAGCCAGAGCTGTTACACAGAGAAACCCTTGTCTCAAAAAACAAAAGAAAGTTGTCACCTCCAAGGTCATCCCGTTTTCTTTATCTTCTGTGTCATTAAGTGGAAAAAAAAGAAAAAGAAAAAAACTCGAGAAACAGAATGGACGTGTCCAGCAGAGTATAAGACTATTCATAATTGCATCATAGATGTTGTGATAAAATACCCTGTCCAGCTGGGCGTGGTGGCCCACGCCTTTAATCCCAGCACTCGGAGGCAGAAGCAGGTGGATCTCTGTGAGTTCAATGCCAGCTTGGTCTACAAAGTGAATCGAGGACAGCCAAGGCTACACAGAGAAACCCTGTCTCGAAAAAAAAAAAAAAAATACCCTGCCCAAAACAAAAGTTCATTTTGGATTAGGGACCCAGAGGGAGAGTCCATAATGGTGGGTGGGGGGAAGCATAGCAGCAGGAGGCTGGAGCAGGAAGCACGAGGTAGAGAGAATGAACTGGAAGCAAGGCAAGGCTATAAACTCTCAAACCACACCACCACCACACTCAATTGACATACTTTTGCCACAAGGTCAGACCTCCTAAAGGTTCCATGACATTCCCCCACACAGCACCATTAACTTAGAAACCAAGTTCAAATACCTGAGCGTGTGGAAGACATTTCTCATCCAAATCACCATAATGGAATATGGTTCTTCTTTGGGGAATTGTAGGCTTGTATAGACCTCTAGGGTTGTTTTAAGGTTTACAAATTCATAATAGCCAAGTACCTTGTACACTGTAACACAGAGACCACAAGTTAGATCATTTAGCTCTTTAAATGTTAGGCTCACCATCTGCCCCCTAGTGCCTGATCCATGGATAACATATTAAAGGAAAGCCAAAGCAAGATTTCTTGCTTGGGAAAAGAGGGGCCAGATGACAAAAAGGAACACGTTGGGTCAGAGGACACCACCACTAACCTAAGGTCTACTCTAAACATGTCTTAGTTAGGGTTTCTATTGCTGTGAGATAAAACACCATGACCAAAAACAACTTGGGAAGGAAAGGGTTTATTTCTGACAACAGTCGTAATCCATCACACAAGGAAGTCAAGGCAAGAAACTGGAGGCAGGAACTAAAGCAGAAGCTTCTATGGGAACTGCTTACTGGCTTGTTCCCTGTGGCTTGCTCAGCCTGCTTCCTTACAGAACCCAGGGCCACCTTCCCAGAGATAGTACCACCCCCGGTGAGCTGAGCCCCCCCCATACCAATCATTAAGCAAGAAGAAAGTAACTGGCAGACTTGCCTAAACGCCAGTCTTATGGAGGCATTTTCTCATCTGAGGTTTCTCTTCTAAGATGCTCCAGCATGAGACAAGTTAGCAAGAACACTACAAGGACATGTACCACCATGTTTTGGGGGAATTATAAGTGTGTAAGATGCCTTCTCATGCTAGTAAACTACCATAGTTCTGTCATCTGCGTTTCTAGATCATTCACCAGTAATAAAAACTTTAACAATTATCAAAATTCCATGGTTGTTCTGTCATATAAAATACTACTAAAACCTAAAGGAATAAAGACTTGAGTGATACGCAAGAAAAAAGTTGTTACATCATGCATGTTTCCATTAAGCACATTTATTATTAACTATGTTAAATTATTAATATCAATACCACCTCGCTATAACTGGCTGCTTTGTTATCTGTGACAAAAACTAGGGAATCCTAATTGTTCTAAATTATTAAATATGCCCTGAAAACTCAGAAAATAAAGCCCAATTCTTTGCTCCAAAACAAAAGTTGCCATGAGAGTCCATTCACCTCCCGTTTCTGTATATTTCCCTTGCTGCCTAGTCAGCTGGGAAAGACAAACATTCATGTCTGCTTCTGGCCAAATGCGTGCCCTCTGAATGGCTACTCGGGTTCACCTACAGGGATACCCCAGGGAAGCCAGGAATTGGACAGTGGCTGTCCTTAGTCATCCCAGGAATCTTTGTCACCCTCCCTGAAGAGTTAGTTCATTGATTTTTTTGTTTGTTTGTTTGTTTGTTTGTTTTTCAAGACAGGGTTTCTCTGTGTAACGGCCCTGGCTATCCTGGAACTCACTCTGTAGACCAGGCTGGCCTTGAACTCACAGAGATCCACCTGCCTCTGCCTCCCAAGTGCTGGGATTAAAGGCATGTGCCACCACGCCAAGCCATTACCGACAGCTGTAAACTGCCATGTGAGTGCTGGGATTTGGTCCTTTGGAAGAGCAGTCAGTACTCTTAACCGCTTAGCCATCTCTCCAGTCCTCGTTTTCCACTTTTTTTGTTGTTGTTGGTTTTTTGTTTGTTTTTTGTTTTTTGTTTTTGTTTTTCTAGACAGGGTTTCTCTGTGTAACTCTGGCTGTCCGGGACTCACTTTGTAGGCCAGGCTGGCCTTGAACTCACAGAGATCCGCCTGCCTGTGCCTCCCAAGTGCTGGGATTAAAGGCGTGTGCCACCATGCCCAGCCCTTCCACTTTTATTCTAAGTTGAAAGAGAGTTTTCTCAGCCGAAGATCCTGAAAATCGGCTCTGTTCACAGAGCACAGTTAAGCTCGTCAATGCCTGGCAAAGGGACATTTATGGAGGACTAAAGCACGGAAGTGAAGCACCCACTTCTGAGGTAATAACCAAAGGAAGACCCAGATCCAATAGGGACCTCTGAGCAGGAATGCAAGCAACCATAGACTCAGAAATAAGGCCAAGAAGTAAGAAACGGACTGAGACAGTAACAGGGACGTGGTTAGGAAAGCAAGCCTTTGCCTGTCCTGTCAGAAGCTCTGTTCCCTGAATTGTAAAGTGAGGATAGTAACACACCTCACAGGGCTATACTGGGGCTTAAACAGGGCATTTGAGTAGCACTTTGTAAACTCTAAAGCAGGCCACAAACACTACTTATCCCTGAACTCTGCGGAGTTGCTCAGTGGTTCAGAGTGCTTGCTGCTCTTGCAGTTCCCAGAACTCACTTCAAGCAGCTCACAATTTCCTGTAACTCCAGCTCCAAGGGATCCTCTGGCCTTTAGGAACATCTACATACACATTCACATAAACACACACATACACAAATAAAAATAAAGCAGGTGTTTTACAAATAAATAAACTCCAATTTATCATGACTCATCCTCAAATTCTTTTCTGTAGCAAAGGCAAGGATCTGGCTTTACTGCATAGTGGCAGTTTCAAGATGATAAGAAATTTCTCAGCTGCTGGCAAGAGTTCCAGGCTGTGTCTCCTGCGGCTCACTCCAGGTGACACTGATGGCTATAAGTTTGTTTGTTTGTTTGAATTATTTATTTTTATCTTATGTGCATTGGTATTTTGTCTGCATTATGTCTGTGTGAGGGTGCTGGATCTTGGGGTTACAGACAGTTGTGAGCTGCCATATGGATGCTGGGGATTGATTGAACCCAGATCCTCTGGAAGAACAGCTTATGCGCTTAACCACTGAGCTATCTCTCCAGCCCCGGCTATAAGTTTTTATAGCGATACATAACCCAAAAGTGTTCCCACAACCATTTAATGTTTACAGCAGGTAAAAATCTCATTTGAGAGACTAGGACTCATTTCAGTAGTAGAACCCCTGCCTACTATATTCAAGTCCTTCATTTCAACACCAGAAGGTTAAAAAAGAAAAAAGCATTTGATCATTATTTGAGTGGATCCCTTTATATATTTTTTGTGTCCATTCTTGGCCAACGTCTTCAGGCATCACACTCACCCTAGAGGGTGGTAGTTTATTGCCTATGCCAAGGAACACCACTCCCAAAAATAGAAAAGATGAGCCTTTTATACACGCTCCAAATGCAGAGGTTTGAAAGCACCAGTCAGGCGGGACTTTAGAGAAGGTGGTTTGAATGAATGCAAATAAGAGTATGTGGGTGAACACTTGCAAACCAAAGCGCCTGCTTTTCCTCTTAGTAACAATCACCAGCCTAGGACTCGATTTTCAAGCTGTAAAGAAAGAGCAATGTTTATCTTCCAGGATTGTGTGGATTAATAATTGGTGATACAGTGAAAGTTTAGTGTAAAAGACTACACAAATCTAATCTCTAGCACCTTTCACATAAAGAATTACATGGTCATCTCCCTAACTGATCCCTCTTTCTTCAACCTCACCCACAGTTTGCTATGTGTTTGCCATATACCCTGCTTTCATCAGCAAACTACTTTCTGTGCCCATTCTTGGAACAGAATTTTTCAAATACCCATTTCATTTTTTTTTCCCCAAATTACCCTTTATATTAAAACACTCAGACAAGGTAGAACATAGTGGTGCATCCTTTTAGCCTTTTAATCCCAGCACTTAGGAAGTAGAGCCAGGTGGGTCTTTGTGAGTTCAACACCAGCTTGGTCTACATAATAAGACCCTGTGTTTAAAAAATTATTAAATATTTTTATTATTATTTTAAAAACTTTGGGACAGTTTCATTTTACCTACTTAGCCCCAAGAAACAAATTACCTGGTTGCCAATTTTCTCTGTTCTCTATACCAGGTCCCAGGGGAGTCCAAAACCAACCTAGTAAGTACACCAGCCAGCAAGGCTGTACAGTTCCAGGGCCAGGCTGTTATAAACTGAAGTTTCCAGATAAAAACCAGACCTAGCTGGGCGGTGGTGGCGCACGCCTTTAATCCCAGCACTTGGGAGGCAGAGGCTGGTGGATCTTTGCGAGTTCGAGGCCAGCCTGGTCTACAAAGTGAGTCCAGGACAGCCAGGGCTACACAGAGAAACCCTGTCTCAAAAAGGAAAAAAAAAAAATACCTAACTTAAGATTCTTCAAAGTTAGTTGGCATATCTGAACTTTCTCTGTTTATGGAGAGTTGGATTTTTGCAGATTCAGAGCCAAATTATTCTGCGCTATCTTTAATCCCTTTGAATACACCCACATCTGTATCTAATCTAACATCTTCTCAACTATCAGATCAGAAAAAGAAAAGCTTTTGAATTTAGCAAACCAGTAGTTTCCACGAACAAAAACAAAGAACCATATATCATCTAACCACTGTAACAAACTCTCCTGCTGTGCTGTATCCTGCCTGCCTGGGGTTCCCATTGCATTTTTTAAGTGTCTTTATTTATGACTTTCTTTTGTTTCGCAACTATAAAAATTTCACGAACTATAAAAACTTCATGAAACTACTCCCGTGTTAGAACATGTTCTTCAAGGCAACCTGAATCCATGTTCCTAGACCGTGGTGGTTCGCATTTGGCTCAAGAAAAACACTTGAGGCGAGAACTGTCTTGTGCACCGACACTATGTCAGGCAAAGTTGACCCTGAGAAGACAGGAAGCTGCATAAATGGACAAACTCAAAGAAAGAGGAAGCTGCAAGTCAGAGCAGCATCAGAAACTGGGCACCGGAAGTCACTGACTGAGCTAGGGGGCAGGTAAGAATGTAAGCCACCTGTTGTAATAGGGATGGGCTCTTTACATAGTTCTGCCCAAACTCAAAACCCCAATGACTTAATACAACCGGGCTTTAATGCAAAGTTACTGTAGGTCGGCCTGATCCTGCAGGGCAACCGTCTCAGCTGGGTAATTTCACTCTTAGGTCTTTGGGACTGAGGAAAGGATGGAATTTACATCTGGAAATGAAGTGTGTCCATTTTGCTCGAAGTCTATTATTCAAAATTAGTCAAATGGCAAGTGCCACCTCACCCCTGGCCTGACTCCTCTTGCAATTAGGTTTCACCTAATGTAGATGTGGGAATATAATCCAAAGATGTCATCCATGATCTCTCCCCTCCTTCTAGGCACACATGCACTTTCTCATCAAGAAGTAGGTATAGCCGGATGTGGGTGCACACCTTTAATCCCAGCACTCGGAAGGCAGAGGTAGGTGGATCTCTCTGAGTTCAAGGCCAGCCTGGTCTACAGATTGAGTTCCAGGACAGCCAAGGCTATACAGAGAAACCCTGTCTCAAAAAGCAAAACAAAAAAAGAAGTAGGAAGCCGGGCGGTGGTGGCGCACGCCTTTAATCCCAGCACTTGGGAGGCAGAGGCAGGCGGATCTTTGTGAGCTCGAGGCCAGCCTGGTCTACAAAGCGAGTCCAGGACAGCCAGAGATATTCAGAGAAACCCTGTCTCGAAAAACCAAAAAAAAAAAAAAAAAGAAGTAGGTGTGGTGTCCTTCACCTTTAATCCCAGCACTCTGGAGGCAAAAGCAGGCACATCTATAGTTCAAGGCCGCCCTAGTCTACATAGTGAGTCAGAACAACCAAGGCTACAGAGCAAGCCCTGTCTGAAAAACAAACAAAAATGAGGTTCCATTCCCAGCACGCACACAGTGGCTCACAACCACCTATAAATCCAGTTCCAGGTGATCCAATGCCCTCTTCTGACCTCCAAGGACTCCTGCACACATACAGTGCACATATATACACCGGGCTCACACACTCATACACATAAATGTATTATTTATATACATAGTTTTGTTTTTTTGGTTGGTTCCCCCCCCCCCCCCAGGCAGGGTTTCTCTGCCAGGTAGCCCTGGCTGTACTGGACTCACTTTGTAGACCAGGCTGGCCTCGAACTCACAAAGATCCGCCTGCCTCTGCCTCCAAAGTGCTGGGATTAAAGGCGTGTGCCACCACCGCCTGGTGCATAAATGTTTTGTTTTTTTTTTTTTAAGATGTAGTAAACTGGAATGATGGAAGGCCATTGCTGTGGACTGGGTTCTTTGTGGGGCTCCAAACAGATCAGACCAAACCAAAAAGATAAATCTACTTAATCAGATTAAGGAAGCCGATAGAGCCCCAAACACAGCCACTTTTCTCACAAACGAGATTCCAGTCTCATGAGTCACCACAGTGAGGAAGTACCTTCTGCTTTAATCCTTAGAGGAAAAAAAAACTTGTAACCTCGTGTTACCAAGCAAATCTCCCCAGCCTCATATTGTTCTGTTTCCTTTTCCCTGTCTCACAAAGCCCTGTTTTGCCCCTGTCCAACATGAGTTGTCATTCTGCTCTGTAGAATGAAGACTGCCACCATTCACAAGTTCTTACCAAAAACCAATTAGAGGCGTTTCCATCCCTCCCTGGATGGGTAGAGGAGTAGACATCTAGTTATATCTCTAATTGCCCCTGGAAAGCCCAGAGCTTCGTGCCTGCTAAGTGCATATCTTCTGACCCTGCGCCACACTGAGCCCAGCCCCAGAAACTGCTCTGAAAATACAGTAAAAGCTCCCCCACCCCTTGCATAGGGATTCATATCAAGAAGGAAATTTTCATTTATAGGAGTGTCTCCTTTCTGCACCAGGAAGGGGAGGGTAACCAAACTTCAGATTCCTGTCAACAGAATACTGACTTAAATCTGAAAAACAAACTTCATCCTTACTCACCTGCTCCTCCTGGCTCTCTAGTTGTCACCTCTTTTGTTTCTCCCAAAGACATTTTTTAAAACCTGAATTCAAAGCCTCTTCCTTGAAACTAACTCATTTTTCTGGCTGTTTGCCATGTATCCATCAAGTGTAAAATGCAGCTCCTTTCCCACCCATGGTTTTATCTTCTAAGGTTTCAATTACCTTTGCTAAACTGTAATCCAAAAATATGAAATTAAAACTACTAGAAACTTAAAAAGAATTACGTTTTCAGATCTCAAGCAGTTATGAGTAGCATGATGAAGCTTTACACTATGGTGCTGGTCTGCCGTGGGACCCAAAGCATCATATTACCCACTGAGTTGTTGCTAAGACTGACAGAGCAGTTGTGGTGCTGATATGGATAAATAACAATGTATAGGCATTCATAGAATCCAATAGTGTTGTTACTTGAAGCACATGAATCTCACCCAGAAATCCCATACTCAGAGAGAGCTAGCAGGTAGGAAGTCAGGTTTATTCAAGGACTGGCACACAGGGAAGATGGAGGAGGCTAGCATACCCGCTAAAAACCACCTCAGGAAACCCAGGGATAGGGAAGGAATTTTTTGTTTTTTTTTGTTTTGTTTTTCGAGACAGGGTTTCTCTGTGTAGCCCTGCTGTCCGGGACTCAATTTGTAGGCCAGGCTGGCCTCGAACTCGCAAAGATCCGCCTGCCTCTGCCTCCCAAGTGCTGGGATTAAAGGCGTGCGCCACCACCGCCCGGCTAGGAATTCTTATATAGGGAAGAAAGGAGATACGTGGTGCATGGGCAGAAGACCCTATGCTAAGTGGTATCCTCAATCATTTATGGTATAAGTTTTCTTTTCCTTTTTTTTGGTGGGGGAGCATGGGGTGGATTTTCAAGACAGGGTTTTGATATGTACCCCAGGCTGGCCTCAGACTTACAGAGATCCACCTGCCTGAGCCTCCCAAGTGCTAGGATTAAAAGCGTGTGCCACCACTGTCTGGCTATTTTTCCTTCTACATGGAACATTATAATTGACCTCTACCTCAACTTCCTAGGGCTTTTTCCTGTCCTATATATTTTTTTAGATTTATATATGTGGGTGTTTTGCCTGCATGCATATATACAAACCATCGAGGCCAGAAGAAGACATTAGATGCCCTGGAACTAGAGTTACAGACAGTTGTGAGCTGTCATGTAGATGGTGGGAATCAAATCCTGGTCTTTTGGAAGAGCAGCCAGTGCTCATAACCACTGAGACATGTCTCCAGCCCCTGGCTAACTATTATATCAACTTATTCTCCCTGAGCTTCTTCAGTATCCATGTGGGGCAGTCAATTACTTGGCCTCATTACACTCCTGCTAGATGCACAAAGAGAACTTGGGACAGGGAGTGGACTTAAGCCTAAATTCTCAAGAACTACATGTTCTTCTAAGAGCCATAGTCCTTCAGGCCGATGTGGGGCTCCACTTTTTCCAGAGACTTCCAAGACCTATGCTGATTCCATTACAGGATCACCCATGTAACCTTATACAGAATGTCACCAGAGAGTTTGTGGTCATTTTTTCTCAAGTATCTCAATAATCAGAAAAGAACTGAAAGAACAGAAAGAAAGAACAGAAAGAAGCCGGGAGTGGTGGCGAACGCCTTTAATCCCAGCACTGGGGAGGTAGAGGCAGGCAGATCTCTGAGTTCGAGGCCAGCCTGGTCTACAAAGCAAGTCCAGGACAGCCAGGGCTGTTACAAAGAGAGACCCTGTCTCGAAAAACCAAAAAAAAAAAAAAAAAAAAAACAGAAAGATTCTAAACTATCCTCAGAACACTATCTGGCCTCCAACTCATTTTTCTGTCCCCTCCTTCTGAGTGCTGGGGTTAGCAGCAGGCACCACCATACCGGGCTTTCATTCCCCTCTTGTTTAATAAGTGTATACCCCCAAATCATAAATATTTTTATGTTTCTACATATTCAATAACTGGATAAGAGTCCATCAGTCTACATGCTCTGTTTTAACAATCTTCTTATTGTGGAGCACTTGGTTCCCTTCCAGTTTGTGGCTTTTACGAAACACACTACAATGAATGTCTTTCACATACATGTGCACATGGTCTTTTGCTTTGTTTAATGTTTCCTTAGGGCTAATTCCCATGAGAGCCATCACTGGATTTCAGGGTGTGAACAACTTTATAGCCACTGAAACATGCCGCTCTAATGGGTCCCCAAAAGGTTGTGACTTCCAGTCCATTCGCCCATAGAGTCCCCAAAACCTTAACACCTTCAAGAAGAAGGGCATACCCTTACCTGGTTTTTTATTTGAGTTGGGGTGGGTAAGAGTTAGCTACAATACATTTATAAAAAAAAAAAAAAACAGTACAAACACAGAGACACACATATGCAGACCATTATTAAAATCAATTAAACATTTTAAATTTATTATTTTATGTATGTGATTGTTTTTGCCCCCACAAGTAGGTATCTGGACCTTGTGCATGTAGTGTCTGCAGAGGCCAGAAGAAGGCATCAGGTCCCCTGGAACTGCAATAACAGATGGAGCCATCATGTGAGTTCTGAAAACTGAACTCTATCATTTTGAAAACACTACCTTGGTAGGTATACCTGTGTGTGCATGCTTGTCCAGATCACATGTGAAGTCAGTTCTCTCCTTCCACCTGCTTGTGGATTCTGAGGGTCAAACTCGAGTGGCCTGACCCACTGAGCCATCTCGAAGGCCCTAAGTAATGCTTTTCATGATCCCTTTTCTCCCCTCATCCACAGATAATTAGCCAGCACCCTGTCTAGCTGGCAGGGCTGCCTCCACCCTCCCATGCCCCACCCCACCCTGCAAAACACAGAGCCCTTCCTTGCTTGGATTGAGTAAACTTCCTTTCCGGTTCAGGCCTCTCTCTACTTCTGCACCTCAGAACCGGTCTGGTGGGAATCTACTCTCAGGTGTTGGAATGAAGATGTCAGAAATGCTGGTGGGGCTGGCAAAGACTGGGTGCCCTGGGTGATCGGTGGAATAACAATTCTGCCCTTACACACACGCACAGACTCACAGAACCCCAGTGCACCCCTGCATGTCCTTTCCAGCTCAGCCCCAAGACTCTTTTTCCTGTTGCTAACAGGTGAAACCAGGAAATATATGTGAGGCACACGTACATTAGAATCTGCAAGTGAAAAAACAAAACCCTCAAGAGGTGCTCCCCTTTCTGCTGTATCCAAATCAATGCAGGGTTTGACTGGACCCTGGAGTTTTTGTGTTCATTAATCACTCAAGGCAATTTTTCGTGTCCATTAGGCCACAGTGGAGGCAAATTAGGGGAGACCTCAGGAAGCCTCCTGTGAGAAGACCAGGGTGACCCTCGAATTCATGGGTCATCCCAGGATGCTTCCTCTAGGACAGTAAACTGCATCTGCCCCTGCATCTCTCCCAGGTCCAAGAGACACATCCCCCAGGGAGGGCAGGGAGGGGAGTGGTCAAAAATTGAAGAAAAAGAAATTTGTATTTTAGCTCTACATGCTTTTGATAGAGGATGTTAGGCAGGAAGAGAGTAATCAAAGAGTCGTTAATAGCCAGCTGCTTCCTAGGGACCAACTAGGACAGAATGTACATCTGTCTGCTTCCTCTCCTAAAAATGGCAAGAACCACCAAGCAAGTGCATACCCTGCCTGTGACCCTTGTTGAGACATATGAATACCTATGGGTAACATCTTTTGACACAAATAGCATGGTTAATAGCCAGTAACTCCTGTAACCCAAACTTTTTTAAATTATTAAACACTTATTAGTAACTATTTACTTATAACAAATATAAACACTTAACTGCTAACCCTACAAATGCCTACAACCCTATGACCTAACCACTAAACCTATTGATAACTATTACAACTATTTTCCCAACCTCTTAGAAGGATACAGTCTCTGGGGCAGGTCCTCAGTCATCAGGAACATATAGTCTCTGTGATAGACCCTTTAATGCACTTAGCAGTCTTTCTTCTGGAACATCTCAGATGTAGATCCGTCAGGGTAAATTGGCTATGGCAACTTCACCTTAAATAAGGCTTGAGGCTTTCTTCTCTCTGGGAGACCTCAGCCAACTGTAGGGCCAACTTATTTCCTTCGTATCAGCAACTCTGCCACTCTGCCTCAGTCTTTAAAGCTGGCCACAGTTCCGTTCAGGCCACTGTTCGGACAGGTCAAACCCCTCTAGGCAAAAGCTGAGCCACAGGGTTTAGTCCTTGGCCTTTTGCTGACTTGTTGAGGCTTTACTCTGCTCACCAGCTTCTTTCTGCCTCAGGGAGATCTGGTCATCAGTCCATCAGCTCTTTCTCCATCAGACAATACAAACTACTCGTTGTCCTTTTTAGAGTGAGGTCTCTCTGGCATTGGAGCTCTCTAGCATGGGGCCCCCTTGGCTCCATCCATTTGTACTTAAATAGGATCTCTCCTTGTTCCACCTGCTTCAGCTTAATCTGGGCTCTGCCCACTTAGCAGCTGAAAACAATGCCAGGCCATAAACCTTGTTTTTAGTCCATAGAGTCTCTCCTTGTTTCACCTGGCTTCAACCTTGTTTTTAGTCCATAGAGACTCCCCTTGTCTCACCTGACTTCATCCTTGTTTTTAGTCCATAAGGTGATAAGCTAATTGTCCACAGCCAAGTTGATCTTCATGCCTCAGATTAAGAGACTGTATCAGAAACCCCTAGATATTTACTAAATCTAATTTATATTAATCTATCTTCCCTTACAAATTACAAACCCCTTTAACAAGTGGCTTGGTCACTGTTGGTGTCACCCTTTGATGGAGAACTGGAGCTTCCCTGGTACAAACAAGGCTGTGGACATCCAGTGATGAAGAATCTTGTTTCACAAGCTAAGACCACAGCGTAAAACCAGAAAGCACCACACATCTGTAATTCCAGCACTTAGAAGGACAAAGGCAGGAGGATCAGGAGTTCAAGACTCTCCTAAGCTATATAGCAATTTTGAGCCCAGTCTAGGCTAAATAAGACATTGAAGAGAGGGAAGAGGGGAGGGAGTGGAGGGAGGGGGAAAGAGAGAGAGAGAGAGAGAGCTGTTTTACAACCTTAAGAAGACCAGTCTTTGGGGCTGGAGAGATGACTCAGAGGTTAAGAGCACTGACTGCTCTTCCAGAGGTCCTGAGTTCAATTCCCAGCACCCACATGGTGACTCATAGCCATCTATAATTAGATCTGGTGCCCTCTTCTGGCCTGCAGGCATACATGCAGATAGAACACTGTATAGATAATAAATAAACAAATCTTTAAAGAAGATCAGTGTTGCAGCTAGAAAAGGATCAGTCTCAGCTCTGTGGTTTTACTTTCTAAACTATCCTGTCTTCCCAATTCTGCCATAAACACACATACACAGGAGAACCTCATGTTATAAAAACTTCAATAATATTCATTAGTATTATGGGGCTGCTTGTCTGGGGCCTTTCTAAAGGACTTACAGCAGAAACTGGGGTAAGGTGTGGGGAGGGAAATGGGCCAGTCAGCCCATTTGGCCCACCAGGTGCCCAGTTCCTCTCCCTCAAATCCCACAGTCACCCAATAACCTTCATTCAGCAGTGTTCATTTAGAAGATGAATTAAAGAAAATAGAAAGCAACAAGAACCAGAGCTCTCTCCCTGTATCCTTGGCCTCCAGCAAGAACATCTGGAAACAGCTTTGGAATCTCTGCCGTAATTGACGGGTTTCTATCATCCTGCTCTCTCAAAAAAGGAAAAACAAAGACCAGGCAAGGTGGCACATGCATATAATCCCAGCACTCAGGAGGCAGAGGCACGTGGATGTCTGTGAGTTTGAGGTCGTCTTGAGTTACAGAGTGAGTTCCAGGACAGCCAGGGCTACACAGAGAAATCTATAACTGGTCTTTGCTACTTTGTGGGTTCTTCTTTATCCCTCTCTTTATCCTCCCCCTGCACAGTTTCACCCCCTAACACTAGATAGAAAAGAAACAAGGATAGAGAGGAAAGGAAGAAGATCCCTGAACAAAGTCAGGGGTCGGAAAGGGGATGACGTTATTGTTAGACTACTTCCTGTTTATTAGACTGCTTCCTGTTTATTAGACTACTTCCTGTTTATTAGGTGTGTCGAGTTCCTTGGGGAAAATTTGATCTCCGCCATCAGTATATCTAATTTCTTCTTCTTTGCCCATGACTACTTAACAAACTGCAACAACAACCAACAACATACCCCACCTCAGGGCCCTAGCATTTATATATACCCTCTGAAAAGTTTCCAGGATTCCAAACGTCACCCAATCGCAGAAACTGTCTGCAGCTGGCAAAACCGTGCCTCTGCTGGAGCATGAGGAAAATCACAGTCAGCTGCTGCAAAGCAGGCCATATCCCCACACCTGGAATTAAAACGAAAGCATATTCTTATAGTATTTTTGTGGAGCTTGGGGGGTTGTTTGTTTGTTTTTCAAGACAAGGTTTCTCTGTGTAACAGAGCCCTGACTGTCCTGGACTTGCTTTGTAGACCAGGCTTGCCTTGAACTCACAGAGATCCGCCTGCCTCTGCCTCCTGAGTGCTGGGATTAAAGGTGTGCGCCACCATGCCTGGCTATGTTTTTTAAAAGAAACCAAAATTCCAGAATTCTCACTACAGAAACACTGTCTCATAAAAAAAAAACACACAAGAAAAATCTGAAAATATCTTTGCCTTGTAAATCTCTATCTACCCAAGTGACCAGGCTTTCAGTCTCCTGTTTCCATTTAAAATTTTCAAAGTGGAACCTGGGGCTATGACCTGAAAGAGATTTAAGATGACAGACAGAATGTGTTTAAATGTATACGTCTAAGACCTATACAAGCTGGAAAAAAATTTTTTTTATTCCAAGCTGGTTTCTTTTTGTGCGTTAGTCAGAACCATTCACCTGCTATCATTAAAGGGGTTTTTCCTTTAGTATCTCTAAATGTGCAGAGTGATTTCTCATTGGTAAGGCATATTAATTCTAAAGCTTAAAGAGCTAGAACTTTTCTTCAGCTAGACATCTCAAAGAAGGATATTAAAAGCAACAAACTTTCCTTACTTAAGGCCAGAGTGTTTTGTGACTTTGCGTTTAATTTTATTAGCACGACTTCCTCATCCCAAATCCAAATAATGTAACTCATGAAATAGCACTTCCATTATTCAAAAACTTCTGTTCTTTTTTTAAATTTATTTATTTTTATTTTATGTGCATTTGTATTCTCTCAGCATGTATATCTGTATGAAAGAATCAGATCTTGTAGTTACAGACAGTGGTGACCTGCTATGTGGTTGCTAGGAATTGAACTCCAGACCTCTGGAAGAGCAGTCAGCGCTCTTAACTGCTGAGCCATCTCTCCAGCCCCTGATCTTTTTTAGATTCATTTATTTCATGTATATTTGCCTACATGTGTATCTATCCACCATATGAGTGCCTGGAACTCTGAGAGGGCACCAGATACTCTGGAATTGTGAACAAATTTGAATTATAGACAATTGTGAGCGTCCATGTGGGAGCTGGTAATAGAACCCAGGTCTTCTTTAAGAACAAGTGTTCTTAACTGCTGAGCCAGCTCTCCAGCTCCTCATCTGATTTTTAAAGTTTGCTTCGTCTTTAACCCTCGTTAATTGCATCCTTTGAGCAGCATAATTTAGAAAGTCATTATGAAGACTTTCTCTTGAAAACCCACACCCATATTTGGGTGTGTCCTGTCCTTTTCCTGTGTGACTCTCTTTAAATACCCACGCTTCAGTCTGAAGTGTGTACTATCATCGCTTATCTCTACTTAATAAACTCCATGACTCCGGTTCACTCTGACTTGCACTGGAACCCTTGTCTGCCATGTAGCCAAGGATCTGCCTTTGCTTGAGCTAGGTCCCTAGGCAGTAAACTCCTCAGGCTACTGACATCAGAGGTAGGCTACATCTTCCCCCAACAACTGCCAGGTGCGCACTTAAGTATTTCCTAAGCATACTGTTTCACACTGAGCCTCCTCCCAGCCCAGTTTTCCTGGATCTGGATGGCCAACAACTTACTTGTATGGATGCTTCCCAGAGAGATTGAAGATGTAACTGAATTGGTAGAATGCTAGCCCATGTGGTATATTCAAAGCCATGGGTTTGATCTCTAGCACCACACAAAACCAGAAATGGTGAATTAGAACCATTCCTAATGGGAGGTAGAGGCAGGAGGATCAGAAGTTCATGATCACTCTCAGCTACATAGTAAATATGAGGTCAGCCTGGGCTATGTGAGATCCTTTCTCAAAACAACATGCACAAAAGGAAGGGAAAAAAAAGAAGGAAGGAAAAGAAGAAAATTCTTCCCAAGACATCTAAAAGCAGTGCGTATTTTTAGCTGTTGTGATGCAACGTATCTGTTTTAAGTCATTGAGATAGCACAGCCTTACTACCGAGAAATACCAGGTGATGAAGACTCCTTGGGGAGACAGCTCAGTCTGTAAAGTACTTGGGAGCCCAAGTCTAATCCCCAGTATGAGTGAATCCCTAGGGCTCACTGGCCAGCAACCCCAACATAATCCATGCACTCGAGGTCCCAGTGAGATACCCTGCCTCAAAAAACCATCGTGAACAGTTCCTGAGGAGCACTACCAGAAGTTAACCTCCACATGCACGCGCGCGCACACACATACACACATACACACACACACACACACACACACACACACACACACACACACACACAAGACTTAGTGACCAGACTCTTCTATGACTTCTAGCAAGTTAAGGCATGTCCCTGGGCTGGCCCTAGATGATGCCATAAAATGCCTGCCTGCAAAGCCTCACTGCTGCCAGGAAAACTGACTATTCCAGTCAAAGCCTGGTAATAAAGCCAGGTCCCGAAGCAACCTCATGGACCAATTACTTGAGAAATGGGGATATGGCTCAGTCTATCTGGCTTTCAAGAACTCTTGATCTCCAACAGATACACACACACACACACACACACACACACACACACACACACACACACGCACCAACTTGTTTTCTGTACTCCTTTTTTGTTGTTGTTGTTAAAATCTAATACTCTGAGTTGCCTTCTCCAGAATCTGAACACTGTCTCTTTGAAACACAAAAAGTTCAAGAAAAATTACTCTCATTGTAGCTCCCAGCTAACAAAGCACCTTGTTCTAACTCCAACACCAGTCTTATTCCATCACCTGGCATTTCTCCATAGTAAGGCTGTACTATCTCAATGACTTAAAACAAATAACTTGCATCACAACTAACTCCTAAACCTGGTAGATAAACCAGGTATGGTGTCTCAGGTTTATAATCCCTGCTCTCCAGAAAGAGGTTAAGGTAGGATTGCCATGACTTTGAGGACAGCCTAGGCTACAATGTGAGTTCCAGGCCAGCCTGGACTACAGTGTAAGGTACTGTTGAGTGTTCATTTTTCACCTAGATAGGATCAATTCACAAACCCAGATGGCCTAGTCACATGGTCTAATTCCCTTTAATAGGTGTCATAGTTTAAGCATGACCAATCCCATTTTATGCTTGTTACTAAAGAGATATTAAAGAAACGCTATCCATCCCAGACAGAGAAACTGACAGTCCATCCAAATCTAATTTGGTGAACCAGTGAGTCCATTAATGCTACTTATAGGAAGGAGTGTGGATGACTTAAAAGAAAGCCAACACTAAAAGGTTTTGTTCCTGCCAGGTGGTGGTGGTCCACACCTTTAATCCTAGTACTCTGGAGGCAGAGGTAGGCAGATGTCTGAGTTCCAGGCCAGCCTTGTCTAATGAGTTTCAAGGCAACCAGAGCTACACAGAGAAACTCTATCTTGGTACACCCATACAGAGTCCCGACTCCAGTCTCCTTTCCATCTCTCACCTAAGACCATGTGTATCTAGGGCAGGTGGGAGGCAGACAAGAGCACTGATTAGAACCTCAGGTTAGGGTCGTTTTGAGACAGGAGAATGAGGTAGGGAAAGATCCCTGAAAGGCTAGGGGTTAGCATATGAAAGAAACCAGTCCAAGGGAAAACTAAACCCTCATTCCAACCCCACCTTCCCACTGGTGGCAGATAGAGCATGCACCAGGAAGCCCACCATATGCAGAAAAGATTGTCTTTGAACATCAAGAGGAACAAAGAAGTATAGTGGAGGAAAGGGACCATTACAGAAAGTTTTGAAATGCCCTGTGGGTGCTGGAATTTGAACCCGGGTCCTTTGGAAGAGCAGCCAGTTCTCATCTCTCCAGCCCTCCGAGGAGTCTTAAGGAGAGAGCTGGTGGTGGGGCCAGCCCTGAGGCCTGGGCTACTGAGTGAGACACTGTCTCAAGAGAAAAGTAAGATAAACGAAATGAGGTCAGGGGAAGGCAGGAAGAAAGGAAACATTTCTAATTTGTTTGTAGAGATTTTTCTTGTCATTTTTTTTTTTTTTTTGCAGTTGCACAGGATTTCATTCATTGTGGTTTTTTAAGCCAATATTCTTGTTTTGAACATTTTAAAATAGTTTCGAGCACGATGCAATTATGCGGCAGTCGAATACTTTTGTGAATACGTGTATTCATATTGTTAGAGATATACCTTCAGGGTAAATGACATAGGGTGCCAGGTCACCAGCTGAATGCATATGTAGATTTGCTAAGATATTGCCAAACTGTTCTCTACCAGAGTTATACATTTTTGTCTTCCTTCCAAAACTATATAAGAGTGCTTGTTTCTCATAACCTTGCCAATTGAGTCTGCTGTCAAGCTCCTGAGTCCCTGCCAATCAGATAAGCCAGGCTATTTTTAATTCTTCATGCAAACGTATCTCTAGCAAATCCTTCTGGTAACTAACATCACGGTTTGGGAGGGCCGTTCCAGGACTGTCTAGCGCCACCTGGTGACATCATATTCATTGGAGGAGGGAGATCCTTTTCTTCACAGCTAGTGTACAAACCTTTGTACAGGACTGTCACTTAAGTATCTGGTTTCTTACACCATCTTCTCTAAACGAGAGACAAATAAATAATCCCTGCATTAAAACTCAACTTTTCCCTGGCGATTTACTGTGTGCCTCATCCCAAATTTGAAGAAATGTCAAATAACTAGGCATACAAAACAGTGACACATCATTGGCATGAAAGTGTTGTCTGGGCTGGGGATGTGACTCAGTGCTTGCCTGGTATGCCTGAAGCACTGACATGGGTCCCCAGTACTGCATAAATCCAGTGTGGTGACACATGCCTGTAATCCCATCCCTCAAAAGGTGGACTGAGGAAGAAGAATAGGTAGAAGCCAGTTTTGGTTACATAGGGAGTTGGAAGCTAGCCTGGGATACATGAGACTCTATCTAAACGAGCAAACAGAAAGTAATATCAGACATATAGAAACTTTTATACCAATGATGATAGAAATAAAAATTGAAACAGTATAAGCATTCACACAAAAGCTCTAATTGGAAGGGAGGAATCAAGGGAAAGAGAGGATGGGACTGCTTGCAAAAGTTCAGGCCACAGACAGAAATGAATGGCATTTTATAGGCTATTGGAGTGGTCTGAGGTCTGGAAGTTTTTGTTAGTCATAAGGATGGTATTTTTAATAGTTACCTGGGTGTGGTGGTGCCTGCCTACTATCCCAACAGTCTCAGGCTGCTGTGGGCTAAAATGAGAGATGCTGGCTCAAAAATCTCTATTTATGGAGCCAGACATGAACACACCTTTAATCCCAGCACTTGGGAGGCAGGGGAAAGCAGATAGATGCATCTCTGTGACTTTGAGGCCAGCCTGGTCTATAAAGTGAGCTCCAGGGCAGTCAGAACTACATGCACAATGAGACCTTATCTCAAAAATAAATAAATAATCAACATTAAAAACAAATAAAATCTGTACTTATGGTTTAAGTTGATTTTTCCATGTAAAATACAGACCCTTGCAAACATTATGGAGATATCCAACATGTGGGTTTTTTCCTCCTGTGATAAGGAACCAGATACATTCCATACATTGTTGGCAAGAAAGGGAAGACATGCTTGCTGACTAATAGGCTGTGAATTAAGTACAGGAGAACCAGTTGACTCTCACCTCCTTGACCGTCCTCATTTCTGTACTGAATCTTAGCCCAAAGTGCTTAGAGTCCATGTTTCTATTCATGAGGCTCATGAAACAAAAGAAGCTCTTGCCAGGTGCGGTGGTCCCTACCAGTAATCCCAGCTGGGCTACAGAGCAAGATTGCAAGACCCTTTTGTTGTTGTTGGTTTTTTGGTTTGGTTTGTGTTTTGGGGGGGTTGTTTGTTGTTATTTTTTTGTTTGTTTGTTTTTCCAAGATAGAGTTTCTCTGTTTAGCTCTGGATGTCCTGGAACTCACTTTGTAGACCAGTCTGGCCTCGAATTCATAGATATCCACCTGCCTCTGCCTGCTGGGATTAAAGATGTGTACCACCACCAACTGGCTCGAGATCCTTTTTTAACAAGAGACTAAAAAAAAGAGACTGTAAAAAGACTCTGTGTGTGTGTGTGTGTGTGTGTGTGTGTGTGTGTGTGTGTGTTTGTGTGTGTGTGTCTGTCTGTCTCTCTAACTTCCTGACAGAGAAAAGTAAGTGAACTGGCCTTTAGTACAGCAGCCACTGGGTTTATCCTTTTACCAACTCTATTTCAGTTTCACCTATAACAAGACTGAATGCCAACTGAACAGTGAAGGAGACTTTCATTGATCAAGAACAGAAGTAAGAAATAAACTCAACAGACAAGTTCTTAACCTTTAGGGATCAGGAAGAATTGTTAATTTTAGATTTTTAAAAAGATGTATTTATTTTTAATGAGTGTTTTGATCTATCTCTCTACCAGCCTTTGCGCGGGTGGGATGAGTATATGCATGTGTGTGTTGGATGCCAGTGCCCAAGCCCACCTCAGAGGCCATGGGAGGACACTGGGCATCTTCCTCTGCCAAACTCCATCTTATTCCCTGGAGACAGGATCTCTCACCGAAACTGAGTAAGGTTGGCAGCCAGTCTCCAAGAATCCTATTGTCTCAGTCCTCCACAGCACTGGGATTATGGAGCACATCTGACTTTCATTTGGATGTTCAGGATTCAAACTTAGCTCTTGGTGCTTACTCAGTAAGCTCTCTTACCCATGGAGCGATCTCCTCCACCGGGGGGCATGGTTGTCAGGTTTTAAAAGTTTTAAAAACCAAATAAAAGAAATGAGAAAGAGCTATAATGCACACCTGGTATTCTAGCATGCAGGAAACAGAGAGAGGAGGTTTGAAAAAACTGGTCCATCTAGCCAGTTCCAGGTCAGCCAAAGTCACACAGTGAGATCCAGTGTAAAAGAGAGGGGGGGGGGAAGGAGGGAGGAAGGGAGGGAGAGAGGAGGAAAGAGAAAAAAAAGAGAGAAAGCAGAGTGTGTTGTCATGTACTTATAATACAAGAATTTAGGAGGTGAACTTAGAAGGATCAAGAATTCAAGATCATCTTCAGCTACAGTGGGTTCAAAGCCAGCTTGGGGAACATGAGAGACCAAATAAATCCACCACTTAAAAAAAAAAAAAAAAAAGAGGGCCAGGCATGGTGGCACACACCTTTAATCTCAGCACTTGGGAGGCAGAAGCAGGCGGATCTCTGTGAGTTCAAGGTCACCGTGGTCTACAAAGTGAGACCAGGACAGCCAGGGCTGTTACACAGAGAAACCCTGTCTTGGAAAAAAAAAAAAAGAAAAGAGACTGGACTAATAACAGGAAGTCATAGTTACATATCTTCTGGTAGTAAATTGAACTCTTTTCTCTGTCTATATAGTTCTTTCTGTTGTCATGGCAACTGTCAGCTATCAGTGCTAGGGTGGTTCATTATTTTGCATGCAGATACCAACCATTATGAGGTCAGAGCCTCTCTGGCAGTCAATCTGGTAGCCATCTTCCATCCAACCACTTTCTGCTAGCCACCTAAAGAGAAACTTCTGGCCTACCACTCTACACTCACAGATGAAAAGGATTAGAATAGGGTAGAAACTCAACTAGTTCACCAAGGCGGTGTAATTAGCTTTGTAGAGCTAAGAGCATGAACCAGCAATAGAGCAGGTGTTTAACATAGAAGAGGTTTCCCCCACACACACATGCACACACCACACACACTACTTTCCATACAAAGTAATGACATTGTGGTGGACTGACTAAGAATGATCCTGTAAGTGTTGCAACTCTGAAGGGAAAGGCTTCCCCTACAGACATTCTGCTCAGCTGCTGGGAAAATTTCCCCAATGCAGTCTAACAGTTCTGCTCAGGCAGGGAAAGTTTCCCCAGGGAAACCGTGGCGGCTCTGCTGAGGGAAAGGTATCCCGCAGTCAGGAGCCAAAGAATACAATGAAGTCAAGTCACACAACAAACCTCACACAAGAGACTTATTAGGAGGAAAAATCCCAGGAGGGTGACTGCCTCTGCTCAGGCGAGAAGCAGCAGAGAATTGGGCAGAATGCAGGGTTTACAGAGGGTTTTTTTGGGGTGGGGGAAGCAGAGCTTTCTAGGGTAGCCTGGGATTGGAGGGATTATGTGGCCTGATCATTGGAGCAAGCTTTTTTTTTTTAAAGAACGTCCATTAGAAAACGACCATTAGGGCCATTATGGAAGTCTGGATGGTGGGGCCTGGCCTCTTTCCCACCTTGAGGAGCTAGATCAGCAGTTACAGTGTTTTAGCCTTTCTGCTCTATTAGGGAAGTCTGGGGGCAGGGCCTGGCTGTTTGAGTTCCTGGGACCAGGAGGCACTTCAGAGTTTACAAAGGCCGGCCTTGAGAGTTTACAAAGTATACAAGATTTAAAGTTTACAAAGGGAGTCCACCAGAAAGTGTTCTCCGCCTCTTGAGTTGGCATGAATGGCCAACAGGACCCCCACAGGCCATATATTTGAATGTTTAGTCATCATGGAACAGCACTGTTTGAAAAGGATTAGGAGGTGTGGTCTTGTTGGAGGAAATATGTCACTGGGGGGTGGGTTTTGAGGTTTCAAAACCTCACATCAGGCCCAAAATTTCTCTGCCTGATCTGGAGGATGAGGACTCAGCTACTGCCACAGGGTCTGTCTGAGTGCTGCCATGCTCCCCAGCATGATGATAATGGACTAATTCTATGAAACTGTAAGCCAACCCCAACTAAATGTTTTCTTTCATAAGCGTTGCCTTGGTCCTGGTGTCTGTTCGCAGCAATAGAACAGTGACTGAGACAGACATGAAACAAAATAGGGAAATAAACTGGGCATGATGGCTCTCAGCTGTAACCTCAGCACTTACTTAGAAGGCTGAGGTAGGAGGATTACAGGGAGCTTGAGGTAAGACCGTTTCCAAAAAAAATAAAAAAGACAAACCTATCCAGCTGCCTGTTAGTAAAGTGCCTGTCACATAAATGTGAGGACCTGAATTCAGATCCTCCAGCACCATGTAAAAGCGAGGCTCTGTGGCACACATGTGTAAACCCAGTGCTTGGAGTTGGCCAGCCAGTCTAGCCACATTGGTGAGCTTTAGGTTCAGTGAGAGGTGGAAAGCTATTGAATAAGACACCTAACACTGATCTCTGGCCTCCACTTTCATTCACAAATACATGCATGCACACACCCTCATGAACAGGCATCACACAAAAACACATACACGCACTGCATGAACATGTATCACACAAAAGCACACCTACAGCCACCACGCCCGGCGAAAATTACATTTTCCCTCTTTTAAACACTGTGTTAAGCTGTCCTGTAGTGAGAATTTTGGTTTCTTTAAAAACCCAGTTATGGGGCTGGAGAGATGGCTCAGAGGTTAAGAGCACTGGCTGCTCTTCCAGAGGTCCTGAGTTCAATGCCCAGCAACCACATGGTGACTCACAACCATCTATAATGGGATCTGGTGCCCTCTTCTGGCCTGCGGGCACACATGCAGACAGAACACTATATACATAATTAATAAATAAAATCTTTTTGTTGTTTTTTTTGAGACAGGGTTTCTCTGTGTAGACCAGGCTGGCCTCGAACTCGCAGAGATCTGCCTGCTTCTGCCTCTCTAGTACTGGGATTAAAAGCATGTGCCACCACACCCGGCAAATAAAATCTTAAAAAAACAAACAAACAACAACCCCAGTTATGTGATTATGTGACTTTGTTTTAATCCCAGGTGTAGGCTATGGGGCTGCTTCAGTTTGTCCACAGCCATTAACTATGACTGTCTCGCGCTCTACAAGGGACGTGATTTTTGTCAGCTGCAGATAGTTTAATTCTGGGGACTCTGGAGAGGGTATAAATGGGAGAACCCCAAGAGGGCCTATAATGGCTGCTTGTCCCTCCGCTGCTGTGTTTGCTGTGGCTGGTTTGCTGCATACTCTGATGATGAAGATTGGACTTGCCCCTAGGAACCTGATACCCATGATCAGCAGGAAGTAATCTAAAGAGGTCTATACCCTTTTCCCCTATAACCTTCTTTCTCACTTACCTAGTGTTGGCGGGTGGGAAGGGATTGGGATGGAGAAGGGTGGTAGATAAAAGGGCCCCCCAAAAATACACCTACACTGTCCCAGAGCATCTTGGAACAAACTGTGACCTCATTCAAAACAGACTCCCTTTTCTTCCACTTTCTCAACCATCAGCCTTAATCTATAGATCCTGTCAAAATAGAAACAGCCATATCGGTTCAACTTTGAGATGTCTAAAAAGTACAGCATGATTGTGAGAAGCATTCATTCTTTTTCTCTGCAGAAGCTGAAACCCAGTCTCACACAAGCTAGGCAAAGACTCTACTCTGAACTACTTTTAGATAATGGCTAAGCCTTCAAGATAAGCGTTAATAAGACTGTAAACATCGTAACACAATATTGTGCATGTCAAACCATTACCTTATATACCTTGACAAAGAAGAAAAAAGGGGGAACAAATGCAAACTCAACATCCTATTGTTTTATACCAGATCAGAGTATGTCTCTATCTCAAGGAAACAATATCCAGAGTTGGGCTATCCTCCATTCCCAAATTAATATAGCAGCAATTTCTAAGTCAATCTCATTCAAGCACAAGCTTATGACAAAATAGCTAAACAAAAATGTATCTATTGCCAGGGGTGGTGGCGCACACCTTTAATCCCAGTCCTCAGGAGGCAGGGGCAGGCGGATCTCTGTGAACTCGAGGCCAGCCTGGTTTACAAAGTGAGTCCAGGACAGCCAGGGCTGTTACACAGAGAAACCCTTTCTCAAAAAAAAAAAAAAAAAAAAAAAAAAAAACACCCAAAAATAAAATAACCTATTTGAAAATGTATTTCTTAGGTGATGGTTATGAGAGACGGCTCAGTGGCAAGGAGTACTTGCTGCTCTTCCAAAGGACCCAAGTCTAGAACTCAAGATCAAGGGGAATCCAGTGTTCTCTCTGGCCTTCTCCTGCACATACCCACCCACATGTACGCAATTTGAAATTAAAGAACGAATGTACCAAGGAGACATAGGAATGGATACCCCTAATCTCAAATAACAAGACTACCATGAAAATTTGAGATGGCCAAGTCACTTCTGGAGTCCCAATTAATTTTTTTCTAATTTCACCTTTCATCTTTAGTTTTTTTGTTTTGAGAAAATGCCTCACATAGCCCAAGATGGCCTCAAACTTGCTGTTTAGATGAGGAAGACCCTGAACTTTTTTTTTTTTTTAACGTACATGTGGGCTCTATCTGCATGTACACCTGCAGGCCAGAGAGGCCATCAGATAACATTATAGATATTGTGAGCCATCATGTGATTGCCGGGAAGTGAACCTCTAGGAAGAGCAGCCAGTGCTCTCAACCGCTGAGCCATCTCTCCAGCCTGATCCTGAACTTCCGATCTTCCTGCCTCTGTCTCTGAAATGCTGGGATCACAGGTGTGCACAACCACACTTGATTTGTCGGGAATACAACCCAGGGTGGGTTTCAGGCATGCTAGGCAAGTACTTGGCTTAGCTCTATCTCCATTCCAAGAATTCCAGTTCTCTAACTGCAGAACTTCAGGATTTAAACAAAAATCAATGTGAAAAATAAACATTTATTATTATCAAAATGAGTTTTGACATTGTAAAATGAAAGAAGGCAGACGTGGCATTTCCAAGGCATGTTGTAAATTGGGGAGGTGAGCTCCAAGATTAACTGATTCATCCTCAACAAAGTGCCTGAAGGAATTGCTTATCTCAAGGAGTGACGGGACGAATTACCCCACCACCACAATAAACTGAAACATACTTGAAAGTCTGATCTTTACTGCACTGTTTCAATCTTTTCTTTTATTGTCCAACTGGATTTTATTTCCTCTGGGAAACTCTTTTGATGCAACACCCTTGAGTGACTGCTTAGTTTCCAAAGTCTGGAAGGGGCCCAAATGGAAGAGAGCAATGACCACCAGACCTAGCTTGTTAATTCCTGCTGTATCAAACATTAAAGTAGTTCTTCAAATGATTGGAGAACAGCCCCCTTAGAAGCCTTAGGAATGTTCATGAAGCACACCGGGCAGGAGGGTGGGTGGGCATTTCCTCCCAGGACAACACCACCTTCACTCCAGCAGCAAGAGGCTATGGAACTAGGTTCCCATGTCCAGAAACTGCCTTGTGTTAAGAATCATAGTTCTGAGGGCAGCCACAAGTTGCTGGGAAGCAGAACTTTCAGGTATTTTCCTGTTTATTATACAAGGGAGCCCAGAGTCCCTAAAAGAACCTATTCCCCCCACTTCCAACAAAAAGAAGTTTGACAAATCAAGTTTTTATTTCCAGCAACATTTTTCCTAATATAAACATACAGAAACACAACCTTGCCAAAGAGCTAGGAAGTCCTTCCATATAACAATCAATTTCAGTATATAACTAATCTCAGTCCTCTCTCTCTCTCTCTCTCTCTCTCTCTCTCTCTCTCTCTCTCTCACACACACACACACACACACACACACACAGCCCAGCCCATCAAAGAGCCAAGACTATACAACGCAGACATCTCCACAACCCACACGCATCTTAAAAGGTTCTGTGCAGTAGTTCCAGCCAAATGAAGAGTGACAGATGGCTACCAATTCCAGCCTTGTCTTTCGATCAGCTTAAATCTTACTCCAAGTCTCTAGGGAGTTAACTGAGCTCTCCCATCTCTTACAGATGCAGTGTCAGTTTGCTTGTATCCAGGAGAATCCTAGTGGCACATTTCGTGGAGACAGAAGAGCAGGCTCCAGAGACTAGAGATCTGACATCACTACCAAATGCTTCAACCCATTTCTCCAGTCCCCGTTGTAGAGCAGCTGGCACCCATCCTCATCAGGGAGAAAGCTGGAGAATTAGGCTTAAAGTCCTTAAAGGTCATTACAGTCAGGTACTGGTTTTGGGTTCCCATCAGCCCAGTCATTTTTGCTGTGTAGTCTAGGACTCCTGTCCAGTCCCACATAGGAATGGGGACTGAAAACTTTGTAAGTAGTCTTAGGCCACCCAATGGTGGTAGGAAAGGAAGGGAGGCCAGGAAAGAAGAGGGAGAAGTAGCTGACATTATTAAAATCATATCCTAGCTAAAATAAAAGCAAGGGGTCCTGTGGGACCTAGAAGACATTGAAGGCATCCTGTGCAGCTACAACCATCAGGGGCTGGATCCTGTAGCACCTGAATGGAGAACATATGAGCCACAGCAGGTCACACCAAGAATGATGAGGTCTGTTTGAATTCCCCCTAGGGAAATAAAACATCAAGTCAACTCCACAGTCTGATTTTGCTCATAAACACAAGCAGGCTAGAAACATATACTTGATGGGGAAGACCTCCCCTCCTCAGGGAAGGCACTCACCTCACTTCGAGCACTCGGCTGGCTGTAAATCACCTTCTTACCCGGTGCAGTCCTGTGAGCAAACCAGAAATGTGAGAGGCTCAGGCCCTAGCAATTAATGTATCCTTGCCAATATCAGGAGCCAGAATGGAGAATTTAGTAAAAAAGGTGAGTGTTTAGAAGGAAGATGCTGGCAGGAGACAGGAGAAGTTCAGGGGACAGAACATAAGTGCAGCTGTCATTCCCTCCAAAACAGTTACTTTCATTTCACACTCCACCCCCAGGGCTCAGCTCAGCTCCAAACCACACACATCCACGCTCTTATGAGAGAACCCTGGAACGGCACCATGCTCACCCTTTCTTTGCTCCTGAAAAAGAAAAAAAGATCATGACTGCTATCAGAATAGAACACAGTATAGCATGGGACTCAAGGGGAAGCAGTGTATGCTTCTTTTTTTTTTTTTGGTTTTTCGAGACAGGGTTTCTCTGTTAACAGCTCTGGCTGTCCTGGACTCGCTTTGTAGACCAGGCTGGCCTCGAACTCACAAAGATTCGCCTGCCTCTGCCTCCCAAGTGCTGGGATTAAAGGCGTGCGCCACCACCGCCCGGCTCAGTGTATGCTTCTTAATAAGAGCTAGATCAAGTAACCAAGCTCCCTTGGAAGAGGGTACCAGCCATGGAGCACGGTATCAAGGCCCATACTCAGACAGCACCCACAAACCCTGCAAGGATAAAGGAACTTCCAGCTGGGTACAGAAGCACATGCCTATAATCTCAGCACTTGGAAGGCTGAGGCAAGAGGATCCCTGTGAGTTGGAGGGCAAAGTTTCAGGGCAGCCTATGCTATCACAAACAAGTTTCCAAGGGGAATACTTACTTTCAAAGTATCCTCTCCTGTAAGCAAACCAGATGCCAAAAATCAAGACTCCAAGGAGAATCAGCGTTACCAGGACAGCTGCCACGATGCCCCCCACATTCAGCTCCACTGTGAGACACAAAGGAGGGGTCAGTCACCTTGCTATGCAACTGCAGCACTGACAATGCTGTCGATGACCGCGTGAAAATCAGCCTCTGATCACATCCCAGCTCTAATCTCAGGCCGCAGCCACGGGCTTACTCACCAGCATCCATGCGTACAGCTTCTGACCTCATGGCTTTCCCAAACCCGTTCTGCGCCTGACAGTAGTATTCACCACTATCAAAGGCTGTCACAGGATCAAAGATCTAGAGGGAAGAGAACAAACAAATTGGCTTCTTGCTCAAATAAGTGAAGCACCTATCCTGCTAGTTCTCTGACCTTAAATTAGCCCTGATGCTTCTTCCTTCCCACTCTCAGGGGTTCTGTGACTGCCCTAACCCCGTCTTCTACCTCTCCCCTGTCATACCAGATCCCCTGACTTTGGATCGACGGTGTACGAGGAATTGATGAAGGCACGGGTTTTCTTGGCATCTGTAACCATGATTATCCCATCCTTGAACCAGGAATACTCAGAAGGCGGGGAACCATCATGTTCTGAGCAGGTCAGCACTGCCCTGTTCCCAATGGTGACAGAGGAGGGGATATTGACCGTCGGCTTGGATGGAGGCACTAGGGAGGGAGAAAAGAAAAAGAAGGTGCTGAATAACATAAGGGCAAGAGTGAGTGTAGATAAAAGACTAGGAAAACACTCAACAATTAGAGGTACCACCCATATGCCCTTAGTTCTTATCAAACCAGGGTGCCCACCCCTCTATATCCTCACCATCCACAAGGTCTAAAGCTTAGCAGTCTGCTATAAGGGTCACAGAAGTAACCGGCTCTAAGCCCACATGAGGTCACATGGTACATACCAAGCACAGTGAGGTGGATGCTGACCTCCCCGTAGTTCTGGCCACCATCCTCAGAGACCATACAAGTGTACTCTCCGTTGTCTTTCCGGGTCACAGAACGGAATGTGATGCCATCCGATGAGAAGGTAACTCGGTCTGCATAGGAAGCTACCAGGAGATGGAAGCAGAGGCAGAAGAGACAGAGTCAACTGGAGAGCTAAGAAAAGCTGAATGTGGCACCCAAGATACATTCTTCATCCTCCACTAAAGGGAAGTACTAAGAGCCTTGAGCTCTAGGTGTGACCCCACCTCTAGAATCCAGGCCGGGCTGTGTCAATTACTCTTATCAACTGGGACAATTTACCTGTGATCTGGCTGTTATAGCAAACAAGTGTGGTAGTGGCACCTTGAACGAACTTCCATTCCACTCGGGGATTGGAGAAGCCAGAGTAGGTACAGTACAACTTGACAGCTGCAGGCAGGATCAAAATGAGAGAAAGACGTAGCCCCCAATGCACAAGCCAGAATACATGCCCTCCCGACCCCACCCTAGACCTCCAGAGTTCTGGCCACTCACAATCATTCTCAGGAACTTGGACGTTGGATTGAGAACTGTACACAGAGCCCCTGCCTTGTACCAAAGAGCCTGAAGGGAAAAAAAAAGAGAGGGACCCCATCAGAAGGAGAGTTGCCACAAAGTAAGAAGAACAGACAGATCTAGGAGAGGAAGCTGAGAGCTTAAGGTGAAGGGAGTCCCGCTGGCTGGTACCCTAAACATTTCCAATGCATTCTGTTCTACCAGTACTAATCCTATCAGTAGAAATAAGACATTTCTTTCAAATACAACTTCTATTTTTAATAGTTCTTCCATGGCCCCCAATACTCCAACTGAATGCCCACTGGTCCAATGGGAACTTCCAGAATGACATTTCATGGTTCAGAGAAAGCGCCACAAAACAGTGCAGCCAACTTGTCAAAACAATCCTGAAAGGAAGCTAGCAGGCTGGAGGCAAGTCAGGAAGGAAAGATAGGTAATGAGGATAAAACCGCTACTTGACATTTGGAGGACACTGACTGCTTTTTTTTTTTTTTAATTATTTATTTATTATTGTGTATACAGTGTTCTGCCGGCATGTACACATTCACTCCAGAAGAGGGCACCAAATCTCAATGTAGATGGCTGTGAGCCACCATGTGGTTGCTGGGAATTGAACTCAGGACCTTTGGAAGAACAGCCAGTGTTCTTAACCTCTGAGCCATCTCTCCAGCCCCCACTGACTGCTTTTTAACGTGTTTTCAGAGATGTTACACTGTATCATGCTGATATGTCATGCATGACAAGAGTTATTGCCCTAATTTTACATGAGGAACTCAGACTACAAGGAAAGGCAGGTGCACAAGATCACACAGCTGGCTGTGAGACCAGGACTGGACTAGAGTTGATCTTAGATCATGTCATTAGAATTGAATACTTGCTAAATGGAGACAGAAAAGAAAGGTAGTGTACATTGGGGGTAGAGGCATGAGAGGCCAAGAGACTAATTAAATAACACGGGAGTGGGAAAATTATCAGGGTTCACAGGAAAGTCCCCAAACTAGTGACAGAGGGCTCTGTGGGAAGACACACATGTGTGTGCATCTTCATTTCTTCCCAAAGTTCAAGTACACAAAGAATGTGTTTATTTATAGCTCTACCTCAGAGTCCTTACATAAGCTCAGAAAGACATACAGGGTGCAAGCATGGCTACTACATTCAAGTACGCTTTCCGTTATTCAAGTACCCACAGAACTGAATATAATCTCTTGGCCTCTGAGGCTCCTATTCCTTATCTGAAATGTAAGAGTTTGAACCAGATGGTCTCCTAAGTCCTACATCGCTGTTTAGAGAGTACTTTCTTTGTTTCTGTAGTATTGGGGATCAAAGACAGGGCCTTGAGCATCCCAGGCATGCACTTTACTATGGAGCCACAACCCAGCCAGGGCTATAGCACATCTTCATATGTGTTTATTTCAACCAGACACAACAATAGGGTGAGCCAGTCCACACATTATTTTTTGTTGGATTTTGTTTTTGTTTTGTTGGAGAAAGGATCTGACTGTAGACCAGACTGGCCTTGGGTTCCCTGATCCTCCTGTCCTTACTTCCTAAGTATGTATGTAATCCATCTTCCTAACTAGAAGATTTGGGAGATCTCTGAAGGATCATTTCTGTATCAAATCTCCCTGTACAGTAGGCAACTCTCCCTCTGCCAGATCTCATACCCTTCTCCTTCCCACAAGTGTGGATCCCAAGAGCAATCCCTAAGAGAGTGTCTTGTATGATAAATGACATCCCAGATGTATGAGTATCTTGCCTGCATGTATGTATGTGTACTGTGTCAGAGGAGGACATAAGAAGGCATCAGATCTCCTGGAACTAGAGTTACAGACAGTTGTGAGATGCCAAATAGGTCCTGGGAACTGAACCTGGATCCTCTGCAAGACCACCAAGTGCCATCTTGCCAGCCCCTCAGATATCACTGTTTGTTTGCTTGTTTTTTGAGTATATAGGGTTTCTTTGTACAGCCATAGATGCTCTGGAACTCTGTAGAGTCTGCCCTCAAACTCAGAGATCTATCCACCTCTGCCTCCCAAGTGCTCAAATTAAAGGTGTGTGCCACTATTGCCCAACTCAGATGTTAATCTTAAAAATTGAAGACTCATTGATCCATAAGTTATTTCTAATACTATCACTTTGTGGTGGGGTTAGTGATAGCATTTAATAGCATTGGGATATTGGAATAGCAAAAACCTGGACTTTAAGGTAAAAGATTTATGTCTAACGTGACATGTCCTTGGGAACCCGCCAAGGATGGATGACTTTTTTGATCATAGGACTATGGGCGGGGACATGCCCTGAGGCGCCCAAGCCCGACTTGAGATACATGACAACAGATTTTACAATCTCCGGACCTGTTCCTCCGCCCTCTGCAAAAAGCTTTGGAGGGACATTTCCCAGGGGCATGAACGCTTCTGCCGAAAATCATGTTGCCAATTCATTAGGACAGGTGAAGATATTTCAGTCAAGATTCACATGGACAGAGGAGCTTCTGTGCTCCTCCTCCTGTTTCACCTCCTCCTCATCTGACAGAGAAACTCGCATCACAGTCTCACCAGTCTCAGTGGTTAAGGCACTTCCAACTTTTTTTTTTTCTTTTTGGTTTTTCAAGACAGGGTTTCTCTGTGTAGCCCTGGCTGCCCTGGACTCGCTTTGTAGACCAGGCTGGCCTTGAACTCACAGAGATCCTCCTGCCTCTGCCTCCCGAGTGCTGGGATTAAAGGCTGAGCCACCACACCGGGTGGTACTTCCCACTTAATGATACAAGCATAACCAGCAAAGTTTGGTTCCCCAGAACTCAAGTCAGGGTGGGAGGAGAGAACCAATTCCACAAAATTGTCCTTTGAAATTCATGCCCACATGTGCACACACAAATAATAAAAAAATTTAAAAATTAATGTAATCCGTAATTCCAGCATTTGGGAGGCAAAGACAAGAAAACGGATTCAAGTTCAAAGCCAGCCTGGCCTACCCAGTGAGTTCCAGGCCAGGGTCTGCACAAGTCATCCTTGCTTGGATGCTGGGAACCTTGTTCTACAAAGGCTCTGAAGTTTTGCAGTTTGCCTTATGGGATGTACACACTGTGATACTTACTTGAACCAGGTATCTCATTAGAAATGAAGGACTTACTGCCCCAGGACCTGCTTTCTACTAGGGGTAGAGGCAGCCAGAATCCATTATCTGACAATGACAAGAGGGGAGCAGTGTAAAGCCCCCACTCTATTTTTACCCAACGCTCCCCAATCAACCTCAGCAGTAGGTAGAGATGCAGTAGTGGGCACCTTAGCCCCTCCTTCTGCTCAATCTTGTTCCCAGCCTCCCCTTTCCACCGGCTCAAATTCCGAGAACACTCCCTTATGAAGTGTCCTGTATGGTAGTTGATATCTCAGAATCAGATCCAAGAACCCAACCTGTGACACCAGCCCAATCACGAGCAAACATCTAACTAAACTGAAAAGCAGCCTCTGAAACTCATATGCACGCTCAGGAACCACAACATAGGATTGCTATTCCTCAGTCACTTTCGATGTTGAATAAAGTTCTTACTTCATCAGCTAATTAATCAGGAGGATGTTTGCATAGGCCACGGCAAGAATGGGGAGATCAGCAGGCAAAACTTTGGAAGTGGTTTCTCTCCTTCTACCTTGTCAACAGTGTCCCTTGTTTCTGCCACTCTGCTGTGTACTCCAGGCTAGCTGGCCTACAAACTTCCCAAATCTGGCTTTTTACGTGGGCTCTGCTGACTGAACTCACTTCAGGCTTTACTCAGCAGGTGCTTTTTACTGCTGGGCCATCTTCCCAGCCCTGAAAATTGGTTTTGTTTGGTTTTTAGCTAGAATTTTTTTTTAAGTTTTTAATGATTTGTTTATTTTAATTTATGTGCACTGGTGTTTTGCCTGTATGTATGTATGTATGTATGTATGTATGTATGTATGTATGTATGTGTAACAGTATTGGATCCCCTGGAACTGGAGTTACAGACAGTTGTGAGCTATTATGTGGGTGCCGGGAATTGAACCCCAACCGTTGGAAGAGCTGCCAGTGCTCTTAATCACTGAGCCATCTCTCCATCCCTAAAATTGGTCGTTTGATTTTGTTTTGTTATGTTTTGAGACCTTTGAAACCATGAGATCAAAAAGACAGCTGGGATGTTGGGTAGTAGTAGCACTTGCCTTTAATCCTAGCACTCAGGAGGTAGAGGAAGGCGGATCTCTGTGAGTTTGAGGTCAGCCTGGCCTATTGTGAGAGTTCCAGGACACCCAAGACTACACATAGAAACTTAGTCTTGAAAACCAAAAATAAAGTACTAAACAAACACATAAAAATAAACTAAATTAGCCGGGGGTGGTGGCACACACCTTTAATCCCAGCACTTGGGAGGCAGAGGCAGGCGGATCTCTGCAAATTCAAGGCCAGCCTAGTCTACAAAGTGAGTCCAGGACAGCCAGGGATACACAGAGAAACCCTGTCTCGAACCCCCCCCCCCCCAAAAGCTAGTCCAGGACAGCCAGAGCTGTTACACAGAGAAACCCTGCCTCGAAAAACCAATAAATAAACAAACTAACTAAATTAATTAATGTCTACTATTCCTATGTCCCCCATAATTCAAATCCAGCCTCAGCACCATGCTCTTCCTATTCATCCATCAAAGACACCTCAAGCAATCTGGCCCACGTTCTCTTCTCATCTTCTCATTCCTTTACATGCTGTTGGAACCAGACACCTATATACAAATCCCAGCTGTCTCCCACTTAACTGTGTGACCCACGTAGGCCACGTTAGCAATTTTGAACATTTTAGCAGTCTGTAAAACGGAGATGACAACCGTTTCTACGTCAAAGTGAGGTTTAAACAAAACAATACAAATAAAGTGCTTAGCCTGGCATGGGGTAAGCACCTTTAATCCCCGAACTCGGGAGGTAGAGGCAAGTGGATCTTTTTGAGTTCCAGGCCAGTCAGAGCTACACAGTAAGACCCTGTCTCAAAACAAACTCCAATGTGCTTAGAACAGCACCTGACCAACAGGAAGCACCAATTTATCTTATTATCACTCCATCTACCCACAGGTATTCACACCTCCCTTTCTAATATCAATGCAAGCCAGATCGCTCCATCTACCCAAAGGTATTCACACCTCCCTTTCTAATATCAATGCAAGCCAGATCACCAAGTTGTCTCCTCTGTCACTGTAACTACTTTGGGAAGATATACCCTTCTGTAGAACTTTCATGAATAGATCAGCAGAATTAGGGACTCTCCCTCATGGACACCCATGTACATAAGGATGGATCATTTTCCTGCCCTCTATTTTGCCCCCTGGCCTCACCACAACTCTCTCTCTTGTAAAGGAATTTTAATCCATACCATGGCTACTCTGGCTGGAATACAGACAAGCCTTTAATCCCAGGAGACAGAGGCAAGCAGATCTTTGAGTTCAAGGCCAGCCTGGTATAGAGTTTCAGGTAAAGAAAAGCTTAGGTTTAAAAAAAAAAGAGAGGCTGGAGAAATGGCTCAGCGGTTAAGAGCACTAGCTAGTGCTCTTCCAAAGGTCCTGAGTTCAATTCCCAGCAACCACATGGTGGCTCACAACCATCCACAATGTGATCTGATGCCCTTTTCTGGCTGTAGGTGTATATGCAGATAGAGCACTCATATTCATAAATAAATATTTGGAAGAAAAAAAGTGTGTGCTAAAGCTGAGCCATACCACAAAGAAAAGAAAAGCTTAGGTCCAGGCTTCTTGGTGCACGGTTTTAATCCCACCATTTAGGAGACAGATGCATGCAGATCTGTTCTGTCAGTTCTGTTAACTCAGTGAGTTGAGAGGCAGTGAGTGGAGTTCATTTTGTGGAAGAGGCAGGTTTTACCGGGAGGTTTTAACTGAGAGCGGCTGAAGAGAGAACAAGCTAGACACAGGTGTAGACAGAACAAGGCAAAGAATGAGAAGGAGCCAGAAGATTAGAACAGATTGCCGGAGTTAGTTTGGGGCCGAGCAGAGTAATTCAGTCAGAGGCAGAGCGCAGACAGACCAAATCAATCATCGTAGAGAGAAGTTTGAATCAGTACAACTGAATTGAACCAGCCAGCCAGAGTTCAGAAAGAGCTAGAAAGGGTGAGCTTATTCAAAAAGTAAGTCTCAGAGGCTGAAAACATTCTAGGCCTACATTAGATTGTTTGGAGACTAGAAGCTTCCAAGATGAGGCCTAGGTTAGAAGATGGAGATGATAAGCCTCAGAGATGACAATTACAACAGACAAGTAAAAGCTACTTTTACACACACTCTTTTTTAATTTAACCTCTGATCCTCCTACATACTCTTACTATAGAGCAAGTTTCAGGAACAGCCAGAGCTACACAGAAAAACCCTGTCTCAAAACAAACAAACAAAAAAAATCTCTTTACTGGTGATTTTCTTTACTTTTATGTGGATGAGTGTTTTGCCCACATGGATGTCTGTGCACCACGTGTGTCATTCCCATAGAGGCCAGAAAGAGGGAGGCAAAAATCTCTAGAACTAGCGTTTGTGGTAGTTATAAGCTGCCATGTGGATGCTGGAAATTGAACCTGGGTCCTCTGGAAGAGCAGCCAGTGCTCTTAACCATTGAGCCATCTCTCCAGCCCCAGTTTCTCTTACTTTTTGTTTTGGTTGTTTGGTTTTTGTAGGTGAGAGAGACATGGTCTCACTATGTAGCCCAGGCTGGCCTTGAACTCAAAATCTTCATGCCTCAGCTTCCCCAGTACTGGGATTACAGGTGTGAGCTATGCTTCCTTTACTGAAACTCACAACACAAAAAGCCACAAAGTTAAAGATTAGCCTCTTGGCCTCCTCAAGTTGTGAGTGTGTAAACTGGAATGCTATCTTCTGTCCTAGTTACTGAGCACTTAGTCTGAACCAGGCAGTTGCAAGCATACAAATTCAGTCACGTACAGCTGTAACAATCCTCTGAGGCATTGTCAGTATATTAGGACCACCATTTTCAACGTGGAGAAAGTGAGACCTGGGGCAGATAAGAAGCCTGCCAAGTAAGAAACGAACCAACCTTTAAGATAGGCAGAGGCAGGAGGATCTTTGGGAGTTCTAGGATAGCCTAGTCTACATAGTGAGTTCCAGGCCAGCCAGGGCTACACAGAAAGAGCCTGTCTCAAAACAAACAAAAACCCAAATAACAAAACACACAAGAATTAGGGGAAGAAAGATGCCCAAAGACCAAATAACAGTAAATGGTGGCAGTTTTAAACCAATACAGTTCAATTGCAAGTTGGTGGTATAGGATCTCGACACTCCACAGCTATCCCCCAAAGGCAGATCCAATCCTGTGTCTAGTTTTTGATGATCCCATGCTGCCCAGGTGGCAAAATGCAAAAATACTCAGCAAGGAAGAGAATTCCAGCACTATCTGAACTGAGAAGCTTCCCACTCTTTCACCCACTCTCCTGTTGCAACTGACCATCCGGAGCACAGAGCCACTTCCCAGATGTTTCCCAATCCCTGTCTTTCCCCAGGCTGCCCCTGCTATGTGAAACACCCTTTCCCTTCTTTATCTGGCTGGCACCTGGCCCTTCTCATTTTTTTCCCAGGAAATGACTGGCCACACCCCAGTCCTCTTAGAGCCTCTTCCCTGGGCTTTCATTACCCCCTGCAAAAATATCACTGAAATATTTCCTGAGCGCACACCTTTGATCCCAGCACTCGGGAGGCAGAGGCAAGTGGATCTCTGAGTTCAAGGCCAGCCTGGTCTACAGAGTAAGTTTCAGGACAGCTATGGCTACACAGAGAAACCCTGTCTCAAGCAAAACAAAACCAAACCAAAACACACACACACACACACACACACACACAGAGAGAGAGAGAGAGAGAGAGGGGCCATGGCTGGTTTGTCAATCTAAATATTACTCAACTCCTAGCATAGTGCCTGATATTAAATATCAGGTATTTGCTGAGTGTCGAGGAACACAAATAAATTAGGTCATAGCAGACCATTCACTTTAATATCTATTGTTAAAGTTTATATTCAAAGACAAGTCTAATTCTTAAATGGACATGACAGGGATATGGCAAATGAAAAAAAAAAACTTGTTTCAAAGCCCAATCTCTGTAACATTTTAATACTAACACAAATTTTTTTTAATGTTCTAGTTTCAGGAAGAATAAAGAAAACTAAAATTAAACCTGGTGTAGTGGCTCACGCCTTTAATCCCAACACTCGGGAGGCAGAGGCAGGTGGATCGCTGTGAGTTAGAGGCCACCTGGTCTCCAAAACAAGTCCACAACAGCCAGGACTATATAGAGGAACCCTGTCTCGAAAAAAAATCAAAGTAAGATAAAAAAGAAAGAAAATTAAAATGATTTACTTATTATTTTTGTTTTTGTTTGGGGTAGGGTCTCATGTAGGCCAGGCTAGCAGGCTAGCCTCTAGTTTCTATCCCTCCTGCCTGCACCTCCTCAATTCTGGGGTGTCATCAGGCATGTTTCATGCATCACTGGGGACTGAATCCAAGGCTTCATGCAGGAAGCATTCTACCAACTGAGCTATGTTCACAGCTCCTAAAACCTAGTTTTGTTCTTGTTTGTAAGATTTTATTTTTATCCAGGTGGAAGCATCTGTATATACATACACACATGTGTGGGTATCCACAGAGGCCAGGAGAAGGCAACAAATGATCCACTGGAGCTGGAGACAGGTGGCGAGGAGCCTCCCAACACCAGTGCTAGGAAACAAATTCAGCTCTTAACTGCCAAGCCCTAAAACCTAGACAGACATCAGAAGAGGGCGCTGGATCCCCTGCAACTTAAGTTATGGATGGTAATGAACTTTCAATCATGAGGGTACTGGGACCTGAACCCAGTCCTCTGTAAGAACAATTACTTTCGCCGGGTGAGGTGTCGCATGCTTTTAATCCCAGCAGAAGCAGGCAGATCTCTGTGAGCTCAAGATTAGCCTGGTCCACAAAATGAGCCCAGGACAGTCGAGGATACACAGAGAAACCCTGTCTGGAAAAACCAAAAAAAAAAAAAAAAAAAGAACAAGTACTTCAACCTCTCCAGTCCCCTTAGTTCTGTATTTTAGAAACAAAGAGGGCTGGGCGTGATGGCACATGCCTTTAATCCCAGCACTGGGAAGGCAGAGGCAGGCAGATCTCTGTGAGTTCAAGGCCAGCCTGGTCTACAAAGTGAGTCCAGGCTGGTCAAGGATACATAGAGAAACCCTGTCTGGAAAAACCTAAAACAAACAAACAAACAGTTTTTTTTTCTTTTTTTTTGGTTTTTCCGAGACAGGGTTTCTCTGTGTAACAAACAGCTCTGGCTGTCCTGGTCTCACTTTTGTAGACCAGGCTGGCCTCGAACTCACAGAGATCCGCCTGCCTCTGCCTCCCAAGTGCTGGGATTAAAGGCGTGAGCCACCACCGCCCAGCAGTTTTTTTTTTTTTTGTTTTATTTGATTTTTTTGAGATAGGATTTCATTATGTAGCCCAGACTGTCCTTGAAGTGGCTATCTAGAACTGGCTGACTTCAAATTTACAGAAATCCTCTTGCCCCTACCTTTTGAGTGAGTGCTGGAATTATGAGAGAAGGCTTGAGATTACATTCTTACTCCACCACTCCAGACTACAAAGTGATCTTAAATTTAATTGTCTTGAAACACTATTTACATTCCTACCCATAATTCAACTTTTTAATAGTTAGGCCTGATTTCTGCACCTGGGAGGCGATGTGTCTGGTTCTGTTGCCCACACAGTGGCAGAGGCTGGTTTCTGGATCTAGGTGTATACACTGGTACCTGTAGACCTCCAAGGGAAGAGCAAAGAGTCAGAAACACTTTTTTTATTTGTTTTTGTATTTTGAGATAGGGTCTCTCTGTGTATCCTTGACTGTCCTGGACTCACTTTGTAGACCAGGTTGGCCTTGAACTCACAGAGATTCACCTGCCTCTGCCTCCCAAGTGCTGGGATTAAAGGCGTGTGCCACCACGCCTGGCCATTACAGACAGCTGTGAACTGCCATGATTTGAACCCGGGTCCTTTGGAAGAACAGACAGTATTCTTAACTGCTGAGCCATCTCTCCAACCCCAGAAACACTTCTAATGTAAGGTCTAAAATAGCAAGAGGTGGGAGAAACCCCTATGACTGGCTTTCTCAAGTCAATGACAATGGAAAAGGGAACAGAGTTAGGAGAGTTAGGCTGGAAAACTCACCAAGGACTCAGAATTCAGTCAGACACTGCCACTTATTCAGGTAAAGCCAATACCAATAAAACACGTTCTCACCCTCATTTGTTTGTGGTTATAAATCAAGTGAAAGCTAGTCATGTGACACACACCTATAATCCCAGTACCTGGGATGTAGTAGTGACAGGATAAGGAGTACGGTGCCAGCCTCAGCTACTTGGTAAATCTGAAGCCAACCTGCACTTCATGGGGCCCAGTGTCAAAGACAACAAAACAACACAACAAACCACAAATGAGAACTTTTACTTTCCTATTTCCTACTATGCATCTTCACTATTTAACAAGTGGGTTCCATTTGGGGGATAAAAGTAGGAAAAAGAGGTGAATCCATTCCCAACTCAGTCAGCAGAAAAGGAAACCGCTGGCCAGTGCATTGCTTTTCAGGTAAGCTCCAAAAATATTTATGTTGTTATGGACTGTGTTGTTTTCCCCAGATTCTCAAATTCATGTCATAACTCCCAGTACCTCAGGGATGTATTTGGAGTCAGAACCATCAAAAGGCAATGATGGCCAGACGTGGTGGCACACACCTTTAATCCCAGCACTCAAAAGGCAGAGGCAGGCGGATCTCTGTGAGTTCGGGGCCAGCCTGGTCTGTCTACAAGTCAGTCCAGGGCAGCCAGGGCTACCCAGAGAAACCTTGTCTCAGACAAAAAAAAAAAAAAAAAAAAA
>CAJQZJ010033821.1:2609259-2711713 GCA_907164525.1 Lophiomys imhausi | reverse complement strand
GCACTGGCCTGGTGGGGGCCGGGGGTGCAGCCCAGAGGTAGAGCACTACTTGCCTGGCTGGCTGGCTGCCCAAGGCCCCGCGTTCCACTTCCAGCACTACAAATGGAGAAAAGAGGAGAGAACAAGAGAGGAGAGAGGGGAAGTACCCAATATCAGTTAACACCGGTACACGAGATCAGAACGTGAGGAATGTTCAAATAAACATTAAAGGTGAACTGAGGTAACAGACGTCCGAAAACAGAGGACTGAAAGCAGGAGGGTGTGGATGGGGATAGAAGAAAGCAGGAAATGGTCAGATCACAAAACATTAACAACTACATCAGTCTCCACATAATTTCAGAAGAGATACGATTTCTTTTAACCACCGGCCCACAGACTCCCCAAATACAATGGGTTTTTGGAGACAGGGTCTCAGTATGTAGCCCCTGGCTTCTCCAAAAGCAGCTAAGTATATCATACTAGTCTTGAACTTTTGGCAATCCTACTTCTGTTTCTACAGTACTGGTATTACAGGCATGTGTCACTCAAGGCATGGGCCTAAGAGACTTTTTGTCAAGAGAGCTGGTAGTCTACCTAGCTAGTGTGTTCTCCCTACCCTGAATCCTTATTCTCAGGAGATACATTCCAGAATGTCCTGCCAATACCAGGAAACCAAAGATAGCACCAAAA
The DNA here is from genome assembly GCA_907164525.1 of Lophiomys imhausi. Taxonomy (NCBI): domain Eukaryota; kingdom Metazoa; phylum Chordata; class Mammalia; order Rodentia; family Muridae; genus Lophiomys; species Lophiomys imhausi. The sequence continues at coordinate 2,711,044 of CAJQZJ010033821.1, read as the reverse complement.
CCAAAATTTTTGATGGTTTTCCTTACGTGTATATATCCATGATGCTTAATTCATACCTTAGAAACAATAAAAAAATTAATAACGGTAGCTCATAATAAAATAATGGCAATACACTGGTAAAATTTAAAAGTTATGCACAATTAATAGCTACGTGTGGTGGGACACGCTTGTAATCCCAGCACTTCAGAGGTGGAAGCAAGAAGATCAGGAACTCAAGACAAGCCTCGGTTGTGTAGCTGGGTCAAAGTACTTGAAGTGGGCGGAAGGCCATCCTGACTGCATGAGACTACATTTCAAAAACAAAAACAACAAAACCCACCCTAAATTCATGTATTTTTTTTTAATTTTACATAAATGACAGTTCAATCTGCATGTACCCCTTCATGCCGGAAGAGGGCACCAGATCTCATTATAGGTGGTTTTGAGCCACCATGTGGTTGCTGGGAATTGAACTCCGGAACTCCGGAAGAGCAAACTGTGCTCTTTACTGCTGAGCCATCTCTCCAGCCCCGTGTATTGTTTATTCCTGGAATTTTCCTTTTAATATTTTCAAACCCAGATTGACCATAGGTAACCTAAAATGCAGAAATGATGACAAAGATCAGGGGCCTAATATATAAATCTGTAACACTGTGTAATTAACTCCTGGAAATCACCATGTTATTTGAAGAATAACAATAAAACTGTGACAAACTGCTTTTCCAAAATGGTTACATTTATCTAGCATTTAACTCCTCCCATCTGGATGTTTTTAGGACTAGGGTAGAGTCTAAATTCCCCTTAATCTGGACAGAGTCCTGTGACTACGGAATAGCCAAGAGTGATACACAGAATCTTCATATTAAAAGTTAGTGGTATTTTCTTATTAAATTCTAAAAAAAGAAAAAAAAAAACCAAAACCCTATGAGGCAAGTACTGTTGTTATCATCCCATTTTGCTTTCTGGTGTGTGTGAGAGAGAGAGAGGGTGGGGGAGAGAGATGCCTGTCTAAACATACACTCTCAAAAACTAGAGAGAGCAGCCGGGCGGTGGTGGTGCACGCCTTTAATCCCAGCACTTGGAAGGCAGAGGCAGGCAGATCTTTGTGAGTTCGAGGCCAGCCTGGTCTACAAAGCGAGTCCAGGACAGCCAGAGATATTCAGAGAAACCCTGTCTCGAAAAACCAAAAAAAAAAAAAAAAAACTAGAGAGAGCTGCCTGACTATGCATACACTCATGGAAACTAGAGATTTTTGTCAGTGTCTCTCTCTCCACTCTATTTTTTCAGACAAAGTTATCTCATGGAACCTGGAGCTCAGTAACTGACTAGCCTGTCTAGACAGCAAGCTCTCAGTATCCTCCTGTCTCTGCCTCCTGAAGGCTGGGACTAAAAGTGTATGCTGTCAGGCCTGGCTGTTCCCTGCTTTTAACATGGGTTCCGGGAAGCAAATACAAGTCCTCATGCATACACAACAAGTATTTTACCAGCTGAGCCACCTCCCCAGACCCTCATCCCATTTTACAGATGAGGAAATTGAGGCTTGGAACAGTTGCCTCACAAGGGTCTTAGGCCTGTCCAATTCTTTTGGAGTTTTTTTGTCCGTGTTTATTTTGGCAGTACCTGGAATTGAACCTAGGAACCTGATACAGGTAAGAGAAGGACTGTATCCCTGAGCTACCACCCCAGCTTCAAATCTGTCCATTTCTTTTTATTATTATTATTATTCACTTACTTTTAATTTTTATTTTATGTATATGGGTATTTTGCCTGCATGTATGTCCGTGATGGTTGTGAGCTGCAACGTGGGTGCTGGGAAACAAATGCAGGTCCTCTGGAAGAGCAGCCAGTGTTCTTAACCTCTGAACCATCCATCTCCTGTTAAGTCTGTCCATTTCTGAGGCTCCAAAACTACTGCACTACACTCCAACTCCATTGGCCAAGCAAAGAAAACCTATCTATCCTTCAAGGTCCTGTTCAAATGTCCCCAATCCGGTTTTTCCCCCAGTAATTAAAGGCAAATTTAAAGATTAATATATAAAAGCATATTAATGTTATATGGTATGGGAAGAGAAAAAAATTGTCTAAATCCCACTTTAAAAGATAAATGGTTAAATGATAGCATAGCCAAACAATACAATAGATCTTGCTCAAGGTTTTTGTTTGTTTTTGAAACAGGGTTTCTCTGTATAGCCCTACCTGTCCTGGAACTCACTCTGTAGATCAGGTTAGCCTTGAACTCAGAGACCCATCTGCCTCTGCCTTCTGAGTGTTGGGATTAAGGACATGTGCCAACACATCTGACCTTGTTTATGTTTTTTTTAAGATTTATTTATTATGTATATAGTGTTCTGTCTGCATGTATATGTCTGTATGCTAGAAGAGGGCACCAGATCTCATTATAAATGGTTGTGAGCCACCATGTGGTTGTTGGAAATTGAACTCAGGACCTCTGGAAGAGCAGCCAGTGCTCTTAACCTCTGAGCCATCTCTCCAGCCTTTAAATTTTAATATATATGTATCCATCACATTAATTCATAGAAGCTTAGAATGAAACAGTAATAAATATATAACCAAAAAGTAAGAGTGCATGTGATTATGTTTTCTTTGTAGTTCTATATTTTCCCATTTTTCTACCTGGAGCAGATTATCACTGTGTTGTTTTTGTTTTGAGAGTGAGTCACTCTGCAGCCCAGACAGGACTTCAACTCATCATCCTCCTACCTCAGGCTTCCTCGTGCTATGATTACAGACACTACCACAACCAAGTGCACCTCTATGACTTTTGTAGGTTTTTTTTTTTTTCCTTTCTTTCTCCCTCCTCCACATCCTGCCCCAACTTAGGGACTGGAGAGGTGGCTTGGCAATTAAGAGAACTTACTGCTCCTGCAAAGGAACCAAGTTCAGTTCCCAACACCCAGTTAAGTGGCTCACAACTAACTTTTTTTATCTCCAGTTCCAGGGGATCTGATGCCCTCTCTGGCCACCTTGTGAATCCAGACATACATGTTCATAAACACATACACATAAGTAAAATACATCAATAAAAAAATTGAAAAAATAATTAATTTAAAAATTTGAGGCAGGTGGATCTCTGTGAGTTCAAAGCCATCCTGGTCTATAAAGAGAGTTCAGGACAGCCAGGAGTGTTATACAGAGAAACCCTGTCTCGAAAAACAAACAAACTGCTGGCCATGATGCATGCCTTTAATCCCAGCACTTGGGAGGCAGAGGCAGGTGGATCTCTGTGAGCTCAAGGCTACCCTGGTCTACAAAGTGAGTCCAGGACAGTCATGGATACACAGAGAAACCCTGTCTCGAAAAAAAAAAAAAATTGAACAGAGGTACTCTGCAAAGATTGATAATGCCCATAGGTCATTAAATAGAAATCTCAGTCCCAAGTGTGGGATACTTCCTTAGGAATTGTTGGTCAGGCAGTGCCAGGAGCCTCAAAACTGTAAAAGGTATACCCATTGCTCTTAGCTGCCCACTGTTAAAAATACAACATACTTCGGTTGCAGGGCATAGAGAAATCAAGCTGGAGCTGAGCTAGAAGTTTTCCTCCCTGCTGGTTGACTTTCACAGTGCTTAAAGGTGCTATGTAGGCAACTGAGAAAGCAATCAGTGGTGTTACTGAGCGGTGGCCCTTGTGTGCTATGACGCCAACTTGTCAAGAAAACCACACCCATTGGTGCAATAGTGCCATGACTGTTACAGGGATAACCAACTGCACAGTAGATCAGAGGCTCACTCTCCAGAAGGGAGTTTAAATCCAATACCATGGACCTGGTCATGGGCTGGGGAGTCACAGGCCACAGGCCACGAGACCTGCTGCTTTACTTTGCTAAATGGACAGGCTATTCAACTGCCTTCAAAATATTTGCTTCTATTAACCAAGGAAGCTTCTTTTTTGCAGCAGACGGGTTAATGCTTACAACTGATCAAGATGCTGAAAATAAATGACTACCAAGTGCTCATCTCTTATGTTTTTGGTTATGAGCCTACCCTTTAATGGCTGAGCCATCTCTCCAGCCCCCAAGTGCTCATCTCTACATGGGACATCTATATCACTCCCTCCGAAGCTCTGAGAATATCACAAAAAGGGGAGTGGAAAGAATGTAAAAGCTGTTAAGCCAATGAGAAGGTTCAGCATGTAAAAGCACTTTCTGCCAAGCCTGACGACCTGACTTCACTCCCCAAGTCCCACATGATAGAAAGCAACTACCAACAGTTAGCTTCTGCCCTCCATACATTATAATCCCATGCATATACACTACAATAAATACAATGTAACAAATTGCTTTTTAGAAACTGTAATAGCCAGAGGATGTGGAGGAAGGTTATGAAAAGCTGTCTTCTGGGCATGGTACAGCTGTTTCTTTTGTTTGTTTTTTTCGAAACAAGGTTTCTCTGTGTAACAGCCCTGGCTGTCCTGGAACTCACTCTGTAGACCAAGCTGGCCTTGAACTCACAGAGATAGCCTGCCTCTGCCTCCCAAACACTGGCTTTAAAGGCATGCCCTGCTAGCTGTTTCATTCTTAACCTGAGCAGCTGTGGTTGCCTGCACAACACTGGACCCAATGAGATTCAGTCAGGGATAGTGAAGGGCTTCTGGGCTCCTTTTACTCCCCCAGTAGCTAGCTACAGGAGAATGAGTCACTGTCTACAGTGGGGTAGCCACAGCTGCATTACTCAGGACCCAACAGTCTATACCACCACACCCAGGGCCTTGGTTAAACTCAGCGGATCACAAAGCAAAAACAAAGCAGATGTTCAATGAGACGGTTCAGCAGATAAAGATGACGCAGCAAGCCTGACGAACAGAGTTCAATCCCATCATAGAAGAGCCATCCCACACAAGTTCTTCCCTGACCCCCACATACACACGAACACAAAAATGAAAAAAAACAAAAACAAAAACAAAACATTAGTCCTAGGCCAAGCCTGGTGGTGCAGGCCCTTAATCCCAGCACTCAGGAGGCAGAGGCAAGCGGATGTCAGTGAGTTTGAGCCCAATCTGCTCTACAAAGTGAATTTCAGGACAGCCGAGGATGTTACATAAGAGAAACAATGTCTCCAAAAAGGAAAAAAAAAAAGTCTTTAAAAGTAAATAAAAGGGAAGGTGTGAAAGTAGGAAGGAGATTTGTTGGAAGGAACGATTCATGTGTTGTGGTGTGGTGTGAGTACGATGAAAATGCATTGTATAGGGCTGGAGAGATGGCTCAGCCGTTAAAAGGCTAGGCTCACAACCAAAAAATGCATTGTATACAATGGCACTGTAAAAGTTTTTTTTTAGAAGTCCTGCCTCAGCCTCAGTGTGCTGAGATTACTGACGCGTGTCACTAGCCCAGCACAAAAGTCACTGCCTGCCTTTCACTCCTAAGACACTCTGTGCTTTATATATTCCAGTTAGGGCTCATAGCTTTTGGAAACAAAGAAACATGTCTGCTGCTGTGGATATTCCCTGAACCTCCCTGAGGCTGTGTTGGAGTGAGAAGTTGCCTGCTGCAGAGGCTGGAAACGCCAAACACTGAACAGAGTTCTCCAATAACCATATTTTTGTACATAAGGGTCCAGCCCCCGGCACAATGGCTACTTCCTTCTACTGTTTTAATAGGAAACCCTTTGTTTTCTCTATATACACATCCTGTTAACTATTAGAATATTCCTCAAGATGCTTTTATGCCACTAGTTTGATTTTTTTAAATGAAGGAAGGAAAAGGAGGGAAGCCAGCCAGCCAGTTTCTGGTTTTCTCTAAGAACACAGCTATACCTCACATCTGTGCATATGAACTTCAGAAGACGCTCTAGACAATGAACAAAAGGTTTCTGGAGGTTGGAGTGATTGGATATGGAATGCCTGGGCAATAGGAAGGCTGTGTAAGCCCAACTACAGAGCAAGCTCAACCTTCTGAAGATGTTAGAAATCGATAATGGGGGTGGGGGTGGCTTTCACTCCATGGCTCCCTCCTGGCCTCTTTTGCAGACTTTCCAGTTTTTCCCGTTCAGCCCTATCCCCCTACTCCCCCATTGCAGGACAGCACTCACTCCAGGGACCTGGTATCACACTTCTCCCAGGCAGCTGCTTCCTCTAATCCCACCCCCATACTGTAAAACAAATGACACAAGCTGAACTTTGGACTGAAACTCTGCTTATCAGGAAGTCCCAGGCAGATGAACCACAGGGTTTCAGTGCCTGGAAAATCCCAATATGCATTTGTTCATACTGCTTCCCACTGCCTCCCAATTTTGAGAAATTTCTTTCTCACTTCACATTTGCTTTGGTCACTGAGCTGAACCTGTGAAGAAGAAGCAGGTATGAGTTCTGAGATTACCTAGTCTCAAATCCAACAGATGTGAAAAAGCCCCATTACTTCCTAATTTACCACATAAAATGTGTGTAGAGTTTCAATCCATCTTTGGAGGGGTTGGGAGAGGACATGTCAGTGCCCTCCTCCTTGAATTCTAGCTGTGTGTAGAGGTTAGCAGATCCAAGCATCATTAAAAAAATGAAAAAACAGGCTGGAGAGATGGCTCAGAGGTTAAGAACACTAGCTGTTCTTCCAGAGGTCCTGAGTTCAATTCCCAGACACCACATGGTGGCTCAAAGCCATTTCTAATGGGATCTAGTGCCCTCTTCTGGCCTGCAGGCATACATGCAGGCAGAACACTGTATACATAATAAATAAATAAAAAATCTTTAAAAAAAAATGAAAAAACACAGAGTTCTGTGAGTTCAAGGCTACTAGCCTGATCCACCCTGCAAATTTCAGGCCAGCTAAGCCTATACAATAAGACCCTATCTCAAAACAACAACAAAAAAGAAAAAGAAGAAAGAGACAGAGAAGAAAAAGAAAGATCTCTGGGCTATATTAAGTAAAATAAACAAAACGCAATCTAATGTATGTTGTAAGTCTCCTTTGTGTAAGAAAACAAATATATAGTTGTAAACACATGTGTCTACGTAACAAAACGCTAAAAAAAAAAAAGATATACATAAGGAACTCTGCCAGGTATAGTTGTGGGGGCAGGAACACAATGGGAGTGAACCACTCCCATACCTTTGATATATTTGGAATCTCAAATCCTGTCACCCAATGTGTTTTTGAATAAACCATTTTTAGAATGACAGCAGCTCTGCCCAAAGGAGAGCCAGGCTGGGGACCCTCAACAAACCCAGGTCACAAAGGTGATGGGGAGAAATACCACAGGTGAAAGCATTCCAGAGCCAAGTCTAGCCTGCTGGAGCCCTGCCACCAACTCATTTCCTCCTTCTAACTGTGGCCACTCACTAGTTTCTTGCTTCAAGAGAACAATTATTTTCCTGGGAGGAAGCAGTAGGCATGACTCACCAATCCACAGTTTTGAGGGAAGTCTGCCCCTGAACAGCATGTTGGGTTCTTCAGAAATACCAGCAGGAAACGTCGGGCTCTGATCCAAACCCAGAGCAGTAATTAATAAGTCTACCCTTCTTAGGATGGGAACTCCACGCCCAGGCAAGAGGAGGTAGAGAAAAAGTATTCCAACCCTGGCTCACTGTCCTCCCTTCTGGATACAATAAAAGTTGACCTGGCCACTGGCCACTGTAGCTGAGCCTTTTCCAAGTTCAGGTTCTCTAGGGAATGAAACACAGCAAGCACTCTGGGTCACCATTTTTACTCTCCCTAAGCTCAGCTCTCCCAGCACATCACATCCTGTATCTCCCTGCCTGCTTAGTATCTCAGGCTGGAGCTGTCTTCCACTTAATTATGTGGCCCTTTCTTCTCCCACCTTGATGGCAGAGCCCATGGTGAGGAGTGACTCAGGAAAAAAAAGAACACAGGGGCAATCTGTTTATGCTTCAGAGTGGATGCCCCCACAAGGGCCCTTACTTTAAAAATAGTAATAATAAAATTAGTAATAATAAAGCCCTGCCATTGGGAAGGCCCCCGCTTCCTTTGACCTACTCTAGTAAGGACAGCATTTTTGCACCCTCACAAAGTCCAAAGGGGTAATAGCTGTGCAACAGTAAGCCCTTCATGTATATGTAATGTAGCTATTATCTTCATTGATCTTCATGGCAAGCGTAGGACCAGTATTATTACCCCTGCTTTATAGCAGAAAAGACAGAGCAGCTAGCCTAAGGTATAGACAGAAAAAAAACAAAACAAAACAAAACAAAAAATCAAAGCCAGAATCCCTGGTAGCGTGACCAGATTCCCATTTCCATCCTCCTTTGCACTAACCAAATCACTCCCCTCCCCCAGGTCTACCTTGATTTTAAAGTTGCATGGTTCATTCCTCCACCCACCCCCACAAGCTCAACAACATTATTCCCTAGGACCTACTGCCCTGCCAGGCAAATGCAACACCACCTCAGGCTCTTTTTCCACAGCAGTGGCTGCTTGCTCAAAATGCTGCTGTCAAAATCCCTTCAGTTGGAGTACCAGCTAGGACCAAGAGAGGAAACTAGGGGAAGAGAAAAGGAGTTGGAAGGAAGCAGCTCCAGGAAGTTTATAAGCCTACACCTGTCACTGGTCCAGAAGAAACTACACATAACAGGAATGTGGGTGTGGCTAACATTTCTAAGATATGAAGAGAAAAAAATAGGCGACGGGTGGGCAAAGAAAGGAAGATAAGGCAAAGGAGAAAATGACTTGTAGAGGTGAAGTGAGAAAAGACTCCTTTGGAAGGGATCGGTTTTTTAAAATGACAAGACAGACAGCAAATTCTGAAGGTACGGTAGTTGTGCCTGAGATGCTTGATCTCCAGGAATGGGAGTCAGTCAGAGGACTCTGGTTCCGTCCCCCAGCTCAGCGTCTCCCCCTTTATAAACTGGAAAAGTCATTTCCTCTCTCTAGACTCATTTCCTTATCTGTACATGGTGAGAAGTAGAATCACCCACCGACCAGTCAACCCAAAGGGTTTACCGTTCTGTTGAGAGAACGGAAGGGATGAGCTACTTATCTTGGGTAAGGGGTCTATTTGTGTTCTCCAAAAATGTATCAAAACAAACTGCCTTTAGAAGACACTAATACTGCTGGGGCGCACGCCTTTAATCCCAGCACTAGGGAGGCAGAGGCAGGCGGATCTCTGTGAGTTCAAGGCCAGCCTGGTCTACAGAGTGAGATCCTGGATAGCCAGGGCTACACAGAGAAACCCTGACTCGTAAAACCAAAAAAAAAAGACTCCAATACTGACCATAATGTTTCACTTCCTTTATCCTCTCTAAAATACGAACCTTGAAGGAAAACAGATTCATACAGAACACATTCCAACAAAACACACTAGTGTATGAGTCCCTGGATTTGGCCCTTGGCTCTGAAGGGTGGTGGCGGAGAAAATCAGACAAATATACAGGTACTGACACACATTGACCAAGGAACAATCTAACCAACCTCATACTCAACCTCATACAAACACACCTCGAGACAGTCATGCCCCAGCATGCGAGCCTGGTTGTTTCTCAGGAAAGGGAGTCTACTACAAAGATACAAAAAAAACTCTCATTCCCGGCAAGGGGGAGGGCAGAGTTAGGCCTCTAAGGAGATCCAGCCAACCAATAAACCCAGTCTCCCCCAGGAAATCGTCACTCAGTCAACAACCTTAATTAAGGACTCCTCGATAGTTAGTCAAGAACGGAATTCTGAATGCTATGATCTAAGAAATGTTAGAGAATTCACGTCTTCAGACGCCGAACCACGGCATTAATCCCAAGGCTCACAACTTAAGAAGAGCGAGAGACCCCTTCTGCAAAAGGGCAAAAACCAGAAAGGAAACCTTTCCCACCCTCCACCTCCCATTACATTTCCTCCTCGAACACTTGAGCCAAAGGAGTCCGGGTAAGAATTCAAGGTTTCTCCGAGTCGTGCGAAGATGTCGGAGAGCCAGGATGGCCATTCCCAGGAGCTTATTACGGAGAAGGACGGCTAGCGAAATAGTTGGGTGTGGGTACTCGGGCAGGAAGGGGAGACCCAGAACCATGGACCTTTTCAGTTATTTTTGGTGCTCCTGCGGAGAGGGTAGCTTGCAGGTGGGGTCACAGATCACCCGCTTCGGGAGCCAGCTAGTCTCCCGGTGGGGGAGGGGAAAGGAGAGTGACCAGACCGGGGCGGAAAAGTGGACTCCTCAGGGCGAGGCAGGCGGGCAGACAGGTTTCTGAACTCCTCCCTTCGCGTGGGGAGCGCCTTCTTCCAAAGTCTAGCCAGACCCACCTACTCCTCCAAAAACTCTGGGAACTCACCCAGGATCATAGACGTGAAGAGAAACAACAGTTTCCTCCCGGCTTTCCCCTCGGTGCCCATTACAGTTACAATCCCGACCGGACGAGCGCCGCCCCCCTGCCGGGAACAGCTTCGCGATCACTGCGCTGGGACTAGACTCCAGGTTGAGCCCTACTGGCCTTTCTCCCCACGCCCGGTGGGCGGTGCCCGGATACCCCGCGTTCCGATTGGTGAAGAGAGAGGGCGCTCCGATGAGTGACTCACCGTACGCAGGTGTAACCCCGAACTTCCCTCCCTCTTGAGTCCGATTGGTGCCGTTCTTCCTTGGAGACCTCTGGTTGGCCCAGGAGACTGTCGCTTAAGGAGGCCAAGTCTTCCTCTTCCACAGGTGAGGGCATCTCGCTTGGGCCGCAGGGCTTGCAGATAGAACCTTTCTGACAGGCCGGCCGAGCTCTCAATACTTATCTCCAAGGAGGAGATGAGGAAGGTCGCCGGCCTGTAAGATACAGGAATCTGTTTGGTTGATTTTTTTTCCCCCATTACTTTTAAATTGCTTGATGTTGCAGAATCTTTGGTCTCCTCCCCCTTGGTAAATGAAAAACACATATTAATACGGGAAAGTGTAAGAGGGCTGAGAGACAGGAGAAATAACTTGACTACCCCGAACTGGGTTGCTCTGTCCCTCCCTGTTCCATGCTCTCAAAAAGAAACCTAAATCCACGGACACGGAAAACATCTAGATAGTAAAAGCTGACCTACGCTTCCTGGGAAGACTGAGAATATGTCTTTTTTGTTTTGTTTTGTTTTAATATATTTCTGTGTATTTATTTACAAAAATAAAAGCTGAAGAGAAATGGCTAGCCATGAAGAGCAAAACCAGATGAAAAGTCTTCATACGTAAAGATAGGAAGCCACACGACTGTGCTTCTCACATGTGCACGCATGACTTCTGTCATTTCACATCATCATTTGCACTGCAGGGGCTCCTCAAAGGTCTTTGACAAACTCAGCACATCGACAGTGGTGCCAGTACCGCTCCCCACATTATCACTGACACCAGCACCCCCACATAGTCAATAGTCCCGACTGTCCTCCTAGTCACTGCTGCACTAAAGAATCTGCATTGAAGGATTGGAGAGATGGCTCAGCAGTTAAAAGCACTGCCTGCTCTTACTGAGGACTCACACCTGCATACATGTGGCACACACACACACACACACACACACACAAATCTGAGAAAACTTGAAGAACCTGCGTTAAATTCTAAAATGTACGATCAGAAGCTCATTCCAATTCTCTACTCGTGCACGTGTTATATTTCTCCCAGCATGCTTCTTCCTCTGTTTATTAGTGAGGGGGCGGGGCTTGTGCCAGAGCGCCCATGTGGAGATTGGAGGACACTTGTGACAGTCGGTTCTCTCCTGTGGAGATCCGAGGGAATGGAATTCAGATGAACGACTTGATGGAAAGTGCTTTCAGCCGCCAAGCCTTCTCATTGGCCCCCCAGGTTGCTTGTTTCTAATTACAAGACGCCGCCAGTACAGGGGGCTCCCAAACTGACCCGGCAGCTCTCCAAGCCCAGCAGACCCACAGTGCAGACAGAGCCGCTGCTGTCAGTCTGCAAGAGCTGGTGTTCTGTTCTCTACCCACACTGTAAGTGAATGAGAAGAACAGAGGAAGTCCTCACTGTGGGAGCAAGACCCTGGACTACGCGCACTATCCGGGCATACGAGGAGGGTATTCCAAATGCCGACAGGAGCATGAGCAAAAGGCTTGAAGTGGGAACCAGCACAGCTTGAGGAAAGGAGAAGGAAGGCACAGTTGCAAGGGTTGCACGTGGCTCCTGCAAAGGAGCCTGCGGTAAGGCTGGACAGAAGCCCCGGGGATCACCCTGAGTCGGCTTCCCGCAGCTTCCGATGCCGAATAAAACTCCCATACCATCTGAGAGCCTTCCCACACGCCTTGCATTCATACGACTTCTCCCCAGTGTGAAATCTCTGGTGCAGGATGGAAGCGCACTCACTGGTTTCTCCCCCGTGTGGATTCACTGGTGAATGATGAGAAGTGGCCTGCAGCCGAATGCTTTGCAGCACTCCCGGCACTGGAAGGGGCTCTCCCCTGTGCACACAGCTATAGTCCTAGTCTTTTTTATTTATTTATTTTTATTTTGTTTTATGTGGGGACAGGGTGAAATAGGGACGCAGTGTATTGTCCAGGATGTCCTGGGCTCTCACTATGTGGCCTACCTACCTTAACCTTGAACTCCTAGCAATCCTATTCTTCAGCCTCCCAATACAAGTAATAAGCTAATACACCTGTCAATTTTTTTTTTTTAGTTAGAATATATACTAGTATGCTGGCTAGTTCTGTGTCAGCTTGACACAGGTGGAGTTATTTGACAATCGAGGATTTCAACTGAGAAAATGTTTCCACCAGACTGGCTCACAGTAGGTAGTACTACCCTCCGGACTGGTGCTCCTGGGTGATGTAAGAAGGCAAGCTGAGCAATCCAGTAACCAACTCCTCCATGGCCTCTGCATCAGTTCCTGCCTCCAGATTTCACCCTGAGTTCTTGAACCTTGAGTTCTCACCCTGACTTCCCTGGACTATAAACTGTAGGGTGAAATAAACCCTTCCCTCCCCAGCTTGCTTTTTTTGGTCATGGTGTTTCATCACCGCAGCAGAAACCCTAAACTAAAATACCTAGTCAGCCTTTGTCACTGCTAGCAAGTCCTTGACACAGACCACAGAGACATATTAAACCTGGAACTATTGAGCAGGCACTATGCCTGTATCAGCTCAGTTCTGGTGAGGGTCCTTTCTGAGGTACCATGAATTGTAGCAATGGCAGGAAGGCATGCAAGAGCGAACAGTCACATTTCAAGCCAGGGTGCAGAGAGACTGGGTGCAGCTGGGCTTCCTCTAATGACAGCCTTCCAAGAACTACTGAACAGTCAACAAGAAATTCCTTAATCTCCTTTGAGGGTTTCCAATGGCTAAGGATCTCATGTCTCCCCCCCACCCCGCCCCCGTGTTATGTGTATGCTTGTATGTGTGCAGGTAGGTGTGCATGCCCACTAACCTGCAGAGGGCAGAGGAGGGTGTCAGGTGTCAGGTGTCCTGCTCTGTCTCTGCCTTATTCCCTTGAAACAGGGTCTCTCAGAAACCTTACAACTAGACTAGTAATTGGCCAGTCCCAGATCCCTGTCTCCACCCCCCACTGCACTGACATTACGGGCACAGAGGACGAATCCTGGCTTTTTAACATATGATCTGGGAACTTGAACTCAGCTCCTCATGTTTGGGCGGCATGCACTTTTATCTACTGAAGCCATCTTCCCAGCCCAAGTTTCCTTTCTTTAATATATATATATATATATATATAGTGCTCGCTTCGGCAGCACATATACTAAAATTGGAACGATACAGAGAAGATTAGCATGGCCCCTGCGCAAGGATGACACGCAAATTCGTGAAGCGTTCCGTATTAAATTAAAAAAAAAAATATATATATATATATATATATATATATAGTGTGTGTGTGTGTGTGTGTGTGTGTGTGTATGATGTGTTAGTGCAGGTGCATGCACTATGGTGGGCAGGTGGCAATCAGAGTTCAGTCTCTCCTCCCATCTTTACCTGGGTTCTGGGACTAAGGTTATCTGGCTTGTGCAGCAAGTGCTTTATCTACAGAGCTACCTTGCTAGCCCTGGACTGTTGAATGATTATTAATTATCAATATTAATTTATAAAGTTAGTTCAGCAGCAGTTTCTCTTCAACCATCCAGTTCCCCAAATAGAGCCACACATAGAAACTATGATTTATTTAAAAAGGCTGAGCCCAGAGCTGAGCATAACATCTAATCTAATACCCCATGCTAATCTATATTTCTCCCAACCATAAACCCCAATACTTATAATTATGACTCATCTCTCTCCTTCACTCCCCTCCACGAGACCAGATTCCTCTCTCCTCCCCTTCTCCTCCCCTCCTGGCAATGGAAGTCCCACCCTATTCTCTTCTCTCTAAGCAACTGGTTAGCATGTTTTATTGGCAAAACAGAGAACCAATGGTGAACATGTTTATACAAACTTGAGTCAGGAGATTCTAAAATAAACATAACAAAGCCACTGGATTGAAACCAGATAGTGGGATAGAGAAATCAGCATTTGAATAAACAAGGGTAAAGTTTATACAGTGTACAAAAACAATATGCAACACTAGTCTCCACCCCCTCTTTTTTTCTTTTTTTTTTTGGTGACAGAGTTTCTCTGTGTAGCCCTAACTGTCCTGGAACTAGTGCTGTAGACCAGGCTGGCCCCGAGCTCACAGAGATCCGCCTGCCTCTGCCTCCCAAGTGCTGGGATTAAAAGCGTGCACCACCACCCCCAGCATTGGTTTTTTTTCCCTCCTCAGTCTGCTGTGCCTTCTAGTTTGTGTGTCTACACACAATCGTGCCAGTGCATCCACACCCCATGCAGAAGGCTTTGGCTTGACTGTTTACACATCATCAGGTTTTTGTGTTTGGTTTTAAAAGAGTCTTACTACATGAACTAGGCTGGCCTCAAACTCATTCTCTTGCCTCTGCTTACCGGGACCTGGGATTAAAGGTGTACACCACCATGCCTGACATCATCAGCTTTTTCTAGGGCATCTAGTTTTGAGTCATAGTTAAGGATGTCTTTACTATAAAGATGAACTGTTCTCAGTCGTTTCCACATTTTCAACCTTTGACCCCCTAGAAGTGTATCTCAACCATCATATGAAGTATGGAGCTTACCTGTTTATTCTCTGCGCTAAGTACTGTATTACTTTTCCCGGTGCTGTGACAAAACACCGACAAGCACAATTTAAGGAAGGAAAGGTTTATCTTGGCGTGGGGAGTTGGTCTATGGTATGGGGGGCGTGGTAGAGAGAACAGCTCCAGCTGTGGCTGCCGGCATGTAAGGCAATTATTTGCATTGTCTCCATGGTCAGAAACCAGAGAAAGATGAATGCTAGTACTCAGATTCCTTCTCTTTCTCGGCGTCCACATTCAGGGACCTCAATTAAGTCTCACAGATGTACCCAGGGGTGTGGCTCCTAGACGATTCTAAGTCGAATTGACAATCAGGATTAACCTCCACCACTACCCCTCTTGAAAAAGGAATTCTCTAGGTACCACAGGCTAGCCTTGAACCCATTATCCTCTCAGCAAACCCCCACTGCTACAACTGCAGTTGTGTGCTGCTATACCTGATAACATAGTCTCTTTTAAGTGGTCATGGAACATTAACAAAAATTTGTGGTATGAGTTTATTAAAATTACCAATTATGAGAATGCTTTTGTTTCATCCCAGGTGTGAGGCTGCTTAATACACAGGTAAAAGGGAGAGTGGAATAAAAAGCTAGAGCCCTGAGGAGGAGAAGGGGGTTCTACAAAGAAAGAGAAAAGGCCACCAAGAAGCTGGTGCTCCCCCAAACTGCTGCTTGTTCTTCCTGCTGCTGTCTACTGATTTGTTGGACTTCTACTAAGATTGATATTAACCCCAAAGAACCCAACGACCCTAACCATCAGGAAGTCCTCGGGAAGCTCAAAGAGAACTCCATCCCTTCTCCCTCTAACCTTCTTTCTCTCCCAACCTAGTGTTGGGGGGTTGAAAGGAACAAGGGGTGGGAGAGAGGTAGCAGAATTATGTATAGTAAAATAGAGTGTATAATTAATATTAATAAAAATAACAAAAACCATCTTGCTACAAAAATTAACCACAAGGCAAGTAAGCCTCGACATGTTTTATTAAATCATACAATGGATATTTTCTGTCCCACACAGTACTGGTCAAATGCGTACATTCATTTGTAAAACTTCATTATCTGCGTGTATGTGATGCCTTTTGGGTTTTTTTGTTTGTTTGGTTGGTTTGTTTGGTTTGGTTTTTCGAGACAGGGTCTCTCTGTGTAACAGCTCTGGCTGTCCTGGACTCACTTTGTAGACCAAGCTGGCCTCGAACTCACAGTGTTCCGCCTGCCTCTGCCTCCCAAGTGCTGGGATTAAAGGCGTGCCACACCATGCCCGGCTGCCTTTTGTTTTCAAGATAAGGTTTCTCTGTATAACCCTGGCTGTCCTAGAACTTGGTTGGTAGACCAGGGTGGCCTTGAACTCAGAGATTCCCACCTGCCTCTGCCTCTAGAGTGATTTAAACAAACAGCATCTTACTATGTAGCCTCGGCTAGTCTCAAACCCCTGATCCTCTTTTCTTAGACTTTGATGTTCTGGCTTGCTTCTTTCAATGATATCTCTGTATTTATTTACCTTATGTTTATTATTTAACCTTTGTATACATGTATGCAAATACATATGTTCTATGTGACAGGCACTTAGTGAGTATTACACTCTCACAACAATCCATGAAGGAAAATCTGCTTTAGTTGAGGTTGTCCTTGAACTCATGGCGATCCTCCTACCTCAGCCTTCCAAGTGCTGGGATTATAGACGTAAGCTTCCACACCTGGTATGGCTGTAAATCTTTTTTTTTTTTTTTTTGGTTTTTTGAGACAGGGTCTCTCGGTGTAACAGCTCTGGCTGTCCTGGACTCGCTTTGTAGACCAGGCTGGCCTCGAACTCACAGAGATCCGCCTGCCTCTGCCTCCCAAGTGCTGGGATTAAAGGCGTGCGCCACCACGCCTGGCAGCTGTAAATCTTATAACTCCCATTTTACAAATAATGAAAGGGATGAAATAGGTAAAAGTGCCTCATTGTAACTGCTGAGTTATCGTAAGTCAGACCTAGGACCTAACATTCCTCTGCCACAATAAACTATTGCCATTCCTTAATATTATTTCCAACTTTCCCCTTCAACATCACTAAGCTTATTCACTAAATGTATGTCACGTTCTGGTTTCATGGTTTATAACAAGGAGATAACGATCCCTCTCTTTAAAGAGCTAAGCCTAAAGAGAAAAAAAACAAGCAAGTGATTATACAGTGTGGTAGAGCTTACGTAGAGGTCTATATTTCTGTGCTGTTTTGCACCTGTGTCCTTCGTGGAGTCCAGTAATACATCTTCGTCTGCTATTTTTCATCCTTCCTCAGTTCAAAACATCCTTGAGAACAACAGAACTCCTGCCAAATACATTCTCCTAATTCTTATGAAATCCAGAGGGTTTGAAGGGCCGGACGCTTCCCAAGCAGAAGAAATGATGAGGGAAGGCCAGGGTCAGAAAGGACGATAGTCTGTAGGGTCACTAAGGACATCAGGCTGGTGGGAGCAAGCCCTGGCAGGATAGTTTGGTAAGGCAAGGTGAAGCCAATCTGAACCACAGATTGCTCAAAGTCAGGATGAGACATGTTCCAGCCACTAGGCAACTGAGACCTGCTGTAAATTATCAATTCTCTGATAACAAATGTTACTCAAGATTAGGCAGGCAGCCATCTTAAGGAGGGCTGATATTAGATTTTTGAAGGTCAGAAGATTAATTAGCAAGGCTCGACAAACACCTACTGAGAACTTATGTTCCAGGTGTTAGAGGTATAGAAAGGGTTCCTGCCTTATGAGAAAACCATTTAGGAGAGAGAAATGAGCCACACACAAAAAAAAAATTAGTGTAATGGATACAAGGATTCAAACACTTGGTAAACACCCACCCAACCTGATTAGTGTGGGTGAAATGTGATGACAGTGTGTGGGTGGGGAGGTCCACTTTAATATGAAAGGAAAAGCAGAAAATGGCAAGCTGGTAAACCCTGTTGCTCTGGTAAAATATCTATGAGGGAAGGAAAAGAAAAAGTTAAAGGGTAGGGTAATGGATTGGAACAGCCTATCAGGGTTTGAACCAACTACTTAATGAGGAAGAAAGGCATTTTCTCTCAATGATCAACAATGTAACAGTCTTGTCAGTTTACTCCTAAGATTCTCTTTAACCCTCAGCTACAAAGCCACAGGAAACATAAGATGTTGGCAGGACAGGAGGGCAGCTGGAAAACTAATTTATCCTTCTAGAAGATAGAAAGTTGTTGCCTAGAAACCAAGCATGTTGGCACATCCTGTGATCCCAGGCAAATATAGAAGGCATTTGAGATGCATTTGAGACTAGCTTGAGCTACGTAGTGAGACTTTCCTTTAGAAAAAAAAAAAAAACTGAGCTATAATCCCAGCATTTAAGAGCCTGAAGCAGGAGGTTTACAAGTTTGAGGCCAAAAAAAGAGAGTATAGAGTGCAAATGTGATAACTGGGAAGAGGCACCCAGAAAAAGCTTTGAGGTTTCACAGTGTTGGTCCTCGTTTAGGGAAATGGCTACAAGTGATTATACTGGAAGCAAAAGGAACAAACACAAAGCATAGTGCTACATGTCTGTAATTCCATCCCTTTGAGGAGTCCACGGCAGGAGAATCACAGGTTCAAGGCTGAATATGTACTTGTTGGTAGAGTGCTTGCCCAGCATGTATAAAGTCCTGGGTTCAATCCTCAGCATCATTAAAAAACAAAAGGGGCTGGAGAGATGGCTCAGTGGTTAAGAGCACTGATTGCTCTTCCAAAGGACCCAGGTTCAAAGCCCAGCACCCACATGGCAGTTCACAACTATCTGTAATTGCCAGGCATGGTGGTGCATGCCTTTAATCCAGCACTCAGGAGGCAGAGGCAGGCAGATCTCTGTGAGTTCAAGGCCAGCCTGGTCTACAAAGTGAGTCCAGGACAGTCATGGATACACAGAGAAACTCTGTCTCGAAAAACCTTAAAAACAAAAAACAGGGCATACTGACTCACACATATTCACAGCATTTGGGGCAGGACACAAAATTACCATGAGCTAGAGGGCAGCCAGGACTACATAGCAAGACCCCACTGCACCCCCTAAATTTTTTTATTTTAGTAAATAATATTTTTAATTTTAGGCTTCTATTTTATGTGTGTGCGTGTTTATATCTGTGCACCATGTATGTGCCTCATGTCTGAGGAGGCCAGAAGAAGGCATCAGATTCTCCTGGAACTGGAGATACCAACAGCTGTGATGGACCATGCTTGTGCTGGAACTGAGCCAGGTCCTCTGAAGAAATGCTCTCGACCATTAAGCTAGCTCTCCAGCCCCTCGTAAGTGCTTTTTGAAATTATATTCATGTGTGTGTGGAGGTCAGACACTTGCAAGAGTTGATTTTCTGATTGTACCCTGTGGGTCTTGAGAACTGAACTCAGGTTGTCTTGACAGCAAGTACCTTTGTCCACTGAAACATCTCACCAGTCTGTAATGCTTTTTAAAACAGTCTTAGGGCTGGGCTCAATCCAAGACACCCCATAAAATGACACACACCTGTAGTTTCAGCAGTCAGGAAGTGGAGACAGGAAAACCAGAAGTTCAACTCAACCACATGAGACCCTGTGTCTAAAAACCTGAAATAAATTAAAAATTTTAAAGTATACAAGACCCTGTTTGGTTTGTCAGAAAAACAAAGTCCCTCAATGAACCAAGCGTTTACACAACTGTATTTTGTTGAAAGTAAATCATGTCTCATAATTATAACCATAAAGACATGCTGTGTGACCCATAATAAAGATAATGGGAGAGGTGTGGAGACTCACAACTAGGAGAAAAACTAAACCCCGGGAGAGATTTCCCAATCTATTTCAGATTCAGAGATTGGGTTTTGGGAGAAAAACTGACACCTGCCATTTACCAGACCATGAGGCTAATACCACTGTGATCTGCAGACTTGGGGCCTGAGCAAAGGCTCAGTGGTGGGGCACCTGGGCAGCATGAGCAAACAAAAACTCAATTCCAGCAGCCCAGGAGAAGGTAGGTAGCTGAAGCTGGAGGATCCAGGAGGGTGCAGGAGTTTTCAGAGTGTGGACAATAAGAGGGTAGTGCTGCAAGACTGCTGGCTGTTGCCCGAAGCTAGAGGCAGAGAAAAAGGAAATAAGGGGGAAGAAAAGCAAAGAAAACAGGACATGTCTGATAAAATATCCTGGACTCAATTTATAGACCAGGTGACCTCGAACTCACAGAGATCAACCTGCCTCTGCCTCTCAAGTGCTGGGGTTAAAGGTGTGTGCTACCACACCTGGCCTGATAAAATAATTTTAAGCACTTAAAAAATCAGAAAGTTGGATTCATATCTGAAACAGCCTGCTCTTCTAACTTAATGAATAAATTTATGTTTGGTTGGGTTTTTGTTCTTTTGTTTTTGAGACAGGGTTTCTCTGTGTAACAGCCCTGGCTATTCTGGACTCGCTCTGTAGACCACGCTGGCTTTGAAATCACAGAGATCCACCTGCCTCTGCCTCCCAAGTGCTGGGATTAAAGGCTTGTACCACACCCAGACCAAGAAATAAATTTAAAAAATTTAAATTTCATTCTGTGTGTATGGGTGTTTTGTCTGTGCACCACCAAATGTGTGCCTGGTGACTGAGGAGGCCAGAAGAGAGTTTCAGGTCCCTGAACCTGGAGTGACAGATGGTCATGAGCTCCTGTGGGTGCTGGAAATCAAACCCAGGTTTCCTAGAAGAACAGTGCCCTTCATTGCTGAATGATCTCTCCAGTCCCAAGGAATATTGTGTGGTTAGTGAAATCCATTGTGTGTGTGTGTGTGTGTGTGTGTGTGTGTATATGGGCATATGCCACATATGTGAGGTCAGAAAACAACATACAGAGTTGGTCTGTCTTTCCACCTTACAGGTCCTAAGGATTGAACTCAAGTCATAAAACTTGACAGCAAGTCCTTTTAGTTGTTGATCCACCTCATCACCCATATCTGTTTTTTTTTTTTTTGTTGTTGTTGTTGTTGTTCATTTTCTGATTTTTTTGTTGTGTTTTGTTTTTTTATTTCGGTTGTTTTTTGCCTAGAACTCACCACATAGAACAAGCTGACCTCAAACTAACATAGATTTAATTACCTCTGCCTCCCAGGGCTGGGATTAAAGCCATTTGCCACCACACCCCAAGGTTTTCTTTTTTTTTTCTTTTGATACAGAGGTCTTGCTATGTTGACAGGGCTGCATAGAACTCATCATGTAGCCAGGCCAGACTAGAACCTAAAGTAGTTCTGGTGCCACTGCCTCTCCCTCTGCTCAAGATCCAGGATCACAGGTACCCATCACCACACCTGGCTGAAATAGTTTTTCATTAGAACTGGGGAAAGGGGGGTTAGATGTTGTCGCGTCCCCCTCGACCAGCAAGGACGACGCAACTCGCAAAAGCTCTTCTCAAGCAGTTTATTCAGGTCCCTTGAAAACAGTCTTCCGAATGCCCGGGCAGACCCAACGCACAGGCTAAATACTATATGAACCGCCAATCAAGTAAAGCCACGTGGTGCTATCTTAGAGGCCCACGTATGCGGAAGCAAGCCAGATCAGCGGTCTTAACCAAATATGGACTTGTTTACCACCGAGAGCGCTCACCGTCGGGCTGGTGGAATGCGGAAACCGGCGCCATCTTTAGGGCGCGGCACGTCGCAGCTCTCTACAGTTCTCCCTTTTTTATTTTTTCTAAAGTTGGTAGAAGTCCCTGGAAAGGCTTCGTAATCCCCCTATCTGGGGATCTCACGGCGGGCCTGAGCCTGTAGGAGGGCGGTGCTCAAACTCTTACCCGTCTCTGGGTCAGCCTCCCCACTCGGGACTGCCCTGTCTTAGGTGGCCGAGACTTACCCGTCTACTCTGTCATTGACTTGACAGACCCTAATATCCATGGAACGAATACCTCAGTGGGCAGGGACTATGCTCAGTGAAGATTTAAGGCTTCATGGCAGCGAGCCATGCCTGAGGGGACTGGCCCGCCTCAATGGCGACAAGGGCCTGTATAATCATGGCTGCATTACACTTCTGTGTGGCTCTCATCTTATAGATGCACCATAGGCAAACCAGAGAGGCTAGTATCATCAGTATCGCCAAAGAGCCTACGCCCGCCCACTCCTTAAGATGATCCATAGCCATCTGTATCCAGGAAGTCAAACCAGTGGCCAGGCTCAGATCCACCCAAGTGGAATTGATGTGGACGATTGTCGCTCTCAGCTCTCTCATCAAATTTTCAAATTCAGCCAACCAATCCTGTAAGAGGAACTTTGACAATTGTCTAGACAAATTAGCAGCCTTTGTAAAATTTTGATACTGCACGGAAGTAACACACAAACCTTGCATTTTCCACTCACACCCCAATTGTGCTAGTTGCCAAAGAGAATCAATCTGTTCTTGTATTAAATCTATGCGTTGATTAACTATCATAAGGCCTCCTTTGAGATGAGAATTCATAGAGGTCTGAGTATCCAATGCCTGTGTGACAGTGGCTGAGATGTTATTCAGGGCATTGGCAGTCTGTATAGAACTAGACAAGGCAATAGCTGAGGCAGTAGCTCCCACAGCAGCAATAGTGATGGCAGTAACAATAGCTGCAGTGATGCCAAAATCTCTTTTAAACCTGAATAGCATCATGGTATTAGGGGCCTCTACAGGAACTGGTACATATCGAGGCATTCGAGTCACCACAGCCACAGGAAAGGCTGTGGCATTCCAGCATAGGGCATAAAAACATGTGCCCGGAGTGCATACTAACTTTTCTTTACCCAAGGATGCACTCCCATTACTTACAATCCACAGAAAAGGAGGCCAGAGACATACTGGCGAAGCTGAAAAGGTCTTGTTGCGGTAAGAATGAAACAAAGAATTCCAAGTACCGGAGCCACTACCGCTAGAAAAATCCAATTTGGTAGCAGACCCTAGGGAAAAATTACCTCTTTGATAAATTCCTCCCCCAAGCATAATGACAGGTCCCAAGTCCATGCAACTTCCATTTACCCCACACAAAAGCCACAAATCAAAAGGATTGGTGGCAGTCTGCTGAGGATCCCTAGTAGATATATCAAGCATTCCTGTACAAGACTTATTCACTATATTACTAATCATGGGGCTAAAGGAAAAATAATCTTGTTGAACCCAAACTGCTCTGCGCTCCTGACATCCAGTCCAGGGAAAAGGTCCTTCCTCTCCTGTGGATCCTCTACAAAAAGGTGCCCAGCGTGGCTGTCTGGGGGGGTCCCGGTTAGAGACTCGTGTGGGCCACCATCCTTCAAGGTGAGAACCATTGCCTGAAAACAAACCATCACTCCTACCCCCAAACCTCAGTTGTGGTAAAAAATCTGCTGACTGCTGAGACAATTTAATACATTCTGTATCCTCTGACCTATTGAAGCTCATTAAAAAGCACAGACTACCCTTTCAGCTGACATTTCTATTACCCTCTATAGGGCTTTTCTGATCATTAAAGGGAAGGTAGGGTAAGCCTAAGCTTCTATTACTGCTAAATAAGCATGGAAACACAGTTGCATCATGTCTGACTGGCATCGGCTTTGGGAATATCGACAGGATCCCCCATCTCGGCTCGGTCATTCCTGACATACTCACTGCTACTATCACCAGGATCCTTAGGAAGGTCTTCATGACGAATCTTCCTCACAAGGCATTCAGGCACCCACACTGGATCTTGTTGATCCTGAGGAAAAACACAAACAGACCCTCTCGCCCATGTTAGCACGGGGTCAGGCCCCCACCAAGAGCCTGTCAAAATATCCTTCCACTTCACCATGCTTTTAGGTGGACGATGGGAATCCTGATGTCTGTCCGCTGCTGAGCGGCCTTGAGCATCCAAATTGAAAAAGTTTAAAGTAAATAAGGCTAAAGACATTCTCTCCTTGGGGGTACGGCCTTGGCCTATTCCCCCTTTTTGTTTTTGCAAGCATTCTTTCAAGGTGCGATGAGCACGCTCCACAATTCCTTGTCCTTGAGGATTGTATGGTAATCCGTGATTAAGCTGTACCTCCATCTGGTTACAGAAGGAGACAAAGGACTGTGCCGTATAGGCTGGTCCATTGTCCGTTTTCAGCTGCTGTGGTTTTCCCCATGCAGCCCAGGCTTCTAAGCAATGCCCTATGACATTGCGAGCCTTTTCTCCACTCATAGGTGTAGCATGTATGATACCTGAGCAGGTATCCACAGATACATGAATATATTTTAAGGTTCCAAACTCTGAAATGTGGGTAACGTCCATTTGCCAGATTTTGAGTGGCATCAACCCTCTAGGGTTCACTCCCACACTGGGAGGATGATGATGAATCACACACTGAGGACAGTCCAAAACCACTTGTCTAGCATCTGCTCTAGACAAATGGAATTTTTGCTGTAGAGTTTTTGCATTTACATGAAATAATTGGTGAAACTGTCTGGCTTGGTCCAGGAATGAGCTCCAAAAAATGCATGTCATCCTAGTCCATTGATCAACTTTATCATTACCCTCACTTAATGGTCCAGGTAATCCTGTATGTGCTCTGATATGTTGAATATAAAAACACCTTTTTCTTTGCCAGATTAAAACTTGTAACTCTTGTAATAAGGCACATACAGTACTACTATTCTTAATAGGACCTGCTAATTCTAATACTTTCACTGCGTTGACCACATAAACTGAATCTGAGATCAAATTGAATGCAAATTGACATCTTTTAAACACCTCAATCACTATTTTCAACTCTACTATTTGGGGGGAGCCCGGTTGAAATTGACATAACACGGGCTCTTGTCTTTCTATCAAATAGGCTCCGCAGCCTGTCTTTGAGCCATCAGTAAACACATTTGGTGACCCTTGAAGTGGTACTGCTGAAGTAACCTTAGGGAATATCACTGGGTGCTCCTTAAAAAATGATAGCAATGGATGCTTAGGATAATGGTTATCAATCACTCCTTCAAAGCTACATTGCAATATTGCCCAGTCATCTACAGTGCCACACAAAATCTTAATTTGATGACTGGAATAGGGCACTATTATACTGGCAGGAGCAACTCCAAAAGACTGCAAGCATTGTTGGATACCATTCAAGGCTAAAGCAGCAACTGCAGTGGGATAATGTTCTATGGATTTTTTGGAGAAATCTTTGAATAGGTCCATAATAATGGTCCGTCCTGCCATAGCAATCCTGTAGGTTGACCATAGGTGGCAAATATGCACATTGCAATGGGCTGTCCTTCCGGCCATCTGTTTATGAAGGCACTCTGTAACCTTTCTTCCACTTTACATAAAGCTTTTCTTGCTTCTCCTGTTAATTGCCTAGGAGAATTAAGTGCTGAATCACCTTTCAAAATATCATATAGGAGTCTTATTTCATAATTTGGTAGCTTCAAATAGCCTCTTACCCAATTGATATCTCCTAACAACCTTTGAAAATCATTTAGAGTCTTTAAATTATCTTTTCTTATCTCAATCTTTTGAGGTATTATCTTTTCAGGTCCAACCTTCGTTCCTAAATAATCAACCACATTTTCCTTTTGAACCTTATCAGGAGCAATAAACAACCTTTTCTTTTTTAATAATTGAACTAATTCTTCATAGGCCTGATCTAACGTTTGTTCACTCTTAGCTGCCAGTAAGATATCATCCATATAATGAACACATCTCAAATCTGGAAAATTCTTTCTCAAGGGAGCAATGGCTTCCCCCACATACAGTTGGCACATAGTGGGGCTGTTTGCCATGCCCTGAGGTAATACTACCCATTCAAACCGCTGCTCAGGTTCCTCATGGTTACAGGATGGAACAGTAAATGCAAATCTCTCACTATCTTTGGCACACAAAGGGATGGAGAAAAAACAATCTCTTATATCTATAACTATAATGGGCCATGAGGCTGGCAAAGATGATAAAAGCAGCAAGCCGCGTTGCACTGGGCCCATGATCTGCATTTGTTGATTTATGGCACGCAGGTCATGCAACAATCTCCATTTTCCAGATTTCTTTTTAACGACAAAGATAGGTGTATTCCAGGGAGATACAGATGGTTTTATATGCTTTAAAGACATCTGTTTATCCACCAACTCTTTGGCTGCATTCAATTTTACAGAGGAAAGTGGCCACTGAGGAACCCATACTGGATCCTCCGTCTTCCAAGTTATGGGAATGCCCTCCTCAGTGGCCCCTAGGAAAAACCCAGGCCCTGTCTCTTTTGTCTTTGCTGCATAGATATGGGACTTTTCCGCCCCTGCAAATATTTTCCTATTCCAAAGCCTGGAGCATATCCCATATCTTGCATCATACGTTGGGCTGAATCAGAATAGTCATTACTCAATTTAAATCCCATATCCTTTAAAAGGTCTCTTCCCCAAAGGGAGATAGGGAGCTCAAGTACATATGGCTGCATTTCTCCTGAGTGGTTTTCTTGGTCCTGCCACTTTAATAACCTTGCACTCATATCTGGAGTCTTAGCATAACCCAGGCCTTGAAGTGTTTGAGAAGAGGCTTGTACGGGCCAACCTGAAGGCCAGTCTTTCTTTGCTATGATACTCCTATCAGCCCCAGTATCTAAAAGGCCCAGGATCTTTTTACCATCAACTTTTAACTCCAAGACGGGGCGTTGGTCCAAATCCAAGGAGAGAAAAGTCAGATCCGTGCCCGTGGACCCAAAACCATCTTTTCCTCTCTCTCGATCCTTTGCCGCATAGCGATCATGTAAGCTCGGTAACATGATCAACTGAGCAATTCTATCTCCAGGAGAGATAGCTGTTATACCACGGGGGGAGGCTACCATGATCTTAACCACTCCTGTATAATCTGGATCTATAACTCCAGGATGGACAATAAGTCCTCTCAAGGCTGATGATGACCTCCCAAACAGCAAACCAACTGTACCAGGTTCAAGGGGTCCTTTAAAATCTGTTTCAATTATCTGGACCCCCATTTGGGGCGTTAATACGA
This sequence comes from Lophiomys imhausi, assembly GCA_907164525.1. Classification (NCBI taxonomy): domain Eukaryota; kingdom Metazoa; phylum Chordata; class Mammalia; order Rodentia; family Muridae; genus Lophiomys; species Lophiomys imhausi. The sequence continues at coordinate 2,684,164 of CAJQZJ010033821.1, read as the reverse complement.
GTCTGGTGGTGGAGCAGAGGTCCAATCCTGCTGAGCCTGTAGTGGCTCTCCGCGGTCTCTCGGATGGCGGAGGGTTGGCCATCTCTCTTGATTCTGTTCTTTGTCCTGATTCTCTACTGCCCCATATATTTGTGGGCCCTGGGGTCGTGGGCCCCGCTGTCCGTTTTTTGGACGAGCGCCACCATAACCTTGAGTTAAATGCTGGCCATGGATGTCTGTCACTGAACAGCATTCATTAGTCCAATGGTTCCCTTTTTTACATTTTGGGCATAACCCCGGCCGCCTGGGGCATTGTACACTTCCTGTACTTCCTGTACTCCTTCCCCCGGGGCATTGTCTTTTAAAGCGTCCCATCTTGCCACACTTAAAACAAACTTCCTCCACCTTTTCTGCTCAACTGTACTACTGCAGCAGCAAGACCAGCATTAGTTAAGGGCCCTCCAAGTTCTCTACACACTTTCATCCAGGCTTCTAGCCCTTTGTTCTTGTAAGGGGTGATAGCGGCTCTACACTCTTTGGTGAACTGCTCATAAACTAACTGTTTTATTAGTGGCAAGGCAGCATCCGGGTCACCAAAAATCTTCCCTGCCGCTTCCACCAATCGTGCCACAAAGTCTGAAAAGGGCTCCATGGGGCCCTGTAGAATCTTAGTTAAGTTCCCACTCAGCTCCCCTTTATTAGGAAGAGATCTCCAAGCCTTGATAGCTATCTTGTTTATTTGCTCATAAACCTGAATAGGATATCCTATCTGCTGGTTGGCAAATCTCCCCTGCCCGAGCAGCATATCTCTATCCCAGGCTGGATTTCCATCTCTCTGATTAATGGCTGCTTGCTCAGTGGCATACTCAATCAAGAAAGCTTTCCAGTCTAAGTATTGCCCTGGACTTAAGCAGGCGCGGGCCAGGCCACTCCAATCACTCGGAGTCATACAATGTCTGCTTAATGCTTCCACTTGAGCCATTGTAAAAGAAGCGGTAATACCATAGGTACGAACCGACTCTGCAAGGGATTTAACTACTTTAAAATCGAGCGGTTCCTCGTACCTATTCCCTTGTGGGTCTTGGTATACCGGATAGGCAAACTGTAATTCTGTTCTTACTTGTGTCCACATCCCCGGGCAGAAAGATCTCCCTACTTTCAGGGACTGAACAGGCTGATCTATCTGAATGGCTTTTGGGTATGGAGGGGGAGTTGAAGGCGCCGCGGCAACGGCTTTACTTACACCGACCGCCGCCAACGTGGCTGAAGGCGCCGCGGCAACGGTTTCACTTACACCGACTGCCGCCAACGTGTCTTTCTCTTTTACCCTTTTCTTTTCCCTTTTTCTAATAGCAGTCCTCTCCAACTGTTCTATTAGAGCATGTAGCTCCCCTTCAGAATCCGTGCCCTCTGAGTCCTCAAAATCTCTAAAATCTCTAAAATCTCTAAGATCGGGATAGAGAAGAACCTTCTTTTTGCTTCCCTTTTCACTGTTTGCCTGCTCAAATCTTTCGCCTTTGTTACTTTCCTTTTCACTGTCTACCTGCTCAGATCTTTCCCCTTGCAGCAGTTCCAAGGCTGATTCTCCTTCCTTGATTGCGTTACAGCATCTCTGATCTTCTAAACAACTCCTCACCATCTTCCAAATCGGTCTTACTCCATGCTTTAGAGTACCTTGTTCCCAGGCAAAATCCAAGTCCCTGCCTAATTTGTCCCAGCAGGATACCATAAGATTCCCGGACACCGCAAACCACGGAGCCATGGAGTCGCATTCATTCAAAAATCTCTCTAGGGTAGACTTCTTAATTTTCAAATTCCTAGCTAAAAGTAGCTCCTGAAGAGCCAGAAAAATTGGATGTGACTGAGACAATCCCATGATTAAAAATTTACTTTCGGTTCGCAGCTTCCCGCGAAACTTTACCTTTTGTTCGCTATCTCCGCGAAACTTTACCCTTTGTTCACAATCTCCGCAAAACTTTACCGTTTGTTCACTATCTCCGCGAACCTTTACCTTTTGTTTGCTATCTCCGCGAAACTTTACCTTTTGTTCGCTATTTCCGTGAAACTTTATTGTCCCAATTTATCCCAGGAACTTACCAGTGCACTGCCCTGACTGCAGGAGTTCTGAGTCTTTTCTGGTTCCCCGTACGGGCCACCACTTGTCGCGTCCCCCTCGACCAGCAAGGACGACGCAACTCGCAAAAGCTCTTCTCAAGCAGTTTATTCAGGTCCCTTGAAAACAGTCTTCCGAATGCCCGGGCAGACCCAACCCACAGGCTAAATACTATATGAACCGCCAATCAAGTAAAGCCATGTGGTGCTATCTTAGAGGCCCACGTATGTGGAAGCAAGCCAGATCAGCGGTCTTAACCAAATATGGACTTGTTTACCACCGAGAGCACTCACCGTCGGGCTGGTGGAAGGCGGAAACCGGCGCCATCTTTAGGGCGCGGCACGTCGCAGCTCTCTACAAGATGTGGTAGCACACACTTTTAATCCCAGCACTCGGGAGGCAGAGGCAGGTGGATGTATGTGAGTTCGAGGCCAGCCTGGTCTACAGAGTCCAGGACAGCCAGGACTACACAGAGAAACAAAAAACAAACAAAAACTATCTGCAATTGGCAAAACCACACCTCTGCTAGAGCACAAGGCAAATCATAGTCACCTTCTATGGAGCGGCTTCATATCCCCACACCTGGGATTAAAACAGAAACATATTCCCATAACATTTCTGAGGTTTTTTTTTGTGTGTGTGGGGGGGGGGGGGTGAGACAGGGTTTCTTTGTGTAGCCTTGGCTGTCCTGGACTTACTCTGTAGACCAGGCTGGCCTTGAACTCACAAGAGATCCGCCTTCCTCTGCCTCCCGAGTGCTGGGATTAAAGGCGTGCGCCATCATGCCTGGCTTTTTGTTTGGGCTTAGTTGTTGTTTTGGTTTTGTTTGCTTGCTTGTTTTTTATGGCATTGCTCGGGACTGAGTTCAAAGTTTTATTATTCTAACACTGACTGTTACGGGTGGCACTAGGCCTATAGGAGTAACTTCATTACCTTAACCCAGTTCCAGAATTCCAGAATTGCAGGAAGGTGGAATTGGGACTAAGGAGCTGTAAATATAGAGCAACAGTGGGCGAACATTTTCTTTAAAGGACTAGATAGTGCCATTTTAGGCTCTGAAAGACATGTAGCTGTCACAACTAGCCTGCTACTTTTACACAAAAAGTACTAAAGTAGCCACAGACAACACATAAAGGAATGGTAATGACACCAGTGGTTGACCTCTGGTCTACAACAGTGGTTGTTTGCAGCTGCATATTGAAAATATCAGAGGAACCCATAAAATCACAAATGCCCAAGCTTTGGTTTTTTTGTTTGTTGTTTGTTTTTTGAGGTAAACTTTTACTAAGTAGCCCAGGTTGGCCTTGACTCTTTTGGTCCTCCTGCTTCCTCCCCCAAAGTGCTGGTATTATACATGTTCTAGGCTGGCCTCAAACTCGGCCTGGCCCTGGCTCCCAAGGCCTGGGATCAAAGACATGCACCACCACACTGAGACAGAACAAGGATTTTTCCATCTTGCTGTGCTACCCAGACTGGCCAAGAGCTGAACTCCTAGGTTCAGCCTCCCAACTAGCTGGGACTGCATACACCTAGCTCCAAGATTCTTTAGGGCTATTAGGTGATTATCTGACATGTATTCCAGGCTGGAAACTGTTCCAGACCAACTTCAGTTGTTGGCCGTCTGCTTTAGTTGGGTGGTATAGAACAGAAGAATGGACAAGGAGCCTGGGATAAACTGAGAACTAGATTAATATTGGAACCATATTTTATCCAACCCACAATATTTTTTTTTTTTGCTTTTTGTTTTGTTTTGTTTTTATTTTTGAAACAGAGTTTCTCTGTGTAACAGAGCCTGGCTTCCTGGACTCACTCTGTATACCAGGCTGGCCTTTGAACTCACAGACATCCCCCTGCCTCTGCCTCCCAAGTGCTGGGATTAAAGGTGTGCACCACCACGCCTGACAATTACAAACAGCTGTGAACTGCCATGTGGGTGCTGGGATTTGAACCAGGGTCCTTTAGAAGAACAGTCAGTGCTCTTAACCGCTGAGCCATCTCTCCAGCCCCATCCGACAAATTAAATGTTTCTAGTACTTCATTAAATAAATGCTCTTTATTTGAGTTTTTCATGCGAAAGCAGTACAAGGACTTGCCCAGCCAAGTGCCACGAGAAGGGTCACAATCCGCTAAGACTTCTATCTAGCCTTCTTTCTCCAGCCACTCTTTATAGGCCCCGGCATAGTTTCGAGCCCTGTGGAGAAAAAGAGTTGAGGGAAGAACAGGTCCAGTAGGCAGTTCCCAGCCAACAAGCCTTACACCTTCTCTTACCCTTTGTAGCCAAGACCTTGTGCCAGCTGTGTGGCCTGGAGGCCCCGCCTGCCCATCTGACAGAAGAAAATAAGATTCTTTTCTTCTAGCTGTGGCTTCTCAGCACAGTACAAAGCATGAAAGGCATCTGGGTCCATGTGCAAGGCGATTTCCAACTCAGACACTTTGAGATTGGACAAAATGGGAAGCCAGTGGCAAGCTGAGGTTCACAAGATGGGCCTGAAAGTTGGGTCCTGGCAGTGGTCAATCTGCAGAATTTGTCCAAACAACGCATGGGGGCCACCCCCACCCCATACCAACCTCAAAGGCAAAGAACAGCCTACCAGTGCAGGAAGCTAGGCCAGCAATGCAGCCACTTCCTGAGTCCTAAGAAGGCAGTGGAGGATTAACTGGATCAGGGCATCCAGCCTTAGGGAAGTGACCCATACAGATGCTGACCTGCTCCTCCAGCCACCTGCTGCCCCCTCCAACTGGATAAGCTAGTTCCACTGTGAGGATCTGTCCCCAGTCAGTTTCTCTAGGGAACATGAGGGCTGGCCTGAACAAATATAAGACCACTGCTATCTCGACCCCACTCCTTCCTAAGTGAGGCCCATTAGCTAAAGCCATCACACACTGTCTCTCTGCCAACACGGGAAATCCTATACCAGGGATGTTGAGTGCCCCAGGGATGGTACCAGCTGCTGCCTCCTCCCGAGTTCGAACATCGAAGAGCCGGGCCCTGCCTGAGGCTAGGAGTGAACAGAGTTCGGTGAATAAGACTGTAGGCACTGAGAAAGAGGACAAGAAAGACTTAAGGGCTAGGGATAAGACACTTGTGGCCCCTGTGCCCGCTCCTTGGCAGCTTCCTAACCCAGTGGAGCTGTTTATAAGGACTAAAGCCACACCCCGACACTCCTCTCTGCAAACAACCAAACCATACCCAGGGGACCAGTACACCTCACCCTGACATGGTGGGAGGGGGGGTCCTCAGGTACCTTCAGTCATGGTTCCAGCAGCGGCAATTGTGTGACCGCGGTATAAGAACGCAACCTGAAGCAACTCCCTCTCCCGCCCTGAGCCCAACCACAGACCGGAACCGGAAGCAAAGGCATGGCCCCTGGAGGACATACACACAGAACACGGTAGCACCGGTCGGTGATACCTAAACACCAGCCCATAGCTGAAACCTTTAGACTGCCCCGTGTAGGACGGAAATTGACATCCATTTTTGGCACAGGTACCAGGATTCTAGGTAATGAGTATAAGAACAGCAGCACTCCACCCAAAGGATGACCCAGCCCTTACTGGTCAAAGAGTAATATGCACTCTCCCTTCCCCTAGGAACCCACAAAAGGAGGAAAACAGACAACTGTGGCTCTAAACAATTTTATCTTAAAAAAAAAAAAAAAAGAAATAAAAAGAACCATCCCCAGAATGAGGAAGGCTCCCAGAAAGCCCCTGCCCATAGTTCTCTCTGGCCTTCACAGCCCCTGGCAAAGGCCTCCACCGCTCACTGACTCCTCTACTGTTCATGGGGTAGCAGCCACCTGGCATCCTTCCCCACCTTTTGAATAAGCCTGCTCCCCAGAGTAATCAGGTGAATATCTTAACTTCTGCTCCAGAGGAAGGAAGAACCAGTGGAAGTGCCCACAGACCCTCTGCTGGGCACTTGAAGGAAGCACAAGGCAAGCCCAGATTTAGTGTGTCCAGTGTCCATCAAGGAGACAGCACATACAATGTGCAAAAGGAGCACAGGGGTCCAGGGACTGCATGGTGGGAGCAGGCAAGGCTGTCAATGTCCACGTTGTGTTTCACACCACTCACAGCACACTGCCACATCAGGGACTGCATGGTGGGAGCAGGCAAGGCTGTCGGTGGTCAATGTCCACGTTGTGTTTCACACCACTCACAGCACACTGCCACACCACAGGACTTGAGCTCAAAGACACATGTGCCAAACTCCCCAGAGTCCCACACCAGAAGGAGGCAGTGAAGGGAAGGTGCACGGGATTAGCCTGCTGCTCCTGGGCTATCTGCTGTCCTCAAAGTCCCCAGTCCCCATAGTTAGTTGCTGTCATTCTTGATGACGACCTCTAATCCATGGTGCCGTAACTGAGCTCGCAGTAGCAGGTTCTTGTTTTTAAGATCTTCCACCTGCACAGAAAGGATGCAGTAATGGAAATGATTATGTAAGAAGGAAAAAAAAAAAAGACACTACTAAGCTATGAAGTTAGCCACATACCCACGGCTGAGAAAGGCTAGTTTGGGTCAGTGGCTACAGGGCTGCCAAGGGGCCTGTCCTGGCATTAGCCTGACCTGTTGTCGGAGCACATCATTGTCTAGCTGCAGCTGATCTAAGCCCTGCAGCTCTTCAGACAGCCGGTGGTTGCTCTGCCGTAGCTCCTGGATATAGTCACAGGCCTTGGACAGGATTCCACCTTTACTCTGGAAGGCAAAGCCAACAAAATGAGGACGAAGGCTTCAAGCACCTCGCTTACTTCCCAAGAGCTCATCCACACTTTGGGGCTGCTTCCCCTCAGAACGGTGATGTGCTGTGACATCTCAGAGTATTATTGTGAAGAGGGCAGCCATGTGTATGCTCTACTCGCCACCATGTCTGGAAACAATGCCAGGAGAACCTGGCTGCTATCAGGGTCTCGCCATGACCTGGCCAGACTTGGTACTCTCCATAGAGCAGTCTGGGATGATTTTGGACAGCTGCACAATCCAGTTGTTGATCTTGTCCCGACGGCGGCGCTCCACTGTGAGGCAAAGTGAAGGACACAGTGAAAAATGACCAGCCGCCCCCCAACACTAGTTCCCAAATCTACTTAGGTCGCTGCTGGCTTCACACCTAGATTATCACCTACCTTCATTATGCTGAGCCCTGCGTTTCTCATCTCGAGTTGTCCTGGGAGCCTCTGACTTTCTGACAATAGAGTTCAGGGTGGCCAGACCAAGGAAAAGACAAAGAAGCAAACAAAAACGAGATTGGTGTTTAGGGTGAAGAATTACGTGAGATTTAGCAAGCACTGAAATCACTCATAATAACTAATTCACTCACGGGGAATAAGGGTGGGTCCTGGGGGCAATTGATCGCTGGCTCCCACCCTGCAATACTTCTTGTGGTGACATCATCACAAAGAACTGACCTGGGAAGACATGAGGTAGGGTTTTGTCAGGACCTGGGACGAGAAACTTGAATCTTTTGAGAGCATGCTCCCATCAGCTTATAAAGCAGCCCAGACTCACAATATACTTTGATCTTAATTACTACAAGTCATGTGCTACAGCCCTGAGCCCCCAGCCACATCCCACAACCTGTCCTCTCTAGCCACCATCCTTGTGTAACATCTCACCAGTGCTAGGAGGGGTTGCCTGCCCCAGGAGTGCCTCTGAGCCCTGGGTGGTAACAACAGCGGTTGTACTCCCAGATGTGGCACCCCCTGACCCATCTCCCACTGCGGTGCTGGGAAAGTAAGTATAATGTGTTTCAGCAGCTGCTCCCTCTGTCTCAACTGCATCATCACTGGTGAAAGCACCCTGGATCACTGCCTGAGAAGGGAAATGAGAGCAGAGTCAGTGAGTCGGGGACTCGTCACCCTTAGTCCCCACCCCTTAGCAGGAGGAAGGAGAAACACAGAAAGTCATGTGGCCAATGATAGCTATGAATGCAACCCAACACAAAACTAAAGTTTTAAGATTTATTTTTGAGGCCAGGCATGGTGGGGCATGCCTTTAATCCCACCCAGCACTCGGGAGGCAGATGCAGGCTCAAGGCCAGCCTGGTCCACAAAGTGAGTCCAGGACAGTCAAGGATACACAGAGAAACCCTGTCTCGAAAAACCTAAAGAAAAAAAAAAAAAAAAGAGGTTTTTGTGGGGGTTGGAGAGATGCGTCAGTGGTTAAGAGCACTGTCTGCTTTCAAAGGACCAGGGTTCAATTCGCAGCACCTACAAGGCAGCTCACAACTGTCTGTAACTCCAGTTCCAGGGGATCTGACACCCTCACACCAATTCACATAAATTTTTTTTTTTTTTTTTTTGGTTTTTTGAGACAGGGTTTCTCTGTGTAGCCCTGGCTGTCCTGGATTCACTTTGTAGACCAGGCTGGCCTCGAACTCACAAAGATACGCCTGCCTCTGCCTCCCAAGTGCTGGGATTAAAGGCGTGCGCCACCACTGCCCGGCTCACATAAATTATTTTTTAAAAGATTTTTTTTTTATGTGTATGAGTATTTTGCCTGCATGCATGTATATGCACTATGTGTGTGTCTGGGGCCTGTGGGGGTCAGAAGGGTATTTTATAACCTGAAAGCAGATGGTTGTGTAAGAGCAACAAGTGTTCTTAACTGCTGAGCCACCTCTCCCACTCCAACTGCAAGAGGCATGATCTTTGTAAATGACAAGATGATGTCTCAACGACAAAAGGTTGGTTGAACACATGTGGACCCAGTGCTTTGGGCCAAAGCAGCCTGAGATGCACCCCATTGTTCCTAATTCAACCCCAGTTAGTGTAAATTTGCAAGTGTGGTCTGTCTTCTCTTAACCTGGCTAGGTTCCAAATAATTGAAACTGGACTATGTTATTTATTTTACAAGTTTTAAGGCACATACTGAGCAGTTATTACTCTATTCAAAGCCTCTAACTAATCTGACTACCTCCCAACTAAAATCCCTGAGATACTTGCATTTTATGTCTTTCTCTGCTCCAGCAATTTTCTCAAGCTGTCTCCTGGACCTCTCTCTGTGGATGAATTCCCAACTTCCTTTTTCTCTCTCCTCCTCCCCTGGCTGGCAGGAAGTCCAGCCCTATTCTCTGCCCTGCTCAGTCATTGGCCATTAAGCTATTTTATTGGCATATCAGGAACAATTGGGGAGCTGGTGTTTACACAACATTGAGACAAGAGATTTTCTGAGTAAGAATTGCAACCAGATATAGGGGAGACAGAAATCTGCACTTGAATCTTCACCCAGTGCACAATAACACTATGCCTGCACACCCTCCTTCCTCATATTGCTAAGAGGTCTCTAGTCCTCTCACAGCCTATCCCTCAGTACCTGGGTCATAGACTGAGTGGCAGGGTAGCCACTGATGGCACCAGTGCCCTCGGTCTGGCCATCCAGTTGCCCTTCAGACACCTGGATCACCCTGTACATCACCTAGAAGCAATAAAGAAGGGGTAGGGTGGGAAGAGAAGATTAAGTGAGATTGTCCAGAATCCCAGGCCCTCTCAGAAAGTGTCTCTTGCACTGAGTCCCAGAAGTCTTTCAGAGACATAGACTCAGCTATTGTTCCTTCTTTTTCAATCTTGAGGTTTTAGCACACCCAGCCCCATACCATTCTCTAATCTAAGCCTCCGATTAACATTTCATCCCAATAGTGCAGTTGCATCTTATTCTCTAAGCCACAGCTCCCCAAAACATGCACCTCCCTTAATCCCAACCCCAGGTAACATCTGCAGCCACCTGGCCCCCTCCCTTACCTGGCCCCCATTCTCAGTTCGGAAGACGTACTTGACGTTGGGATCAGGGAAAGTGGCCGCTGACTGGATGCTGGCAATAGCTACACTAGTTGGGTCCTCTCCAGTAGCCACTGCACCTAAATTAAAAGAAGCAAAGAAAGATCTATGCTCTGCCTTTCTCTCTGTCCTACTTACATGTCGTTTAAAAGAAACACGGTATGTAGAAACCGGGCCAGTCGGTTGAAGAGAAAGGGAGGCTGTGGTGGGCTTCACCTTCCTGAATCTGCACTGACCCCTCTTCGGCTTCAGCTGTTTTCTGCTGCCTATTTGTGGGGAAACAAATGGAATATGTGAGACGCTCACCGACCTAGTAACATGGTTCCCAAACTCACTGGCATTCACAACAGACGTTAGGTTAGATAACAACAGTATTACTGATGGTCATCCTTTAATCTTGGTACTCAGGAGGCAGAGGCAGGTGGATTTCAGTGAGTCTGAGGCTAGCCTGGTCTACATATCAAGTTCCAGGACAGTCACGGCCATGTAGAGATATATTCTGTCTCAAAAACAAAACAAAACAAAAAACTAGTAACTAAGTGTTTACCATGTACATAGACACCAGGCTATAAGCTGTTTTGTTTTGCTTTTAATTTAATTTAATTTTATTTTTTTTTAAGGTTTTTCAAGACAGAGTTTCTCTGTGTATCCTTGACCGTCTTGGACTCACTCTGCAGACCAGGCTGGCCTTGAACTCAGAGATCCACCTGCCTCTGTCTCCCTGAGTGCTATGATTAAAGGCATGCACCACCACACCCAGCAATTTTTTAATGTTTATTTATTTATTTATTTATTTTTGAGGCAGGGTCTCTCTGTGTAACAGAGCCCTGGCTGTCCTGGACTCACTTTGTAAATCACGATACCCTCGAACTCACAGAGATCTGCCTGCCTCTGCCTCCCAAGTGCTGGGATTAAAGGGGTATGCCACAACACCCAGCTTAAATTATTATTATTATTTTTTTTTTTTTTGGTTTTTCGAGACAGGGTTTCTCTGTGTATCTCTGGCTGTCCTGGACTCGCTTTGTAGACCAGGCTGGCCTCGAACTCAGAGATCCGCCTGCCTCTGCCTCCTGAGCACTGGGATTAAAGGCGTAACGGCCGGCCCACCACTGCTATTTTTTTTTTAAAGATTTATTTATTATGTATACAGTGTTCTGTCTGCAGGTATACCTGCAGGCCAGGAGGGGGGTACCAGATTTCATTATGGATGGTTGTGAGCCACCATGTGGTTGCTGGGAATTGAACTCATGACCTCTGGAAGAGCAGCCAGTGCTCATAACCGCTGAGCCATCTCTCCAGCCCACCACTGCTATTTTAATACTAGTAACAGCACATGAAATAAATAGTGCTACAGTTTTATAGACAAAGAAACTAAACCACATAGCTGGTAGGTGATGGAGCTGGGGACCTGAACCCAGGTCTTCCTGAGTCTAATACTCTTTGCCATTTTTGCACTATCCTAGGCCATTCCTCTCTCGTCCCACACTTGTTCACTTACCCCTTCATCTCTCTGTGAGGGGGCTCATCCGAGGGACTGGTCTTTTTTTGGAGGTCTTCGTATCTTCTGACTCAAAAGCTTGAGTGCTAAATCCTGGTGGGAATCAGAGAGTTTGCAGTGAGGCTAGGCAACCGAACAGCTTTCCAGGTTCTAGGGCCTAGGCTCCAAGAAGACACAGCCAGGAAAATGAACCAATCATCTCCAAATGACAGTCAGCTTCCCCAACTGTTATGGCAAGGGCTGGCCTACATCAACTGACAAAGCAATTCTTCCCGGACATGGTGGCTCACTCCTGGAATCCTAACACTCAGGGAAAGAGAGAGGAGAAATGGTACAAATTTGAAGCTAGCCTTAGTACAGAAGGAGACCTTGGAAAGAGAGCCAGGTGTGCTTGACTATGCCCGCCTCTCATACTAACTCTTAGAAGGTGGAGGCAATAAAATTAGGCATTCAAGGCCATCCTGGGTTGTAAATCAAGTCTCAGGCCAGGTTGTACTCCAAGAAACATGAACGAGGAGACAGTTCAGGGGCAAAAGCACTTGGAGTGAGAGTCTAACACCTATGTCCTAAAACCTACACAAGAAAGGGAGGCAGGAGTTCGAGCACATGTAATCACAGTGCACCTCAATGGAGAGATGACGGGAGAGTCTCCAGAAGCAGGGTGACAAACACAGCTGTGAAGAGACGGTCTCCGTCAAGGTGGAAAGACAAGAACTGACATCCTAAGGTTGTCCTCTGATGAAAAAAAAGGCTGTTAAGATGGCCCAACAAGCCGGGTGGTGGTGGCACATGACTAATTTTAGCACTTGGGAGATAAAGGCAGGTAGGTGGCTCTCTGAGTTCAAGGCCAGCCTTGTCTACAGAGTGAGTTCCAGGACAGCCAGGGCTACACAGAGAAATCTTTTCTTGAAAAACTTTAAAAACAAAAAAGGCAAGTGGTGGCTCACGTCTTTAATCCCAGCACTTGGGAGGCAGAGGCATGTGGATCTCGGTGCATTCAAGGCCAGCCTGGTCTACAAAGTAAGTCCAGGACAACCAAGGTTACACAGAGAAACCCTATCTGGGGGGGGAAAAAAAAGGCAAAAGCCAACTCCTGAAAGCTGACCTCTGACCTCCACACCTGCCCAGCCCACCACATGCATGATGTACACATATGCACCCTAACTTGTTTCTTGCAACAGGGTTTCTCTGGGTAGCTTTGGCTTTTCTGGATCTCACTCTGTAGACCAGGCTAGCCTCGGAACTCACAGATATCTGTCTACCTCTGCCTCCTGAGTGCTAGGATTAAAGGGGCAAGCCACAGCCCAGCTGCTCCTCCATTTTCATTCCATCTTCTGGTGAGGAAGAGATAATTACACTGGAAGACTGAGAAACAATGTGTTTCAGGGTGTACTATTGAAGCTATTCAAGATCATTACTAAAGCCATTAAACCCTGCAATGACAGCAGCTTCATAGGAACAGCCAGGGCAAAGTTTAGACCATTAGTATGGAATAACACCTACCACGGTCCCTGTAAACTGGGGCTTGCAACATAGAGAAACTCTGTCTCAAAAACAAAAAACATTCTAGTCCTCACCAGATGTTTTGGTACACACACAAAGTCCCAGCACTCCACAGGCAGAGGCAAGTGGATCTCTGTGAGTTCCAAGATAGCCTGGTCTACACAGTGAGTTCCAGGACCGCCAGGGCTATGTTCAGAGATATCCTGTCCCAAAATAAAACAATAACAAAAAATAAATTCCAGTCCTAAAATCTAGTAAGGGAAACAATGGAACTGTTTTTGCCACTGGAAAACCATCACTAACCACAAAACCTAAATTTGTCTCTTGGGCATCATTCTGCCATCAGAGCTTTGGGGGAAACCAGATTTCCAGCATCTGTTACAAACACTAGAGCCCAAGTGTATCATATTGAAGGCTTCTTTATTTTATTCATCAAGGCTTCCTGTAGAGCAACACAGTTGCTAAAAATGTTGCCATGACAACTCCAAATCAACTAAGCCTCGGGAGGAAGGGGGAAAAACAAAAAACAAAAAACCTCCAGGCTCAGGGTTTTTGAAGGAGAAAAGACAATGAGGGAGAAATCCATCTACAAGGTTTCTGCCTTAGGACTCTTGACACCTCGCCAGAGAACCGGGAAAAACAAAGAACTGAGCAGACATAGATGCCTCCAGAAAGAAACAGCTGGACAGCACAAAGTAATAAAATAATCAACAAGAAAGGGCAAGATTTCTGTAAATTCTCTACCCGTAAGACCTTCCAAACCTTTCTAATTCAAAGAAAATCTTAGCTTGGCGGTTAATAAGCCTTGGAAGGAGAGTGTGCAAAGAAAATAGTAACAATAACAACAACAAAAGGAATGCTGTAAGGGGAAGGAAGGTTTGGGACCCCCCAGATCTCCATCCTCAAACCGAGGAGGAAGAGCCCCCCCCCCACCTCAGCTTGCTGCATAGCCTGCAGGAGGAGGCAATGAAAGAGAGGGCAAGGCACAGGAGGCAACTAGATAGCCCACAGCTGTCAGAGCAACTTCGGAAGCCACCCAGCAACAAGGCGTTAGGCTACTTACTCAAATCTTGGTTGTACATCCGGAAGCGTTTCCTGAGCATTAAGAATATGTGACACGGGAAATCAGCATAGGATGTTGTGGTTTGCACGCTCAAAAGGAAGGGCCCAGCAAACGCCCTCACCAAGCACGGACAAAAAGGCAAAAGAGCCCGATCAAGTTCCCAAAGAATTCTGGCGCCAGGACCTTGCCTGAGAACGAGGCGTCTCCCTGCAGGCCCACCAACTGGTAGTAGGAGCTTGGGGAGCTGAGCACCCGCCAGGCGCGAGCCCCGAAGCCCGCGCCCCGGCTGCTCCGCTGAGGGGACAGGAAAGGACGCCAGGGACCTCCCCAGGCCTGCGGCTCAGAGCTGGACACCGCGGGAGGGTGGGACGTGCGCACTCCGGGGCAGGGAGCGAGCTCGGCCCACAAAGCAGGACAGGAGATAAAAGAGCCAGGCATAGCCCCCTCCCCCAAAACAAAGGCTTCGTGCCCAGGCATTGCCTGGCCTGAGAAACTGAAGCAAAACCAAAGCTGTCCCTCCTTGCCGGTCCACCTCATCTATAGACTTCGGGCGGCTCCTACGCACTCACCAGCCCAGGCCGCTACGGTCGCCAATTTCCCCTGACAGCGTTCTCCCTCTTTGGATGTAGGTCTCTCCATAGACAGCTGCTCATGCGCAATCACAGCCTGTGGCCATATTGGTGAAGGGCGGAAGTGTCTCCTCGACCCGCCCCGCGTACTGTTGGTCCCAGAGCCGCCCGGTTTCCGCTCGCTTCAAACTTGATGCTGGCTAAACCCGACCTGGGTATGTGAGTTGTTACAGCACCCCCACCCCCCAAGAGTAACAGTATCCTTGGGTATGTCGCTCGTGTCCTAGATGTTTTCAGCAAGAATTAGAAAAAAAACAACTACATTTTACTTCCATCTTAGTGCTAGGCGGAGCCTTTTTAGTTCCAGTAAGAGTACGGGAGTGACGCCGTTCTTAGGCGCCATCTTTAACAAGGGCAATATGAGACGCCATCTTGGATCAGGGCATCATTTCGAGGGGTTTCCAAGTGGACTTTGGGACATTTGTGGACATACGTAAATCTGGGTATAATCCTTTGTATTAGCGTCAGCAAAACTTCAAAGACCTCATAGCTTCCAGTTTTCCTGAGGCTCATAATCTGTGACAACAATTTTGGTTATCATTTTTCTCATTTAGGGTGTATACCCATAATGGTTTTGGAATAGTGAAATATATTATCTAGATTTCAGATTCTGAAACCATTCAGACCCTGAACTGACTTTTTTTTTTTTTTGAGATAGTGTCTATGTAGTCCTGAACTGTCCTGTGAAGACCAGGTTGGCCTTGAATACACATAGATCCTCTGGCTTCACCCCAGTGCCTCCCCCACCCCAACTTGTGCTGAGATTAACAGCATGAGCCACCACACCTCAGAAACTGCCACTTCTTAACTCTGACATCTTTGATAAGCCTTTTTAATTTAATTTCAGCTTAATTTCCTCATCTGTAAAATGGAAATACCAATACAAATTACCCAATTAGGTGAATTAAATAAATTCAAGGGCAAAGTTTTTTTTTTTTTAAGTTTTTCGAGACAGGGTTTCTCTGTGTATCCTTGGCTGTCTTGGACTCACTTTGTAGACCAGACTGGCCTTGAAATCACAGAGATCTGCCTGCCTCTGCTTCCCGAGTGCTGGGATTAAAGGTGTGTGCCACCACGCCCAGCAAGGGCAAAGTTTTTATATACATAAATCTAGCCTAGGCTGGGCGGTGTTGGCGCACGCCTTTAATCCCAGCACTTGGGAGGCAGAGGCAGGCGGATCTCTGTGAGTTCGAGGCCAGCCTGGTCTACAAAGTGAGTCCAGGACAGCCAGAGCTGTTATACAGAGAAACCCTGTCTCGAAAAACCAAAAAAAAAAAATCTAGCCTAATTCCTGGCATTAGATGAACATTATGTAAATACAGTTTCTCTTCCCCATTTCTTGACTATCATGAACCTAGTTCTACTTTCTAGCTATGGGTTTCCATGACAACTGAGGAAGAATATCTAAACAAGGAAAAAAAACGAGATATATACATTTTGGTAACATCCAGATGTGATACCTTTCACCCAAAGCTTTAATAAGAGTAAGTCCATACACTATTTAAATGTTAAAAAAAAACAACTTTTATTATCAAACAGCCACCATTGCTAAATGGGGCCTATGGCTCCAACCTGTGCAGAGAAACAATGCCAGGGCCAGAGTAATGAATG
Source organism: Lophiomys imhausi (assembly GCA_907164525.1). Lineage (NCBI taxonomy): Eukaryota > Metazoa > Chordata > Mammalia > Rodentia > Muridae > Lophiomys > Lophiomys imhausi. Next base: position 2,667,999 of record CAJQZJ010033821.1, on the reverse strand, counting down.
ACATTCCTTTTTCCTAAAATGAGAGGAGGTTATTCTTACAGGAAAAAGAAAGGCCAGAGAGATCTGTACAGGACCTCTTCAAAATAACTGAAGGCAGACGGTGTCATCCATTTCCTTCAGCAAGCTCTGAGGACTTTAAAGAGCTTGTCAGACATGTTTCTCCTAATCTGGAACTAAGAGAGTCAGGAGATGGCCAAAGATCTGGGAACAACGGGGACGAGCAATTCGCTATCTGCTCCTATATTTCCCACATCTACCCTAGGCTCCTGTGAAGAGAAGTTCACAACCCCAGAAGAGGGCAGGAGATGGTCTGGAATTCCCCCTCTGTATTTAAATTTAAGAAAAAAAAATTTAAGCTTCTATCTACCCTGTGTTTTGGTTAATAATCACAACTTCATGGAAACAAGATCTTTCTCTATTTCTTAAGACTTTGCTAAGAGATAAGTGGTTTGTGTGTAACACAAACTCAAGTAAACCCACCAAGGCAGTGCTTCCCATGGTCAAAGTGGAGGACCCAAGCCTATGGAATTAGCCACCTCAGCTGCCGAAGCGGCAAAGACAGCTAGGCAGGGGTCCACAGACTGATGATAATCTCTTGGTCCCTCTTGTCCAGTCCTAATCACAGCCCTTCATCTTTCCCACGGTTAGTCTGTGTTTCAAATGCATATGTCTGGCGCTGAGGGGCCACCAGGGGGACAGGGGGGTGAAGCTCTCTAGAGGGCAGACTAAGCCGACTCCTGGGCCCAGACCCTTCTGTGACTTCAGGTGGGAGTTCCAGACAGCTAAGAGGCCGGAAAGAATGGGCAGGAATCATGGTACAAGGAGAAGTTCTGGAGTTGAGGCTATAATCCCCACCTCCAGTACAGGTCTGGGTCCGCCGAACTCCACCAGCCTCAGTCCTCTGTCGTTCCCGGGCAAGAGCCACAGCAGCATCAAAGGAAAGACTACCCCCATTCCTCCAAGAAGCACGAGAACTCCAAGCCCTTTCTCCAGGAGTCCCATCAAGCCTGCCAGGCCTCGGACATGGGCTTGCAGGTGCTACGTGAATCTTGCTGCACATTGCACTGGGCATCTTGGTAAATTGTGGTTTGGGGGGCACTACGGGAACAGAGCGGACCTGTCGTACCTGAACTAGGGTGGAAGCCAGACGCATGCCCACACCACCAGCTGAACCACAGGGACAAGAATATAGGTCACATGCCTCAGGATTGAGCTGTTCCTCAACCTCCATCCCCTCTGGTTCAGATGGCTGTGAGAGGACTTGTTCCATCTCAGAAGACTGTTCATTGAGTTCTGTACTGTCAACCCCCAGACACTCGACACCTGGCTCTGCAGAGAGGGCCCCCTCTTCTAAGTGGTCACCAACAGCTCTTCTGCCTTCAGTTTCTACATCTACACTTTTCTGTTCGTTGCTGACTTCCCCTTCCTTCTCATCATCATCATCATCTTCTGGATTTCTACTATCTTCACCATGTTCTTGGTCTTCTCCTGACTTATGATCACTATTCTCCCCCAGTCCTTTGGTCTCATCCTTTCTGCCTTTCTCAGCCTCTTGTTTGTGTACAACTTCCCAGCTCTCCCCAGGAACCAAGTATTCCTGGACCACATGCTCTGGATCCATTCCAGATTCTACAGGGGTGTCCTCTCCTTTCTCAGCTCCTTTTCCCCCAATCTCTCTTTCATTCTCATCTTTATCCTGTTCTCTTATTTTCTCCATCTCCTTAGTCTTCTCTATACTTTCAACCTCTTGACCGCTGGAATTTTCTTCCTTGGCCTCTATCTCTTCACTACTCCCTTCTTCAAAACTACCCATCACCTTTTGGCTTCTTTCAGCCTTTCTTTCTTCCTCATCAGCCTTTCCAGCTCCAATCTCAGTCTCTGGCATTGCCTCTGCATCTTCCCTGTTATCTGATGTGCTTCCAGGCTCAGCCTCCATGTCTTGTCCAGTTTCCCAGCATGCCTGTTCTTCTTCATCTTGTGTTGGAGGTTGTTCCCCACACCTTGCTGCCTCTTCCTCCAGGTTCCCTACACCTTCCCAGTTCATGGGTTCAGGCCCCAGAAGGGGACTCAAGTCATCATAGGCGCTCAGGAAGACATCTTCCCCACTTTCCTCTTCCACTTCAGGTGTGGGGCCAGCAGAATCAAGGGAACAGCAGTTAGGAGCCAGGACGTACTGCGCATCATCCAGAGACAGATCGTCCAGGGGTGGCTCCACAGAGAACTCTTCCACCTGTAGGTACAGCATTGTTGCTAAGGACCAGGTAGCCCTATCCACTCTCTGGACTACACACTACCCTCACACCCATTATGTCTCCTCCTTACCTGAGGCCCAACTCCCAGGAGCTCCTCCAGGTAGCCCATCCCAGGGTCGTCCTCCCCAAGGGAGAAAGCTGCTGCTCCAGCTGCTCCTGTGGCTCCTGCCTTGGTGACCTCCCTTTCCTCCACCCCTACCCACTCAGGCTCTGAGCTGCTCAAATCCTCTAGGAAGGAGAAGGAATCCTGCACCTCCTGGGACAAGGAGTCCTCCAGGACAGGAGTCATGTCTGCCGGGCTTGAGTCAACCAGGGGACCTGGGGCTGATCTTGCTTCCAACTTCTCGTCTGTTGAGGGAAAGACAATTCCAGGAATCAATAAGTCAAAGTCAGTCCCAACCCTTTCTGATATGGGTATCCCTCACACTGACATGTTAGGGTCAGCACACTCCCTGTATATATAATAATCCACACAGCTCATCCTCTCAGACCAGAATGACTAACTACTTATGGCTCCCTTTATTAATTCTCACTCAAGTGCTAAGCATTGTGGGTTGTTCATGAATTTCTTTGTTTTTGAGGCAAGGTGTCACCACATAATAGTACTTGGACTGGAACTGGCTAGGTAGAACAGGTTGGCCTCAAGCTCACAGAGATCAACCTATCTCTGCCTCCTAAATGTTGGGATTAAAGGCATGCACCACCATGACCACCTCTAAGCATTGCGATATATATTTGTTTTTGCTCATTTTTTGTTTGTTTGTTTGTTTTCCAAGACAAGGCTTCTCTGTGTAAAAGCCCTGGATATCCTAGAACTCACTTTGTAGACCAGGCTGGCCTCGAACTCACAGAGATCCACCTGCCTCTGCCTCCTGAGTGCTGGGATTAAAAGCTTGCGCCACACTACCCCGCTTTGCAGTGACTCTTTTTTTTTTTTTTGGTTTTTCGAGACAGGGTTTCTCTGTGTAGCCCTGGCTGTCCTGGACTCACTTTGTAGACCAGGCTGGCCTCGAACTCACAAAGATACGCCTGCCTCTGCCTCCCAAGTGCTGGGATTAAAGGCGTGCGCCACCACCGCCTGGCTGCAATGACTCTTAACACCAACTTTTGCACTTTCCTATACTTGTATTTACTAAATCCCTTACATGTCTAGCACATAGCCCTATTCCTTGGGGAAATCAGTGATTTGAAGCCTGGCAGAAATTCCTCTCTCCATGGACTTTATATAACCTGATACTTTTATGGATTCTCAAACTCCAAATCTCGGCAGGCGATATAAGACAACACAAAGCCTAAGGGCTGAGGCTCCTGACCTTCCAGGCTACTTCCTCAGCACCAGAACTTCAACCTAAAGTTCTAGATCCCTTTCCAGTCCTAGGCAATCTCCGAGTTCTCACCTGGGGGGCCAGGGCCAAGGCCTGGTCCTGGACCAGGACCTGAGGCAGGGCTTGGCCGGGGCTGTAGAGCAGGGCACTCAAGGCCACGGGTAAGCCTGACCAAGGAGATGTTAGAGATGATGTTTGGAGGTACACTGAGAATAGAGGTTATGTGTAGAGGGAGGTTGACATTGTAGGGGTCTGAGATGTGGACGCCGGCACAGCGCTCTGCACGACTGCTACCCGAAGCCCGAATAGCTGACCGTGCAGCACGTGGAGTTCCTGGCTCAGAATTTGCACTGCCCAGTGCCTCTGCCTCAGGCTCCTGTTCATCTTCTGCTGCATCCATAGAATTATCCTCCAAGCTCTCAGGCATCAGTGAGCTTGGCTGAGAGCTGCTGGGCCCCACCAGGCCCTCTGGCTCTGTGGAAGAGAGAGAGGGTAAGGTAATCAATAGCCTCAGCTCTAAAGGGTCTTGACAGCTCCTGTAAGACCTCAGCTGCTCTGTTTTCTTAGATTCTAGAGGCAAGATAATTCGAAGGTACCAGGCGTAGCTTCCTTTGGCCACTGCTGCAAATTATCCACCCAGTCAGCAGGTCAAAGGTCACACAAACTTGCTGGATCCTCTTCCCTCTCTGTAGATAGTCACTAGCTATGACATGCTACAAACATGTGTGCATGTGCTTACACCCTCTTACACACATACCCAGAGTCTTGTTCACATATAAAAACTCATGAATACTCTCATAGATTAGACAATAGGCTCATCACTGTAAAACTTAGCATCTATCCCTGAGACTGGTATATAATAGAAACTCATTACATTTTTTTAAATTACTGGGCATAGTTGGCCACATTTATAAACACACAAGTCTTTGCTCTTCTTGTCACAATGTATACACGTACACACACAGTCACTAACACTAAAACGTACTCACCATCACTGACCCCAGCTGCAGCGCTCAGTGAGTCCATGCTCTTAGCAGGCCGCAGTGACCCCTTGCTGGATTTTTCTTCTGAAAATATGGATGTACATAGCACCAGGACTTTGCACATCTTCAGCAGAGTCCTGACCCCTCATCATCCCAGACTTACCCCTGTCCTCAGCCCTCAGTGGAAGTTTACGTTTTGTCTCATGTCCAGAGCGACCCAAATTGAAGATAGATCGCCATTTCCTGACCTTCAAAGACCCCTTTCTCCTGCAAATCATAGAAATACAATTAGCAGTGGGGCCTGAAGATCAGTGAAAAGGAAGAAGTCCCAGGAAGGAGGCCTTACTTGTGCTCTGCGATCTCAATGATAGTATGGTAGGGTCGGATCTGTGGAGGTCCATCCCCAGCCTGCAAGACGCTAGGCAAGTGGTAGGGAAGAGATCTGGGCATGAGGTCCTCAGAGCTGCCAGATGCCCGGGCCCCTGGAAGTGATTTCCATCCACTCTCCAAATCTGCACCAGCTAGGAAAACAAAAGGAATTGATCAGCCAAAAACAGAGCCAAGAAAGGAACCTCAGTCCCCAGTCCATCCCTCCTTACCAACTACCAAGCTAAGGATATATTCAGAGGCTCTTGGAGATGGATCCTCTATATCCATTTCAGAAGGATGCTGTCATGAGCAAAAGGGGCCAGGAGATCCTAAGACATTGGCCTTGGCATCCAAGGTGGTGACGTAGAGGCCATCTGTGAGCTAGAATGACAGTAGAAGGTACCCTCTCAAGCCTAGCTGTGTTATTCTCTCCAGTGTTCTCTGTATGTGACCATCACCTACCTCTCTCTATGGGAGACACAGTCTTCCTACCCTCAAAATGAGAACACTGAATTAAGTGACTTTTGAGGCTCTCTCCACTCGATCTTTGTCCAAAGACCACAACACAACTAAAGCCCTCTATAAGGCCATTCCCCTGGAAGAGGGTGGTGATATGTAACAGGCAGAAAGGATACTAACCAGAAAGGGAATCACCCCCAAAAAGCTGGTCCACATGGGTGAGGATGAACTCGACAACAATGGACTGCACACGCACCTCCATGAACGCAGCTGTCCCATTGAAGCCTGAGGCTTCTATGTCCTTAGACCTGTAAAGAAGTGGAGCTAGTCCCTCCCAAATCACAAAACGCTTTGCTATCCAAATTATTCCTGAAATATATGTGTGTGTATATGAATATATACATGTATATGTATATATATGAATGACAGACAAGGCCTCATTGTATTACTGTAGCTGAACTGGAACTCTGTATGTAGACCAGGCTGGCCTTGAACTCACAAAGATCCACCTGCCTCTGTCTCCTGAGTGCTAGTGTTAAAGTCATGTTACAAAATGCCCAGCTGGGCTGGAGTGATGGCTCAGAGGTTAAGAGCACTGGCTGTTCTTCCAAAGGTCCTGAGTTCAATTCCCAGCAACCACATGGTGGCTCACAACCATCTACATTGAGATCTTGTGCCTGGGCATTTATGTAGAGCAAATACTGTATACATTAATAAATAAATGTGTTTTAAAAAATGCCCAGCCTAGCTGGGCATGGTGGTACATGCCTTTAACCCCAGAAGTGACACACTGCTCACACATGCACCCACCTCAGCAGGTTGGGGGCCCACACAATCGCCAAGTTGCGGGCATGCATGTTGGTTTGGGCACTAAATGAGGCCATGTGGACCAAGTGCCGCATAAGGAACTCCAGCGTCCTGCAGAAAGCAAGAAAAGGATCACCTAAAATACACTCTAAGCAGGGTTTGGGCTGAGACTTGAAAGCTGGGAGGGACAAGCAAGGCTTTGGCTATAGGTGGAGTGAGGGGTGTCTCTGGAGTGTAGAGGGTGGAACCCCACACACCTGTAGTTTGGGAAGGGGAGTTCTTGAAGCACATCTAGGATCTTAACCAAGCGTTCTGGCTCTAGCTGCACGGCCACTGCCTCCTAATTGGGAACAAGGGCATAAAAAGAAGACACTGACTGAGAGATGGCCCCCTTGTGTCTCAGAGCTCCAAATAAAAATCTTAAGAGTGATCAGTACTATATCCCACAATGGCCACACCTAGATCTTCAAGGGACCATAAAATAACAAAGTAAAACACCTCAGGCTGAGCATGGCAGCACATGCCTATGACCCCAGCACTCAGGCAGAGGCAGAGGCAGGAGACAGAAAACAAGGGCCAGAATGTAGCCCACTGGTAGAGCGCTTGCCTTGCATGCACCAGACCATTAGTTCAATCCCCAGAACTACAGAAAGAAAGCATAGGACCTTTGGGCCCACAAATGACTGCTGACTCTTATTTATACACTTAATAGTCTATCTTGTGACCTTGAGCTACTCACTGCCATTCTCCTGCCTCAGTGTTCACTTTGGTTCAGCTCTGGAATTAGACTGCAGAGCTGTTTTGTTTTTCAGTTTCTTGTTTGTTTTTTCAAGACAGGGTTTCTCTGTGTATTTCTGGCTGTCCTGGACTCACTTTGTAGACCAGGATAGCCTTGAACTCACAGAGTTCTGCCTGCCTCTGCCTCCCGAGTGCTGGGATTAAAGGGTGTGTCACCATGACCGGTGGGCAGAGCTGTTTTAAATATCTGGGAAGGTGACACACCGGCTAGTCTGGATGGATTGAGCAGGACATAGTTGCTATTCAGAGTCACAGTGTTGTTGTACTCAATAAAATGTAAGCTCTTTCAGCAAGTAGATAAGATTTTGCTATGTTGCCCAGGCTAGGTTCAAACTCTATGCTCCAGCAATCCTTCTGCCTCAACCTCCCAAGTAGCTAGAACTTTATTTTAAAGCTATTACTCAAATCAGGATACCATTTTTGTCATATGTCTTCTCCTCCAAAGCTGTTTAACCTTCAATTACAGTTGATGGAGGGACATTCCTGAAAATGTCTGTGCTATGTAAACAGCACTCTTGTTCTCTTAGGTGTAGGGAAACTCTGGTCTAGGTGCTTTCCAAGGCTAGAAACCCTGACAACCTGCCCTTTACCTGCCAAGTCTCACCACTGTGCTGTGTACAGTCTGCAGGCCTTCAGGGAAATAGACCACAGAGAGAAAATGAAGACAAAAGGGACAAGGGTTGGCAGAGGTTCCAAGGACTCAGCGGACATTTGAGGAGGAGGGATCTTCTTCCAGTCATGCTTCACTGTCATTCACAATCACTAGGACTGTGGCCAATGTGGCTAACATATGACACACCTTGGATGTCAAAATTGACATGGTTGCCCTTGAACCCTGTCTTCTATCTTCCCCTCTCAACTCACAGCGAATTTGTCATACAGCCGGTAAGTGAGGAGGGGATCTGGAAGTTCTCTGAAATAGGCCTTGCACAAGGAGGACACGCAGTGAATGTCCTGAAGGTAAACGTCCCGCCGAAGGTCTGGCTTCCGCTCTGTCTCAAACTCCTGCCTGGGGAGGTGCAGAGTGGTCAGGAGTGGTAAAGGTCAGACAAAGGATATCTAGAGAGAAGGTAGGAGCTATAGAAGTCAGCTGCAGACAGGGCCAGCATTCATTTGCTTCAACATTCGTGAGACTTGGAAGGAAATGTTGGGATATATATACATACATACATATATATATTATATATACGTACAGTGCCATATTTACATATACTGTCTATATATATATGTCACCAAATATTATGAATTGCATATGTAGATGTGAATATAAGGATGCATATAGAGATAGGTAAGTGGTTCTGTGCATGACCAATCAGAGATCTATGATTAGCAATGAAGAAGTGTGTAGAAATCGGTGGACATTGGGAATGGACTTAAACGTGTCTTTCTTTTTTCCTTTTCCTCTTCCTCCTCCTCCTTCTTCTTTTTTTAAGAAATGGTCTCCACAGGTGTGTTGGCACACACCTTTAATCCCAGCACTCGGGAGGCAAGCAAATCTCTGTGAGTTCAAGGCTAGCCAGGTCTACAGAGTGTGTTCAGGACAGCCAAGGTTACAGAGAAACCCTGTCTCGAAAAACCAAGAAAGAAAGGAAGGAAGAGAAAGAGAGAGTGAGAGAAAGAAATATAGGAAGGAGAGAGGGAAGGAGGGAGAGAGGGAGAGAGAGACAGATAGAAAGAAAGAAAGAAAGAAAGAAAGAAAGAAAGAAAGAAAGAAAGAAAGAAAGAAAGGGACTCACTATATAACTCTGGGTGGCCTGGAACTTAATATACAAACCAGGCTGACCTCTATCTCACAGAGATCTATCTTCTTCTGCCTTTCTGCCTCCTGAACTCCTGAACACTGGCATTCAAGGTGTGTGCCACTATGCTTAGCCTGGGTATAATGCTTAAAACAAACATGTTAAGTCTGCATGGTGTTGATTAGATTAGCCAGCAGTTGCTCAGATATAGCACCCAACATACCAACAACCAAAAGAAAAAAAATAGATAAACCGGTAATGCAAATTCTCCTGAGACAGGAGGATTTCCATGAATTTGAGATTAGCCTATGTTATATAATGAGTTCTAGGCCAGTCTGAGTTACAGAGTAAGACTGAAGAAAAAGGAGAGAGAGGGTGAGACAAGGGACTAGGGAAATATCTCAGTCGATAAAGTGCCTGCCTCACAAGAATGAGGCTCTGGTGGCGCACGCCTTTAATCCCAGCACTTGGGAGGCAGAGGCAGGCGGATCTTTGTGAGTTCGAGGCCAGCCTGGTCTACAAAGTGAGTCCAGGACAGCCAGAGATATTCAGAGAAACCCTGTCTCAAAAAACCAAAAAAAAAAAAAGAATGAGGCTCTGAGCTCAGATCCCCGGCACTCATATAAAAAGCTAGGTACAGCAGCAGAGGGCTGTAAACTCAGCACTGGGGAAGTGTATGCTGGGAGATCCCAGGAGCTTGCTGGCCAGTTGGTCTAGCCAAATCTGCAAGCTTCAAGTTCAGTAAGATAGCCTGTCTTCAAACAACAATACTAGCAGTAAGGTGAGATGAGTGCTCAGTGGTTCAGTGGTTAAGAGCACTGCTCTTCCAGGGGACCCAGGTTCCATTCCAAGCACCCATGTGGTGCCTCACAGCCATTTATTTTTCTGGGGTTTTTTTGTTTTTTGTTTTGTTTTGGTTTTTCAAGAGGGTTTCTCTGTGTAGCCCTGGGTGTCCTGGACTCATTTTGTAGATCAGGCTGTCCTTGAGGATTTTTTTTTGTTTTGTTTTTTGTTTTTTCAAGACAGGGTTTCTCTGTGTAGTCTTGGCTGTCTTGGACTCACTTTGTAGACCAGGCTGGCCCTTCACCATGCCCAGCTTCACAGCCATTTGTAATTCCAGTTCTGGGCCTCATCTGGCCTCTGTGGGCACCAAACACAACATTGGTGCATAGGCATACAAGCAGACAGAACACCCACACACATAAAATTGAAAATAATTTTTAAAAATAAAGTGGGGCTGGAGAGTTGGTTCAGCAGTTAAGAGCACTGCCTATTCTTCCAAAGGACATGGGTCCAAATACCAGCAGCCACATGGCAGTTCACAGCTGTCTGTAATGGCCAGGCGTGATGGTACACACCTTTAATCTCAGCACTCAGGAGGCAGAAGCAGGTGGATCTCTGTGTGTTTGTAACCTGGTCTACAAAGTGAGTCCAGGACAACCACGGCTACACAGAGAGACCCTAACTCAAAAAACCAAAATAAAGAAAGAAAGAGAAGAGTGGTTGAGGAAAACAGGCAACGCTGACCTTCACACAAATGCACATAACTATGCAAACATATACCACACAAAAGAAGGAAAGAAAAGGAACATCTATGTGTCAAAAGACTCTATCAGTACAATGAACTCTGGCTTCAAAATCCCCACATACCATAAAGAAGAAGAGGAGGAGGACAACCCGCAACCCAAAGATAGGGAGGGGAAATACTGCTTGCTACACATCTAACTAAAATCTAGTATTTGGAATATGTCATCTTATTACAGCTCAATGATTTAAAAAAATATAAACATGACCGGGTGTGGTGGCGCAGGCCCTTAGCCCCAGCACTCAGGAGGCAAAGGCAGGTGGATCTCTGTGAGTTCAAGGCCAGCCTGGTCTACAGAGTGAGTTCCAGGATACCCAGGACTGTTACCCTGTCTCAAAAAACAAAACAACAACAACAACAACAACAACAAAAATACACACACACACACACATAAAGATTTGAATCTTTTTTTTTTTTTTTGGTTGTCCAGGACTCACTTTGTAAACCAGGCTGGCCTCAGACTCACAAAGATCGGCCTGCCTCTGCCTCCCAAGTGCTGGGATTAAAAGTGTGAGCCACCACCGCCCAGCAAGATTTGAATCTTAGAAGATTTCTCAGAAGAAGGACATGAAAGGTGTTCAACCCCATCTGCAGCTGGGGAAATACATAAATCACAGTGACATATCAGTACACACCTACGGTGATAGCTACAACCAAAAAGACACAGTGACAAAAGTTGACAGGAATGTGGAGAAATTGGAGCTCCCTGCAGGGATTTAAATGATACAGCTGTTATGGAAGACAGTTTGGTAGTTACTGTTAAATGTTCAACATGAAGTTACCACATGGCCCAACAATTCCACTCAGGTAAACGCCTATAATAACTGAAAATATGTCCACAAAAGCTTGCACATATTTGTAGCAGAATTAATTATAATAACCAAAAGGTGGAAACATCCTGAATAGCCATCGACTGATGAATGGGTAAAAAAAAGAAATGTTATGTAATTATGCCAGAGAATAGTATTCATCTACAGAAAGCAGAAAATTACTAGTACATGCCACAGCATGAATGAACATTGAAAGAACTCACAGTGAAGAGGCAAATTTACAAAACACATATTGTATCATTAGTTTATGTGAGATGTCCAGAACAGCAGATCCAAACAGACAGAAAGTCAGTTTGGGCTCAGGTGAAGGGGAAACGTAGCATTTCTTTGTAGGATAGTGAATGTTCTGGATGTACCATGGTGGTGGTTGCAGTGTTGTGCATATACTAAAAACTACTGACTCAAACATTTTTATGTGGTAAGTTTTATAGTATGCAAACATGTGTATGTGTGAATGTGTGTATATTAAAAACAGACTGGGAATAGAGAGAGTGTGTGTTGGGGGAGTGAGCTTGGGGTCTCCACTTTGCCTGACCAGACTTTAGATCCTCTCCATGAAATAGTACCTAATATTTGTGGGTCCTTCTCCCACTTCCCTTCACCTGTCCCCCAGCTCTCCTCAGCAGCTTTTTCCATGGCCTCTGCCCACATTGCCTGTCCCGTCTGTCTGACTCACCGGAGCTTCTGGATGTTAGAGGAGACCCCTGAGAGGCGGTAGATCCCATCCACCACTCCATACTCTTGCACAAACTCCGCACAGCTTCTTAGCACCTGGGGCACTGGGGACACAGAAGGCAGATAAAGGACAGCCTGAGAGGCTAGGGACTGCAAGGGGTCTGAGAATGGAAGCATCATGAAAGATGTCACTGAGATTAAGGGCAAACATGAAATAAATAAACTCACTAGAAAGATTCTTACAGGTGATGAGACCCAACTCAAAAATCCTTGTATATCTGTGTCCCTTGGTTCTGGAGTCTTGGCATAATCCCTTGTACTAAAGAGGAACTCACTGCTACTCAATATTAACCCTTTAAGTTCTCTTTTTTCAGAGCTCTTAAGACCAGGCTGACCTCAAACTCACAGAGATCTGCCTGCCTTTTCCCCACAGGCATGAGCCACCACTGCCTGACTCATTTGCTTGCTTTCAAGACAGGGTCTCATGGATCTGGGACTGGCCTTCAACTGTCTATGTAGTTGAGGATGATTTTGAATTTCTGATCTTCCTGCCTTTACTTCCCATCCAGGTGTGCACCATCATATTCTATTTCTTTGTTTGTATGTTTTTGAGAGTCTTACCTACCCCAAGATGACCTGGAACTTGTAGTTGAAGATGGCTTTGAATTTCTGATCCCACTGTTTCATCTTCTTGAATGCTGAGCATATGCCCCCATTCTTGGTTTATGTTATACTGGAGATCAAACCCAGGGCCTGTGCATGCTAGGCAAGCACTTTGCCAAATCAAGCTACATTCGAAGTCCCCCTTCTGGTGATATATACATATCCTGTTTATTATTTATGATTTACATGGAAAATGATGGGCTAGGGTTGTAGAACAATAAGCCATTTACTATGATAACCTTACGTTCTATTTTTACAGTTTATATATATATATTTAACAGCTTATATATAAACTCAGATGATAAAGACCTTAAAAATTAGTTAGCTTAAAGATAAATAATTAAGCTGAGCATGGTGGTGCAATGAATGCCTTTAATCCCAGCACTCAGGAGGCAGTGGATCTCTGAGTTCAAGGCCAGTATGATCTATAAAGCAAGTTCTAGCATCTAGGAGTACACAGAACGATCTTGTCTCAAAAAACCAACAATAGGGCTGGATGTAGTGGTGCACACCTTTAATTCTAGTACTTGGGAGGCAGAGGCAAGCAGATCTCTGTGAGTTCGAGGCCAGCCTGGTCTCCAAAGTGAGTCCAGGACAGCTAGAGTTACACAAAGAAACCCTGTCTCGGAAAAAAAAAACAAACAAGCAAAACAATAGTAATAATAATCATTATCAAACCAATCTTATCTGACTTTTCTGCTTCACAGAAGTTCTCCCTGTATACCAGGGAGACCACAAGGAAGGTCAGTAATAGGTGAAAATCAAAAAGCAGGGCCTGGCAGATGGCTCTACAGGTGACCCACATAAAAAAGCAGGGTGCAGTGTCTTGAATCTAAAATCCCAGCACTGCTACAGCAAGACGGGAGACAAAGACAGAAGAGCCACCTGTGAGTTGGTGACCAGCTAGCCTGGAGTTCACTGTGCAGCAGTGGAAACAAGAGAGACCTTCCTCACAAGATGGAAGGCAAGGATCAATTCTCAAAAGCTATCCAAATAAATAATTTTGAAAAGTAAAAAGAACAACAGCTGAGTCAGGCATGGTGGCGCACGCCTTTAAGCCCAGCACTCGGGAGGCAGAGGCAGGTGGACCTCTGTGAGTTAGAGGCCAGCCTGGTCTACAAAGTGAGACCAGGACAGCCAGGGCTACACAGAGAAACCCTGTCTCGAGAAAAAAAAAAAAAAGCACAAAAGCTATCTTATATTCATCTGTTTTATTTTTAGTTCAGTGTATGTGTGTGTGTGTGTCTGTGTTTGCATATACACGCGTGCTTATGATGAATACAGAGGCATCTTAGGATCCCCTGGGATGATCTGGAGTTACAGGTGGTTGTTAGCTGCTCAACGTGAGTGCTGGGAAACAAACTCAGGTCCTCTGCAAGAGCAGAGTGTGTTCTTAACAGCTGAGCCATTTCTCCAGCCCTGTGTTCAGCTCTCATTTCCAGAGTTACAGTCTGCAAGTTGGAACTGACATTTCTCATTGACATTAGTTGTTACCTCAGAATCTTTAAAGAGCTCAGCAATCTTGTGTGGCAGGGGAGGCAAAGTAAAAAACTGGTCCCCAAATAGCATTTATGTAACACTCTACCAAACATAAAAAGTGAGCACTGCTTGTCCCAACTGAATGGAACCTAGCTGAAGGCATTTCGTTTGAGGCACTTTCTCTGGTAAGACAGCTTGCAGTTATTCAGTGTGACATTGGAAAGTACCTTCCCTGACCGCACAGGAGAAGAGAACTGACTTCCACAAATTGTCCTTTGAGCTTCACATGCCCTCCATGGCACATGTGTGCCCATACATACACACACAAAATAAATAAATTTTTTTAAAGTGCAAAAAAATTAAGTTACCTCTCCTGACCCTGGGCCATCACTATGTCACCAGACTAATCTCCTTAAAGATAATATAGTGGAATTCCTCATGGTATCTTGACATAGTATTGGCTGTGATGGTCTCAAAAACAAGTCTTCAATCCCATGTAGGAAGCCAACAATACCTATGAATCCAACCTAACACAAAACTGTAAACTGACATTTTTTTCCACAGTCTAAATTCCTGTCTATATAAGTACCTAGCCAACTTTACCCAAGCACTCATTGCTTATCTTTTTTGTTGTTGTTGTTTGTTTGTTTGTTTGTTTTTCAAGACAGGGTTTCTCTGTGTAGCTTTGGTTCTCCTCAAACGCACTCTGTAAACCAGGCTGGTCTTGAACTCAGAGATTCACCTGCCTCTGCCTCTGCCTCCCGAGCGCCGGGGTTGAAGGTGTGCGCCACCACCACCAGGCCCCGCTGCTTATCTTAAAGTATGAGAATACAGAATTGAAAGGAAAATATGAGCTCCTCACCCTGGGATATAAGAGTCTCACAAGCCAGGTCCTGGCAAATTCTATCAGTGGGGAACCATCCCTCACTGATGTGTCTTGGATATGCTTATTGTCTCAAAAGTTCGTGTGCAGGAACCCTGGTTCCCAGTGTGGTGATGCTGAGATTGGGAAACAATTAAGAAGGTGGGACCCTTGGAATGATAGTTAGGTCATGGGGCTCTCTCCTCATGAGCGAATTATTTCTGTCTGTTGGATTTTATGGGGTTTTATTTAGCTTTTCTGTTTTTCTACTGTGTATGTGTTTTTGTTGTTGGAGGCACATTCTTTATCACTAGCTCAGGCTAGCCTTTCAAGATGCTCCTGTACTTTTCAAGTACTGGGATTATAAATGTGTACCACCAAGCCTTACAGTGCTACCTCTTTGGGGAAGGGTAGATCTTGTGTGACTGAATCGGAGAAAGAGTTGTCATAAGCAATGATACCCCATGTTCCTGGTCCCTTCTATATGCAGAAAGTTTTCTTTCCACCTCACCATATTGTGACATAGCCAGGGGTGCCTTGCCAGATGCAATATATGCTCTCTGAACCCTTCAGTCACTGTAGTCATGAGCCAAATCAATCTCCTCACAATTTCTTCCTTTGAGGTGTTTTGCTGTACCAATATAAAACTAAGGCACTTGTTTTATTCTCCTGTCTGGAAATACTTTCTCCTTTCAATTGCCTGGTAAGTCGGAAACGGAGCAGGTCAAAAACTCCCGTGCTGATCAATTGCCTGGTAAGCTATTCCTGAAAACAGATCTTAAGCATCACCTCCTAGTTGGGCAAAATGGCACATGCCTATAGTCCTAGGTCCTTGGGAAGCTGAGGCAGGAGAATCACCTGGGCCCAGGAATTCAGGCCCAGCCAACAATATAATGAAACCATCTGAAAACAAAACCAAAAAACTAAACAAGGGCTAGGGAGGTGGCTCAGCAGTTAAGAGTGCTTGCCTGGAACCAACAGGGTTGGAGTTCAGATCTCCAGGATCCATGTACATGCATTACAAGTCCAGCCTCAGAAGGTGGATACAAGGGATGCCCCAGAGTAATCAGGCTAGTGATACTAGCCATACCAGCAAACTGTGGGTTTGACTGAGAGACCGTGCCAAAGATAATACGGTGGAGAGTGATGGAGAAGGATCCCAAAGATCAACCTCAAGTCTCCACACACATGCGTACACACATACACACATATACATACATGAACAAGGCGAAAGTAAGTGAAAACATCACTGTTGATTTGAACCGTTTGCATATATCTATATTACAGTTCCCATAGTCCTCTGGTCATCTCGGTGTCATGGTATTTTTTAAAGATGTATTTAATTTGTATGTGTATGTTTGTGCATACTGTACGCTCACCATGTGCATGCAGGTACCTGAGGAGTGCAGAAGAGGGTGTCAGATTAAGGTGGAACTGGACTTACAGATAGTTGGGAACTACACTATGTGGGTGCTGGGAACTAAACCCAGGTCCTCTGCAAGAGCAGAAAATGCTCTTAACCGTTGAGTCTTCTCTCCAGCCTCCAACATTGCAGTACCTACTACACTTTACTATAAGTGTGTTGTATGTATACCTCCTGAATAGGGTACTATCTCATCAGAGAATCCTATCTCTCACTGTGGTGAAATATCATGCACTCAAATGTTTATTCAATTACATAGTGAATTAATTCAGAATTGCATCAGAATCACAATGAGATTTGATTAAGGACATTGCCTTTGACAAAACACTGGGTCCTGTTGACTGGGACTCACCAAAAAAATTCCTCTAATATGTCACTGTCGGGGAAGGCTGTGTTTCTTCTAAGCTACCTATTTTTTGTTCTCTAAAAGCCTCATGAGTCTCATATGACTTTAACTACAAAGCAGTTCAAGGCCCACCCCTTAGCGGCCACATAGAACTATCTGGCATGTATCTCTGGGTACTACTCTTCTTAATTTCCCTGCAATCCACTTTCTTCAGTTAGTTCTTTTGTTTGTTGTATAGGATCTCAGAAGTCATCCCAAGCTTTTCATGGAACAAAATCTGACAGAAAAATGGGGTGAAGGACATAGATAATCCCACCAACCACTGATTTTTAGCCTTCTTCCTGTGACCTGGTTTTCAGATCCTTCGTCTTTTTGCTCATAACCAGAACTTGAGTAAGACAAGAAAAGAAGCACCGGAGGGTGAAACATTAAGGAAGTCTACGTTTTCAGAGCTGTGGATTACCATTCATCCCTTCAGAATCTGTTCGTGCTTTCCGGGGTCCCCCTGTTCCTAGCTCTTCGCACTGAATGTAGAGACGAGGCCAACCTCCTTGTTGAAACTGCTGCTCTGCCATTGGTGCCTCATGCTACATCAACTCTTTTGGCCATGACACTACTCTGCTGATTCATAAATAGTCTGGTGGCTGGGCCTGGTTAGTGCACACTTGTAACCCTAGAGTCCAGAACCACGTAACAAGACTGTATATTAAAATAAGTAAGTAAGTAAGTAAATATCAATAGCCCACTCTCATCTAAACCCCTAGGTTCAATCCAAACTAAGTTTTCCTGTCCTTTTCTTTTCAGTTGATTTTGAACCTCTGGAGTAGGTCTGTACAGAGATGGGAGATCTCAAGAACCCTGAGTCGTAAAGGAAATGGGCCAAGAGATAGCAGGGTCAGAGACATGGTAGAACTGCAGATATAAATCAGAGGCATGAAATCAGAGATACAATCTAGAGACAAGATTGGGGTGAGGGAGTCAGAATGACTCAAAGGATATGGGTGGAGTCAAGGAAGAAGGACCTACAGTGAATCAGAAACCTAAGCAAGGTATCAAAGTGTATGCAGTAGGGCTTAGAGGAAGAAAATGATCCATTTACAAGAAAGGAATGGGGGAAGAGCTCTGAGGTCGAGCAAGACTGAAAGGGTTGAGGAGAGCAAGATGATATATCTGGAGTATCCATTCACCGGAAGCAGATGATCTCCCTGGCCTGAGCCTTCATTTTCATACTTGGCCTTTGACTAACAAGAGAAGTTGTCATCAAACACTTTCATTCATCTCTTACACTTTCCACCTCTCCATACCAGGATGCTTTGGCTAAGGGGAGGGCTTCTCACTGATGCTCTGATATTCAAGATTCATCTCTCAAGCCTTGGAATCAAGTGAGGTGCCTGTGAGAGACAGAAGGTGCATCTCCCATGCCCTGGGATTCACCTGCAACCAGGAGCCAGCCACCTTGCATAATCCCTGGATCTCCAGGGAGAATTCCCTTCACTTGCTGGGAATGGTGGATCGGGGATCTCAGAAGTAGAATCTGGCTGTCTTGGGTCTTATGTTTCAAGATAGGGCTGGTGAGGGGAATCACGGGAAAGAGCAAAACCAGGATAAGGAGGCTGAACTGAGGGTTTGCCAAGAGCTACACAAATATTATCCCCAATTAAGTCATATGTTCTCTGTCAAAAATCATTATCTAGTGCTGACTAGATGATTCATCAATTAACAGAACTGAGTGTTCTTCCAGAGGACCTTAATTCAGTTCCCAAAACCCACATGGTAGCTAAACAATTGTCTGTAACTCCAGTTCCAAAGAGAAAAGGACTCCCTCTCCTATCCGCCATGAGCTCTCCACACATGTGAAACACAGAAAGACATGCAGACAAAACATTCACACATATAAAATAAAAATAAATAAATCAGCCTAGCATGGTGGTGCACCCCTTTAGTCCTAGCACTCGGGAAGTAGAGGCAGGGGATCTCTGTGAGCTCAAGGGCAGCCTGGTCTACAAAGTGAGTCCAGGACAGGCAGGGATGCACAGAGAAACCCTGTTTTGAAAAACCAATAAATAAATAAATCTCAAAAAAAATTTAATCATCTAGTGCTGGTGAGATATCTCAGAGGGTCGAAGATGCCTACCATCAAGCCTGAAGACCTCAGTTCAATCCCTGTGACCCACATGGTGGAAAGAGAGAACAGGCTCCTAAAAGTTGTCTTCTGACCTTCACACATGCACTATGGTACATGTGGCCACACACTCACACAATAAAAAATAAACACAAAATTCAACCTGTGAGATGGATGGCTCAGTGGATAAAGGTGTCTGCCACCAAACCTGAGGACCTCAGTTTGATACCTAGGATCCACATGAAAGAAGGAGAAAATTAATCCCAGTTTGTCCTCTGACCTTTACACCTGCACTGGGACTACTGTGCCCCCTCCCCAGCGTGTATACAAAATATATAAGTAAGTAGACCAATAACTTTTTTTTAAAGAAGAATCATTATCTAGAGTGTAGTGATTTTAAAGAAGCCAGACCTGCTCAGTGGGAAAAAGAAGGTACGGAAAAGTCCACCTCAGCTGTTTAACTCTTTCTTGGGGCCTAGGCTTTCTCTTAATGGAGGCCAGTGGAGATGGGGCCCTGTGATGGAGGAGAAAAGGGGAAGGAGGTGTCTGGGGACACAAGGGCGGGGCTGAGAGCAGGAAGTGAGCTGGGAACCACCATCACCCTCCCTTCACTGCAGGCACCACAACCAGTGAAGGGGACAAAGAGGAAATGACAGATTGGGGTGGGGTGGAGTGGAGGGGGCAGAATCTTGCCCTTTTTTGTAAGTCACTCAGTGTGCTGAAAACAAGCTCTGGGCAGTGTAATCAGGACAGGTCTGATCAATTTCAGGTCAAATTAAGATAGCAACTGCATTGAGGCACAGCGGTGAGCCTGTGGTTGTCCCTGGGCCTGCTGACTTCTAAGCCTGCTGCAGAGTAAGCTAGAGAAGGAGCCAAGGGAGTTCCAAACAGTACCCACACCCCTCTTTATTGCCATTTCCACTACCTACTTCAAAACAGGGCTGAAGCCATCTCGCTCCTTCACTTTTCTTGTGTTCCTTACATCAGCAGTGCCCCCCTCCTTCTACTGCAAACATGTTTCTTCTTTGCAAGCAAAGAGGGTCACTCTTTCCCCCACACCCTACTGTGGCCCAACAAAAGTGCAGAAGGGCCAGGTCCTTTTCACTTGGTGCTGTTCTCCAGCTAGGATGCCTCCTTCCTCCCTCCCCAAGTTATGTCCTTAGACCTACTGGGCCCATTCCCACCTTATCTGCATTTGCTATGCCATCAGCTATCCCTTCAGACAGTCTCCTGACATATGGCCTCTGTTCCCTCCCTCTGTCTCCTCTGCATCCTCTCATCTGGTCCCTCCACCTCTCCAGAAGTCCCAGATTTCATCATCCCCCATCACGTTCCCTCGGAGTTCCCATCCTCAACTTCTCAGCTCCCTGTTTCCTAACTATTACAAGAATGAGCCTCTCTGGCTTCTCTGAGCCACAATTCCTGCCTTGCCTTTGCATGGGTCTCATGGATGGTGATCCTGCCTCTTCTCTAGATGCTGATTCTGCCCAACAGACCAAATCAAGCCAGAGAAGAAAAGCTTGGTGCCTATGTGGCTGTCCACCCACCCAGCTGTCTTCACTTCAGTTGGCCTCCTTACCTTCCTCTCCTGAGTGCTGTAGGTGCTCGCGTAAGTCGCACCCAAACACCCGTTCTTTGGAGCTGCCTTTCTTCTTTCCTTTCTGCCGAGACTTCATGGCCAGAGCCCTAGGGTTCTGGCCCCACCACCTCTGTCCCCCAAGACCTTTGACCTACCAGTCCCCCATGGGATCCCAGTCAGTAGTTGGGTTTGGCCCAGCCCCAGGGGGCAGGGCTCCAAACTGGAGGTGGAGGGTGGCCTGGGCAACGGACAGCAGCACTTGCCTCTGGGGCCCCCCAGGGGCCACACGGAAGTGGATATGGAAGAGGAAGCTACCAGAACCCTGGCATGAAGCTGTGTCTCGTGGCCAAGCTGAGCACTAGCCCTTCTCACCCTGTGCAGCTCTAGGGTAGCAGGAAGCTGTGCAGCTCCTCAAACCCGCTTCCTGTTAGAGCATCTTTGCAACCACAGGCCCTGGGGTGGGGGAGGTAGCTGACATTCACATCCTCATCATTGCTGGGGCTTCATCCATTGGCCACAAAGGGAGGTGATGTCAGAACCCCAGGGTGGAGTAATGGTGCCTGGGGTGTGAGCAGGTGGCTGGCATTTCTAGAGACCAAAATTCTTGGGTGGGACAGAGACCCAAGGTTTCGCCTGTAAGAAAGGCAGGAAATAACCATGCAGACCATACACAGGATGGAGGATGCTCCTGACGGGCCCTGTCATCTTGGTCAAGCCATCTTAC
Organism: Lophiomys imhausi; assembly: GCA_907164525.1. Classification (NCBI taxonomy): domain Eukaryota; kingdom Metazoa; phylum Chordata; class Mammalia; order Rodentia; family Muridae; genus Lophiomys; species Lophiomys imhausi. The sequence goes on along the minus strand of CAJQZJ010033821.1, from coordinate 2,646,979 downwards.
TTCACTGAGTCTGAGTTGCCATGCGTTTGAAAATGAGGACACAGACCAGGTGATTTTTGTTGAGTTTCAGTTTCTTTGTCTGTAAAAGGGTACATGGCTGTCCACCCCACACAGCTGCTGGAAGTTTCCAGTACAGTCAAATTTGAAACACTTCACAAACTAAGGCACCAGCTTCCCCTAAAAGAGATCATGCTGCCAGGTATGGTGGCGCACGCCTTTAATCCCAGCACTTGGGAGGCAGAGGCAGCCAGATCTCTGTAGTTTGAGGCCAGCCTGGTCTACAAAGTGAGTCCAGGACAGCCAGGGTTTGTTACACAGAGAAACCTTGTCTGGAAAAAAAAAAAAAAAAGAAAAAGGAGGTCATGTCCACACTCCCCTACCTAAGGGCTCTCAGAAATGGCTAAAAAGTCTCTTGAAAGCCATTTGCTCTCATCTCAGCTGCTAGTATCTGGATCCTCACCCTGTCTGGGAGCAAAGAATGATATTGAGACTCAGCATATGGCACTTGTGACTTACCCAGCTCAAGGGGCAAGACAGAAATCAGACAAAAAAGGTTTTATCTGTTTATTTATAAACAGAATATCATTTTATATACAAATATACATATATTTACATGAAATATACACAGCAGGACACCAGATCCTCGGGGCCCACAAGTCCTGGGTTGCTTAGAAATGGAATGAGAACCTCTCCTTTGGGACCAGTAGATTTCAGGTCACACAGAGTTTGCATACTAAATCTCAGTACTCTGACTGCATAGGTTTGGGCAGGCTAAAGAAAAACAAACATCTAACCCCAGGCCCCACACATACACAGAGCCTCAAACTAATGACTCGGAAACCCCTAGGGAGAGAGGCTGTTGTCACCCTCACCCACAGCACCTTTCTTCTCACCTGAGTTTCCACCTTCCCACTACCCTTTGCCCTCAATACAACTGAACCAGGAGCCCTTGACACCAAGTCCCAACTCCACGAAGGCACAAACAACTGTAGACACAACTAGAAAAAGATCTGAGGGGCCATGGGAGCCAAGCACCGTATCCCTAGCCTCCTTTCCCAGTGTTTATACCTCATACCCCAGGTTCCAGACTCCATCAGCTGTCAGCTCCCTCCTCAGAGCCTCTTTGGGTGAAGGTGCCCTAGGAGGAGAAGTTTCCAGAACCACAGGAATTAACCCCCTCTGTGGGGTCTGCTAAACAGTTCTGTTGAATGTCTATGTGGGCCGGCCTTGCTTAAGCAGCCTAGTAAAAAGCATGCACATAAATCAAAAATGGTTTGCGTGTGTTTGTAAGTTTCTTTTCCTCTCATTAAAGGAGTCTGAGCAGAATTCAGGAAGCTCCCTTGGAGGTTAATTTACAGAAGGTATATATGTACATGCAGCAGGCCCACAGGCCACCAGAGGGCAGAGGGCTTCTGTGCCAGTTCAAGCCTCTGGCAGACCCCTAGACTTGCTCCCAACGGGTGGGAACATAACTCCCCCACTTTGGAGGTTGGATTCTAGCTCCAGCTATGCCCGCACACCTGGATCTGGCCCACAGTCTCCACCTCTCACTTCCAACCTCTGCATTGCTAATACTGCTCTGGGGTCTGAGGTCACACACATAAAGCACACTACTCACAAACCACACCCTAGTAATGTTCTGCACACAGCCACAAGTCCTGTGGCTCACATACCATTCACTTGGACTCGTAACATGACGGCACACACACACACACACACACACACACACACACACACACACACACAATGACCTACATACAATGGTGGGAGGCACTCAATCAGTGGCGCCCTCCTGGTCAACAGAAGGATTGGAGGTAAAACTGGAGCAGTCAATAGAGTGGGAAGTATCTTCCTAAAGAAATGCAGGCATTTAAGGTGGTTTCCCCTAAGAAGAGCTGAAATCCCCCATGAAAGCAGAAGAAGCCAGGCCTTGGGGAGGGAGGGAGGCCCAGGTCAGACCAAGTGCCCTCGCCCGTTGATGTAGATGCCATTGCCTGTGGGTTTTGCCCTCAGGGTCCCATTCTCCTGAACAAAATGGCTCATGGCCTGTTTGATGCCTTCATCCTGATCGTCCTCCTCCTCTGTCCTCCCAGAGCCTGGGGACAGTAGTTCTGTCTGTGTTTCAATCTCTCTCACTGTGGTCAACGTGGAATAGCTGCGGCCCTCTGGCTCTTCACTCTAGAGAACAAGGGTGGAAGATAGGTCAGGAATCAGGATCAAACAGGTAGACACAGTAGGGTAGGGCTGGGTTTGATGGGGTGGGGGTGGGGGTCAGGTAAACCACGGGTAATGATTGTCTCAGAGGCATAGGTGTTTGGAAATTTGGGGGTGGGGGCAAGAACAACTGTTATACATAGGGATGGGGGACAGAGAACAAAGACATAGCAGAAATGGGGGTGGGGCCCCATAAATGAGCCAGGGATGGGGGGCAAGGCTGCTGACACACCACAACTGGGGCCAGGAGAAGGGCCTGAGGAGAGTGTTGGGGACACCGGTGGGGCCAGGGGGGCCTCACCATCACAGAGCAGCTACTGTTGTCCTTGAGACTATCAGGGTGGCCCTCCGCTCTCAGCCCTACACTCTCCTCCGGCTGCAGGGGCCCAGACATAGGGGAGGAGTTAGAAGAGAGTTCAGTCTCCTCCCCTCAGCCTCCACCAGCCTCCTCCCTAATCACCTTTCCCCCCCAACCCATGTCCACGTCTGACACGAACATCCTCATTCCCTCACTGACTCCCAGAAACCCACCCTGGAACCAGCACTGGAGGTGGATTCTTAGAGTGGACCCCAACCCAGTGCCAAGAGGGCCTTGCTAGGAGGAGTCCTAGCAGCCCCAAAGCATCTATCCACCACCAACAACCATATCCCACGCTCAGCTCAGCTCCAACTATGAGTCAGCAGCCAGACCTGGTTTTTCTAAAGAGGAGCCCAGACCCAAGAAACCTGTGTGCCCATCCCTCCCAGCGCACACGCACACACACACACACACACTTAACCTTAGCACACACCTGGCTCCTAGGGTCCGTGTGATGAGAATGCAGCCTCCGGATGGAGTTCTCCCTGGTCAAAGTCAGCTCCTCCTCACTGGGAAAGACATCCCCTTGTCAGGAACTACCTCCTAAGTAGTGACTGCCCCTAAGGTGAAGTCTAGCCCGGCTGAGACTGTGTAAGAAGGCTGAAGGGCATGACTGCCAAACTATGCCTGCAAGTGTGGGTACGTGGCTGAAGATGGCAATGTGGCTCCAAAGCATGCATTGCTACAGAGTGTTCCAGTATGCATAGTAGGTGATACCTGGAGAGCACGAATTTGTTCTTCGCTTAGGCGTATGTCTCCTCATTCAGCCCAGGCTTTCCTTCCTTCCCCAAAGACTCTGCCCACCTCTGATGTGCAAACTGTCTAGTTGTTAGCAGCTACGCGGCAGTGTCCTTCCTCCTCTGTTCTAGCTCCCCTCCTGCTTCATGCCTCGTTGTTCTCCAGGGCTCAGTTGCGCCCACTCAGAGCAGCCACTACTCACTATTTCTGGGTCATCTGCTGTGCTTTTCGTCGATGATATCGGGACATGAGTATCACCACCACCACCAGGAGGCAGAACAAGAGCGCAGCAATCACACCCACTACCACCACGGAGGCCGACACCAGATCCACCTGCTTCCCCGGATCCTGAGGGTCTGCTGGAGACAGCCCAGTGTCTTAGGAGCATGCCCAAATCCTTTTCTGATCCACCTCAGACCTCACACTACCTAGATATTATCCTCAGAGCATATCCACAGCTACCCACACAGCTTCACTCCTTCCAAAACTTAACAACCATCATCCCCAAAGACATTCTTTCCTATTCCTTTCTCTGTCTTGCTTACTGCTGCCCACCCCTCCAGCTCTGGCCTCGACACCCTTGTCTTTGTTCCCCAACCACTGTGCTTACCAAGGACCTCCACGGCGACCTGAGAATTCCTCGAAGAAAATTCATTGCTGACATGGCAGACATAGGTGCCAGTGTGCTCAGTAGTCAGTGGGGGAAAACACAGAGTGTCCCCTTTCACTTGCACCCCATCAGGCAGAGGTCCATCCAGCCTGAAAGACAGGGAAGCTGAAGGGTGCTGGCTGGGGCGGGCTAGGGCTGCCACCACCCAACATGCCCAGGCAGCTCTTCATCCTCCTCCCCCATGACGTCACCCAGAGCCTCAGGCTGTTCCCACGGTGCCCCTCCCTACCCTAGACAGGTCTAGGCAGAGGCCCTTTCTTGCTGCCACACAGTCTGACCCGGGCACCCCCACACACACTTGGGGAAGATCTACACTCGTGCCATCCCACATGCATCACATCATCCAGCACCGGGTAACAGGTATACATGCTATAAAGTCCACGCAACAGGACACGCCGCGCCTAGCTGGACTCAGAGGTACTTGGAAACTGTGACTGCATGCTCCAGAACCTATCATATTGCATGGTGGAGTAAACAAGCCTAAACCCAGGCACAGGGCCACATGTATCATTCATGTGTCCACATGTTAAAACATGCCTATCATACATAGGCTCACACATATGGGTATCCTACCCCTTTCAGAAAAAAGGCAAGGACTCTTGAAGGAGCTGGTGGAAGTGGGTTGGTATTTCTGAGGTGCTAGCAACATTATGGTTATAAGGAGAGTTGGTACAGCAGCAGTTACAGTCAGCTGTCCTTTTGTCTCATGCATTTTAGCATCCTCAAATACAGAAGAGATCAATATTCAATATAGTTATATTTCATATAGTTTTATTTCATAATTTAAAGTTAGGGGAAAAAGCCAAGAAATCTATATACTCCCTATGTGACAAGGTTCAGTCCCTGGAATAAGCCAGTAATATTTGCTGACTATGCTTTTTTTGTTTTGTTTTCTTTTGTTTAGAGACAGGGTTTCTCTGTATAACAGCCCTGGCTGTCTTTGACTCACTTTATAGACCAGGCTGGCCTTGAACTCACAGAGGTCCACCTGCCTCTGCCTCCTGAGGGCTGGGATTAAAAGCACACACCACCACACCTGGCTAAATGCATATTTTTACATTGGCCTGAACACATGCCCCAGCATATCTAGGGTTCAGAATATGTGGTTGTAGCTCATAACAAGCTCATCCTGGCCCTGAACAGGGAAAGAGGCTGGGCCTTCCTCCAGGCAGGGGTCCTTACCGTGTCCAGTTGTATGAGGGTGGGGGCTGTCCTTCACTCAGGCATTTGAGTGTAGCTCCTTCTTGGCCAACATGCCACAGGTTTTGGTCCTCAAGTCCCCTCACAGAGATCTCTGCAAGGACTGGAGTGGAGGAGGGAAAAGGAAAAATGGGAAGACGTCTTAGTCAATGATTCTTTGAAGCCCCTCTTCCCCTGCTGGGGTAGCTTCCCTTTCCCCTCGTCCACGGTTCCTGGCCACACTGCTGCCCACTCCCAAGCTCAGAATCTATTTTTGGTTGACCTGTGCCATGAGCCCATAAGTCCCTTGAGGTAACAGTTTCATACTCTTTCGGCATCCGGCACGCGCTCCTCACAAGCAGGCGCTCAGTGAGATACCTAACAACCCACCAGTTTGTTCATTTTCTTAACAAGCATCTGTTGATTTCCTACTTTGTGCCAAATGATGGTGAGTTTGTGCTTGAAGTCTAGTGCTGGGAACACACTATTGTTTATTCTTATAGGATTTAAGATCCGTGAGATGCCTTGCTTTCACAGATGCCGATTCTACTCCGAATCCTATAGCGTTGGTATAATTACACTCATTTGCTGGTGAAGAAAATGAGGTCTGACAAGATTAAGTAACTGTTGGTAAATAGCAGACAGGGGCTTGTCCCAGTTCTCTACAAACCCTAAGCTGTCTATTTAGCAAACAGCCTCAATTCCAAATTTATATTTTATTCTCTCATCAACACTGTAAAAACAAGGCAGTTTCTCCCATAAAGTTCACAGAGACACTGGGTGGTGGTGGTGCATGCATTTAATTCTGGTACTCAGGAGGCAGAGGCAGGCAGATCTCTGAGTTCTAAGCCCGTCTGGTCTATACAGTGAGTTTCAGGGCAGCCAGGACTGCACAGAGAAACCCTGCTTTGAAAACAAAACAAAATGTTCACAAAAACCACAGTGGTTTTCCCTGAACATCTAGGTTGACCCCCAGGCCGGATACCTTTGGATTAGCCTGTGGACTCCAGACTCGGGCTGACCCTCCCTGCATGGCTCAGGGTCACAGTGTCTTAGCACTATTTTCAGAGCATACGTAGGGATATGTTACCCATACTGTCAGCACTCACAGGCCACTTGGAGGGTGTGGGTGATTCTTTGGTCCTGGAGGAGGCCAGGGTGGGACACCACACAGGTAAGCGGCTGTCCATTCATGCTTCGGCTAGGCACCAGGTGAAACTCAGAGGTGACAGCAGCTGAGCGAGAGTGCTTGAAGGAGCGGCTGGACTGTGTGCCTTTGACCTCTGTGTCCCAGGTCACACTGGGAGCTGGGCTGCCCTCGGCGGTGCAAGAGGCTGCCAGCGTCAGGCCCTGGCCCTCTTCTAGCGGTGGACCAGGGTTCAGTGAAGGCAGCGGAGGCACTGTGGATGGGGGCAGAGAGACATGAAAGATTTGCACTGTCCCCAGCGGGAGACCCCTCTCAATCCCATGTCAGTCTTATGCAGTTGCAAACTTCAGTCCCCATTTCCATATCTCACCAATAAATGTGCCAGATCAGCGGTACAATTTCATGTAACTTTACACCTTTCTTCACTATTAGAATTTTTTACTATGTGCATAGGTGATTTGTTTTTCTTTCTTTCTTTTTTTTCTGAGACAGGGTTTCTCTGTGTTTGTTGCCCTGGCTGTCCTGGAATTGCTCTGTAGATCGGGCTGGCCTCAACCATAGGTCATTTTAAGAAAAAATAAAAATAATTTAAAAACTAATTAGATACTATCTATGTAATAATAACAGCAATAATCACTACTTACCATGTGCCAGCTATTATGCGAATGCTTTACGTACATTATCTCATTTAATTCTGCTAACAAACTATTGAGGTGGGTATTATTATGCCTGTTCTTCAGATGAGGAAACCAAAGCTCAGTGCGGTTCAGTGATTTATTCCAGATCATCAGTTCTTAAGTGGCAAAGCCCAGAGTCACGGATTTTGCTTCGGGGTGTGTGTGTGTGTGTGTGTGTGTGTGCCTCAAATTCTCCATCCTCCTGACTCAGCTTCTGGAACAGTCCAAGTATAGATATGTACCACTATGCCCAGTTTTTTTTTTCACATTTTTTTGTTTTGTTTTTCCCTCCAGAGCTTATGTTAGTAACTTCCACCCAAAACAAAACCATGAAGGCTTTTATTTCTAGCTTCAAAATAGCCCATGCACAACATTGAAAAGACAACTTGACCACAGGTACAGGCTGACCAGCATATGTGCCCGTGGTGCAAGATAGTGGTTTAAAAAGTGGTTATGGTCTTAGGCAGCATTCACTGAAGGCCGGCCCAACCAAGGACTGTAGCAACACCTCTGCACGCGTATGGCCACATCACGGCTGGGCCTCGTGTCTACATCTGGGACGCTTGTGTTTCAAAACCATAGAGCCTAGGACGGTGAAGGGGCTTTGAGGTGGTGTCTTTTGCAGAACCGTGGCAGGAACGAGTAAGTGCAGCTTGGAAAAGAGACTTAAATGGAGTTTGGCAGAGGTCCTCAGCTCTTTGAAAAACTGTGCAGAAGACAGAACAAGTCCTTTCTGTGCTGCTCTAGATGGACGGGGGAAATTCGGGCCATCTGAAGGACAGACTTTCTAATATATGGATTATTCCCCAGCTTTGACGGCGAATGGAGAGAATTTCTGGATTAGGTGGAAGGAGTGATCCTCCCTCATTCCTATAGGGCCTTATCTTTTATGTTTGCCTGTACTGTCTCTGTCTGTCGCATCCATCTCTGCAGTCTGGGTTCGTCTCCCCCTTCCCACCCTCTCAGCAATACTGATCCACTGGCCCCACTCACCCAGCACACGGAGCCGCATCCGCGCCTGAAAGCTGCCAGCTGGGAAGGTGCTGACTCTGCACTCGTATACACCCTCGTCTGCTTGCACTGCGTTGCGCAGGAGGATGGAGCCGTCCAGAGGGTCTCGTGGGGGCGGTGGTTGCTCCACGCGGTCCTCATAGGCGGGGTTCACATGAAGCCCGTATTTGGAGTGCAATAGAGCTAGTTCCCGGGTGCCCTCGTTTGGGTCCACACGAGCCCATGCCACCTGTCCCACCTGTTCATCAGGAGCCCCTCGGTAGAAGCAGGGCAGTTTTGCGTCTTGGCCCAGCACCACTGTCACCAAATCCGAAGTCTCCAGCTCACCCGCGGAGAATCGGCCTGCAGGTGGCAGACAGAAGCAGTCAGGATGAGAGGGACTGCCAGAACCAATGGACCACATCCATAATGATAATGACAGCAAAGGCAGCCGGAACTCCTGGAGCGCTTTGTGCTTGCAAAGCACATTCAGTCCATTACCTCATTAGATCCACACAACATTCCCAAGAGGTAGGAGTTATTATCGCCATTTAACAGAGGAGGAAACTGAGATCCAGGGAAGGGAAGTGGCTTGTCTAAGGCCACACCCACCGATGATTTATGGAAGACTCACCCTTTTGCAGCCTAGGATTCTATTTGAGCAAAGTGAGAAACTGTAACAGGACCAGGAACCTAGCTCCTGCCCTCGAGGGGCGCACAGCCTTCAAGGAAATGGAGTCTCAGCACAGAGAACCAGGAAACCAATGACATACTTCATAGGAGGCTCAATTTACCAAAGGGGGGTAAAAGTTAATGGTTTTGGAAAGAATGGTGAGGACCCATGGAAAAGGGTTAGAACGTTTGGTACCTGGAATAGGGCATTTTGGGAGAGTAAAGTCCATCCTGGCGAGCCTTGGGAACATTTTTCACATGACTTGAAGATGAGAGACCTGGATTCCCCAGGAGAAGGAGGTATCCCATGTGGGAAGAATGGCATGAACTGAGGCCTAGGGGCAGGGACCAGCAAGTAACTGAAGTCAGAAAGAGCCCCCAAGTCAGGGGCCTGGAGAGATGAGGTCAGAGCAGGCACAACAATTGTGTCAGAATGTTGAGCCAGAATCAGAGGACCAGGAATGAAGGACTAGTGTTTTGGTAATTGATAAACATCTGTATGAAGCATTTGGAGATTCATTACAAAAACTTTATCAGCAAATAAAGATTAATTTTCTCCTTTATGGAACCTGAGGTCTGTTTAGGAGGAAAAAATACAAATGGCATCTATCTATCTATCTAAATATCTATATCTATCTCTCTCTCTCTATATATATATATATATATATATATGAAATATATATATATATATATGAAATCATGCAATGATAGGGGTTTTTTTCCTCCTCCTCCTCTTCCTCTTTTTTGTGGTTGTGAGCCTAGCCTTTAACAGCTGAGCCATCTCTCCAGCCCTCCTCTTCCTCTTTTTAAGACAGGGCCCAGGTGCTGGAGAGATGACTCAGCCATTAGGAGCACTGACTGCTCCTACAGAGGACCCAGGTTCAATTCCCAGCACCCAGATGGCAGCTTGCAACTGTCTGTAACTCCAGTTCCAGAGGATCTGACACCCTCACATTGACATGCATACAGGCAAAACACTGATGCACATTTAATTAATTAATTAATTAAAAAGAAAGACAAGGCTTAATTATATATCCTGCCACACTGGTTTCAAACTCACTATTCTCCTGCCTCAGCCTCCAGAGTGCTTAAATTACAGCACCACCACATCTGTCTTACAGTAGTGGTCTCTGATTTAGTGTTTGGTGGTTTGTTGTAGGTTTTTTTTGAGGGATGTGAGAGTTATGAGGGAGGGCTTCATGCATGTGTTGGGTGGGGTTGGAGACCTGGAAAGGCACTGGAGGTACTGGATAAAGGTAAGCAAACACTAGGAGGTAAAGAGGTTGGCTGTTGGTTCAGGAAGCAAAAAGAAGATGACCCAACCTAAGGTAGGGTATGTGTATTGAGCAGCAGTGGAAAATATACCTGGAATAGGGTGGGTCTAAATAGCTGAAGATTGCCCATGCCAGGAAAAGGAATTTAAATTTGGTCAAGAGGAAATGGAGAGTCCCCAAAGCATCACCAGTCAGCAAGTGGAATGAAGCAGGTGACAAAGTGCCGTCTGACCAGAAAACAGGTCATGGAAGGAGACTGAGGCAGGACAGACACCATGAGGCTGTAGCCACATCCCTGGCAAGGTGGTACTGGGCAGATAAAAGGGGACATTTGGTGGGGATTTGGTCACTGAATAGAAAGAGAGGTGAGGATCCAGCAAGGGAAGCTCAAAGATAACTGGATGCCCAGGGTGAGTAACTTACAAAGGAAGTTGGGCCTGGGAATGGCTATGGTTATGAAAAATAAACAAAACCCAGGGCCAGGGGCTGGGCCAGGGAAGAAGAGCACTCTGAGATGTCAAAAGCTGCCTCCCTTCATAGTTCCAACTGTTTGTAGTCCTTGCCTCTAACCAGCACCCCACACACCCTGTTGCCTGTCACCTTTACTCACAGTGTACCCCTGCCTGGAATGCTCTCCTCCCTGTGTCTGGTCGCTCCTACTCATCTCTGTCTGGAGAACTCCTACTCATGCCTTAAGACTCTGCTTAGGCATCATTTCCTCCTGAGTCCTCCCTCCCTTCCCCCACCTCAGGCAGCTTTGGGTGCCCTGTCCCTGAGCTTTCCTAGCATTCTGTTTTATCCCCACTCATGGCACTTTAACTTATAGATTAGACTTTCTATTTTCTTGGACTCCTTCCCCAAGGTGTTGAACTCCATAAGAGCCAAAACAGGGTCATGCGTCACATATTTTATAATGTGGTTTCTGATTTCATGCTCAGTCAGTAGTATATGGGCCTTGATGAATGTTTACTGATTGAATGAATGAATGAATGAAGCCAGACATGGTAGCCCATACCTGTATCCTAACACTTAGGGAGGCTTAGGCAAGAAGATTTGAGATTCAAGACCATCCTGAGCAACAGGGAGATAATGTCTCAATCCCCACCCCTCAAAAATAATAAGAAAATACAAATGAATGAGCAAATTCATGAAAGAGATAGGCAGAATCAAGAGGAATACACAGTCCCTTACTTGTACTAGGTAGGGAAAGTGTTGGCCTGGCAACCTTGGGGAGGAGGCAAGATAGGCTGGCTATCTGGGTTCACTGCCAAAGGTAGCATCTCTGGACTGGACAAAGGAAGAAGGGGATGGAGATCAGCATGCAATGAGAAAAGGAAGCTTGGAATATGGCAGAGGGTTCCAGTGGGAAACATGAATAGGTCTTGTGGCTTTGAGAGGAAGAGTAGAGGGAAGGAGGATGCTTCTGGGAGTTGGGAGGGCCCCAGACTGGACGGGACCGACCTGCAGGGCCAGATACCAGGGCCTTTACCTGCCTAGGCTGACACTGGTTCCACCCAGCCCAGCCTGGGAGTCCAGCTAACCACTCGCACCCCTCCCAGGTACACTAAAGGGAGTAAGGTTGTCAAGGAAGGGCTTGGGGTGGGGTGGGGGGGGGTGGGATATGGGCTCTCCAGCTCACTCTGCTGCAAAACACTAATGTGGGTTTAAGTCACAAAGATATATGTGCTGGGCACAGGGACCCTAAGCCCTGCCTCACCAGAAGACTTAAATCCTTCCAGAGACTATTCATGTTACACTGTCAGATATTGTATTTCTATCCTTAAATATTTATTTATTTTTATTTTATGTGTATGAATGTTCTGCCTGCATATATGTATACTAGGTGCCTGATGCCCCTGTAGATTATAAGAGAGCCTTGGATGTCCTGAAACTGGAGTTACAGATGGCTGTTAACTGCCATGTGGATTTTGGGAATTGTACCTGGGTCCTCTGCAAGAACAAGTCCTCTTAACTGCTGATCCATCTCTCCAGCTTGTATATTTTCATCCTATCCCCACACTGCCCCATCCCTCACCACAAATCACCCCCCCTCCCCTCAATACCTCCTTAGGGCACAGCAAGAATTGGGTACCTGTCACATGCCTGAGTCTCCATCCTCAATGTCCCTAACCTGTGAGTCCAAGATCCTCATCCTGAAGGTACAAAGCCCTAGTTTTGCAGACTAAGGAACTCAGTGCAATAGAAAAGTTGCTTTGGAATTGCTCCTATAGAATCCATACTCTCCTCAAACCACTATTTAATGGAAGAATGTCAGGCCGAGGCATCCCCAATGGCCTCAGTACATCTTCTAAATCAAAAGATATGAGTTAAGACAGCTTGGGCCTAACTAAGTACCCTTGTCCTGGACTAAATGGACCCAGGAGCTCAGGCTCCCAAGCCAGGGCAGGCCAGCTTCTCCTCTCCCCCACCCAGTGCCTGCCTGGCGTCAGCATGGTGATGTCACCAGACTGAAGGAGACACACCGCCTGCTTGGTGAGGTCACCTTATGGGCATGTAATAGTGAGGCTAGGCCAAGCCCACCAGAACTTTCTGCCTCGTGTTGTGTGCTGAGCCTGTGGCCTGTAGCTTCTTGGGCACTCCTTCTCTTCCTGACCCTCCACCCCCCTTCAAGAAGCACCAGGACGCTGGTCAGGGGCCTTAGTGACTCAGAAGCTGCCACACAGCAGCAGGCCTAGCCACAGCCACCACCACCTTGCGCAAGGGAGAGAACAGGCCCAACTGGCCAGACGGGATCCCTGCCCTCAGCCTCCCCCACCCCTGGCCAGCCCCCCTCAGGCCTCTTTGGGGCCCTGCCCTTTGTGTACCCCGCCCGCTCCCAGACAGGTCCTCCATTCCTGACTTGGGCTAGCTGGCTACACCCTACTCTGTTCCTTGGCTCCAACTTTCCTTTCTGTGTAAGGCTTGGCCTCTGAGCTCAAAAGGGGAAATTAAGGCTGGCCTTTGCAGATATTCAGCCATCGCAACATCTTTGGGAACAAGATCTTTTCTTTTGAGGGACTTTTACCCATCAACTGGTGCACAGAATATATACACATAGGGGTCCTACAGGTGTGTCTATGTGACAAAGAGAATAGCTGTCTTTTGTGTTTAAATGTCTGTGGTATCTTTGGATGAGGACTAAGCTAGTTTTTCTAGTTCACGTGCATGTGAAGGTATTTTCTTGCAAGACCTTGGGGGTGTTTCATACATATGCGTGTTCATATCGCACTTCGGGGAAGTATACATCCTAACTTTTCTATACCCAGAGGGAAAAGGTATGTATTAACATATTAATGTATATGTATGCACCATTACATACACATCTCACCCTCTGAACACAGGGTACACACACCCATCCTGTGGACCTCTGCACACATAGTAAATATTTTGATGTCGTTTATCTTGGCTTTCACATGTCTGGCTCAGCTGCCTTTGGTCAGTGTGTGGCTCTGGCCTTCTGCCCATTCTAAAGTTGCCCCTGGTATCCCTCCCAATCTCACCCTAAGACTTCAGGGCACATTCATCTCAGGCCCAAGGTGGAGGTAACCAGAGATGAGGTCACTGCCCCTCCAGGTGATGGGAAATTGCCACCAAGGCTCCCTGACAAATAAAACAAAGGCTCTCTCTCTCTTTTGCTCTTTGGGTTTCTTCTACAAATGGACTCCCACCCTTTTTACCCCCTATGGCCACACCCAGGGCCCCCCCCAGTACTTTTGGCCCCCCAAGGAAGATTCTTCCCTGGGAATCTCTGTCAGGGCTTTGCTGCTTGCCACCACCAGAAAAACAGGCTCTGGCTCTAGGCCTGGGGTAAGATCTGTCTAGTTCAGGTTTGGTGGGAAGCAGGGGGGGGGGGTATCTGCCTGGGGCTAGGGGGAGGGGTTCAAGCTGTCTAGGGTCTCATTCTTTTTTGTTAACTCTTGCCTCCCTTCACCAGTTTCACCTGAGAAGGTTGGTGTGGGTGTGTTAGTTTGGAGTAAGAAAAGACATGTGAGGGAAGCATCTAGACATCCCCCCTCCAACCCATCCACCCAAGATGAGATAAACAAAGAAAAGCCATTTTGGTCCTTCCCCTGCCTATAACCTTGGCCTTGGAATTGAGGAACTTTGAAAAGCAAAAACTTTCCCTCCACCTTCACCCACCTCCCTCACTTACCCCCCACTTTTCCTAAGACCCCAGCTTAGTGAGAGCGTCCCAAACCAGGCAAAGTGCCCACCCACAGATTAGTGTCTCGGGGGGGGCACATAAGTAACAGAGGGAAAGAAATAAGAACAATGGGGGGGGCAGTTCATGAGGCAACCAGCTCTGCCTTAGACACAGCTCTCAGCACAGATAAGTCCCCTAAACCCCCTGGAGCCAGAGTCTGAGCCCTGCTGAGTCACCACTGTGGGTGGGAGACCCAGAATTCAACTTCTCTCAAAGTCCTGAGATACAGCCTCCCACCGAATTCTGCCCACCCCCACCTCCATTGTGGCCAGCTCTGTCTCATTCCACATCACAGCCTCAACGTTAGCTTTCAGAACAGAAAAGGAGGGGGGGAGGGTGGCACAGAAAACCCTGGGAACAGCTCCTCAGGCAACAGGCACCATGTTGGTTTCTGCTTTAGTGAAAGAGTACAGTATGGTACACCAATATCTTCCAGAAAACAAGTGGGTGACCCTCCTCACTCAGAAGTTAATTGCTTAAGATTATTTCATTCCCAGATCTAGTCCCCAAAGTTCCTCTATTCTCTGCTTTCCTGACTCAGTTTCCTACTTTTCATTTCCATCCCTTCTTTGCCTAGTCTTTATGTTCAGTGTAAATTCTGGAGGCCAGATTATGTCAGCATTCTCTGCTTACTGGGCTTGTTCCCTTCAGTGGCTGGTACCCACACACTTTTCCTGAGGACCCTGGATTTCAAGGCCACGCTCTAGACGATGGGACTCTGCATACTAAACTCCCCACTGCCATCTCTGTAGGTGGGGTCTTTTACCCCAGTCCCATCACTACAAAACACTAGGATGGAACCAGGGTCACTGGGGCCAAGGGCTTCCCTGGGATTCTCCTAGTTCTCCACACTTGGGCGGGGAAGCAAACCTCCCTTTCTGGCTTCTCTGGGTTTGGGTAGGTCCTACAGGAAAGGGCCTGCCCACCTCTGTCATCAGGAGTAGAAAAGCAGGGATGGGGCCCCTCCCTTTCTAGGAAATTAATCTCAACAGAAAGTAGATCCAAGCCCTCAGAAGACAGAACTTAGCACTCATAGAACAGCTCATGCCTAGGTCCTGCAGAACCTAGAGTTAGGGACTAGGGTCCTATTGGAAAGTACTTGGCAGATTCAGGCCCCTCAGCCCCAAGGCAAGAGATGGAGGAGGGAGAAGGGATGGGACCTCACCCGGAAACTCATCCCATTAAGGAGAAACAAAGACCTGTGGTGCTGGAGGTGCCTCCCAAGCCTGGGCTCCTCTCCCTGTCAGGGGTGGGGCAGGGCCCTAAGGCTCAGAGCTCTAATGGTCCTGGAGTTGGGGGGCAGGTGTCACTTGCAATAGGTCCAGGAAGCCAGTGTCCTTAGGAAGGCTCCTCTGAGCCACAGGGAGACTGATTAATTCTTCAAATACCACAAACACTCCACTTCAAGCCAGAAGCTGGACAATCCCAGAAGCCTAGTATTTCAGAGTCAAAAGTCCATTTCTCTCTGTCTCTTAGCTGTTCACAAACACCTAACAAATTAATGGAGAAATGGGATCAGAACTCAAGGGTTCTGCTTTCTAAACTTGAGGGATGTTCAGAGACATTACATTAGTCTGGGTTTGTAGGGCCATTAAGGAGATGCCTACACATATAGAGAACCAAAATGGAGATGATGGGACTATCTAGTCCTTGGGCTGTGGTCCCATAGTCCAAGTTTTCAGGATCCCTGGGAATCGCCTTCATCTCTGTGCAGGTCAAGGCATCAGAAGTTCAGTGACATCTGATTAGTTATTAGCTGCCGGGGCAATTCTGGAGCCAGCCTTTCTCCTTGGCAGAGCTTCTCTCAGACCTGGGTGAAGTCTGGGGTAATTTTCTAGCCAGGAGTTCTTTCCCTCTTCACTCGGCTTCTATTAGGAAGAACAGTGTTGCAGTACAGAAAAGGAAGGCAGAGAGAATAACCTTATTGGTCTATTGACAGCATCTAGTACTCTGGCTGGACTCAGTATGCACTCAACTGTGCTGGGGTGGGTTTTTGCTGGTTTTAAACAAGAAGTCAGGTGACCAGCTGAATGTGGTGGTGCATGCCTTTAATCCCAACACTCAGGAGGCAGAGGCAGGCAGATTTCTGTAAATTCGAGGCTAGCCTGGTCTACAAAAGTGAGTCCAGGATAGCCAGGGATACCCAGAGAAACCCTGTCTCAAAAAACAAAGAAATAAAACAAAACAAAACAAAAAAGAGGAAGATGAAGCAGTGATCTCTTTGATCCCACCTAAGTCCTGAGACAGCATGACTCCATTCTTCAGGTGTGGGTAGATTCTACAGGAAAGTGTCTGTTGGGTTCCCTGGCCCAGGAGGAGGCCCCACCCTCAAGGGCTTAAACAAGTGAAAAGGTCTGGAAGGAATTTAGACCAGGGGTTGGGGGTAAGGCCAGGTGGCAAAGGTGGGAGCTTAGAATCCTGAGATTAGAGACTGGACCATTGAGTCTTCTGTCATTAAAAACTAGAGTGAGAACAACCTCCAACCCTGCCAGTCCTGGCTTCTACACCTTGTTCTCTTGAGCTTCAGCTGAGAATGGGGGTTGGGAGGGAATGCTGCCGACAATTGACATTCCCTGGCTGCTACTGCTTCTTGGTCTGAGGATCCTACTGTCCTCTGCAGACAGGCCCCTGCCTCTCTAGGAAGGAGTTCTCAGCTACTCATTTCCCAGAAACAGCCAACAGCATCCTCCAATGCATCCTCCAATGTCTCCTTGAGTACATACTCTTCTTCTCTAAAAAGATACATTCCTATCATTTATGTATGTTCTGAACATACTATGCAGCAGAAAGTATAAGTATAGTTCAAGGCATTCAACACAGGAGATGGAGAGAAAATAAATGAATAAAAGTGGACCATATCCCATGTCCTTTCACCTTCTGATGTTCCCTAACCATGTAAGAAGCCCATATCATTATTCTGCACCTACTAGTGTGTGTGCCAGGGAAGGACTGGGCCTGGAATAGTGGAGTCTCTGGCCTTTCTGTAGTCCTTCAACAAGCATCCCAATCCTAGTGCTCAGAATATTATCATGAGAGGAGAAGGAGACAGAAATGCCCACCCACTCCCTAGACATCAGGTTTCCTGCATCTGGTGAGTGGTGAGGCACATACATACATACATACATACATACATACATGTATATATACACATACATGTATGTATACACACACATATATATGTACATGTATGTCTATATATATGTATATATGTGTATATATACAACAGAGGGAAGCAAGGTTTTGGCAGAGGTAATTAGGGACTGCAGACATTAAGTAGCCTGGCCTTGAGGCTGAGAGGGGACTTGAGAAGGAAGAGCTACACTGATTCTTCTGGGGGCTCTGCTGGCAAGTGGAGAAGTAGAAAGAGATGGTCTCCTTCACCCAGAGTCCAAGGAAAGGAAATGTTTGTGTATGCAGTGCGTTCATGTGTGAGTTTGTGTGCATACGTGTGTGAGTGTGTGTGTGCCTGTCTCTGCCAGGTAGGGCTAAGAAGCAAGAGTCCTGACGGTTCAAGCAAGTCCTACCTGTAAACGATGCCAGCAACAGCAGCAGCAGCCAGGCTTCAGGGCCCCACATCTCGGCTCCCAGGGACAGGGGCATTGGCTGAAAGGCAGACCTGCCCAGTGATTCTGGAGTTCCACCGAGTTCTCCCTGGGAGCCGATTCTGGAATTGTGTAAGGCTCTGACCCAGAAGACAGGAAGTCACGAAGTCCCCTGGCACTGACGTACTTGCTTATCCCACTTGGGTCTCCACCAGGGGACCCAGGCCCCAGTTCTACCCACCCAGCCGTGGCTACCCCCAAGAAACCGTGATCGGGAGCCCTGAGCTCCCCCAGAGCTGCTTCCCACGCCGTGGCCAACAACGAAGGCAGAAACCTGGGAACCTGCTAAGCAGGTCAGAACAGGTGCGTCTCCGGGGGCCGGGCCTGGCACTGAGAGGAGACTCCGCAGCCACCGCCCCCACGGCCTGGGCTAGCTAATGGGCGCCAGGGAGGGAGGAAAGAAGGGAAGGATCTGGGTGCGGGCAGTGGGATCTCATCCTTAATAGGGGGCTTTACCTGTGAAGGTAGGGAAGGAGATGTGAGGGGGACCTCCTAGTAGCAAGGTAAAACAAATAAGTCTTAAAGAGAGAAGCACCAAGATGAACAGGGGCAAGGCCCTTGTATATGAAAAGGAACCCAACCGAATCATATGCCAGCCAGGTCAGCTGTTTTCTGGGGTCCTTGACAAGTTCCTCAAACTCCTGAAGGGCTCAGCTTTGGTGACACTGAACCAGAGGAGGTTATCTGAGGAGGTCCCTGGCTTGCTGGCCCACCTACCTCATCCTTCAGAAGACCCAAATCGGCTGGGTGTGGTGGCACATACATTTAATCCCAGCATCAAGAGGCAGAGGCAGGTGGATCTCTTTGAGTTTGAGGCCAGACTCGTCTACAAAGTGACTCCAGGACAGCCAAGGCTACACAGAGAAACCTTTTTTTTTTTTTTTTTTTTTTGGTTTTTCGAGACAGGGTTTCTCTGTGTATCCTTGGCTGTTCTGGACTCACCTTGTAGACCAGGCTGGCCTTGAACTCACAGAGATCCACCTGCCTCTGCCTCCCAAGTGCTGGGATTAAAGACGTGTGCCACCACGCCGGGCAGAGAAACCTTTCTTAAAAAACAAACAAACAAACAAACCAAAATAAACAAGAAGGCCCAAATTGGAGACTGGACTTTCCAGAAGAAGGTCAAGTTAATCTAGTGGTTCTGGAAGCAGAAAGCTGTCTCAGAGACCCCTGAGAAAGAGCTTCATTACTTTCCTCTGGCCTTTTCCCTGCTTGGAAGAGCTGGAGAGACTGACCAAGAAATTAGCCCTGTGGATTCCTGGTTTCCTCGAAGAACCTTCTCACAAGTACTTGACACCTGGCCAGGAGTTTTAAGAGGAGAAGGAGGAGGGCTTTTCCTCCTTCTCCACGGTGTGCCCCCCCCCCCCACTCATGGGGAGGACAATATGTCTGGACTTTGCAGGGATGATACTGAGTCCACTCTATCCCTGTACTCCTATAATGCTCATATCCATCTGATTGCTTACATCCAATTTGAGTGAATAAAAGTAACCACCAAGTGACAGCTGGAGAGCCAGAAGAAGGGGCATATCTTCATGCCCTGAAAGACAGAGGCAAGATCTCTGGCAGATTAGAATTTCAAAAACAGGTAAAAGCCAGACATGCTGGTGCACACCCACAGTCCCAGCACTTGGGAAGTGAAGGCAGAAGGATCCAGATTTCTCAGAAAGCTTTGGCTACATAGTGTTTTGGGTTATCCTGAGCTATATGGGGCCCTACCTCAAACAACAATAACAATAACTATATATATATATATATGTGTGTGTGTGTGTGTGTGTGTGTGTGGCTACACACAGAAACCCTGTATCGTAACATATATATTTTTGTTTTTTACCATACAGGGTTTCTCTGTGTAGCCTTAGCTGTCCCTGAACTTGTAGACAGACCTCTGTAGATCAGGCTAGGTTCATACTCAGAGATCCACCTATCTCTGCCTCCTAAGTGCTGGGATTAAAAGCATGCACCACCACCACCTGGCATGAACAAAAATAATTTTAAAAAGACACATAAATATGGAGACACACTCAGGGAAATAAAACTTATAGGTTACTTAGGTTTCATGTCTAGAAACAGAAAGGGAGAATGAAGTATCAATAAGTGGGGAGGTCACTAATGTAGAATGTTTTCCATTACTTCTCTCCCCAACTCTACCTGCTCAGGCTTTTTGTTTGTGGCTTAGAAACAGGGCTTTGTGCATATACACTCTCTACCCCTGAGCCACTTCCTCAGACTCCTTACCTGTCAATCTTACCCATCCCTTAAAACTGACCTCAAATGCCACATCTCCCATGAAGCCTTCTCAGCTCCTCCCACACGAAATTAATCTTTCTCTCTTCTCTCATTCCTCAGCTTCTGCCAGTCTCTTTATTATAGTTTGTGCACTCATAATTTGCGCTCATCTTATCTCCTTAACGAAATTGTAAGCTTTAATACAAGAGCCATTGATTGAGGCCTGTTGTATGGCAGAGATTCAGTAAATGTGTTAAGCTGAAGGGAAGGATGACAGCTGTCCTCTGTGAAGTTCCTGAAAATCAGGCTTGCTTTATAATTTTGTCCAGTCAACCATGCTAGGGCAGTTCACAACCCCTAATGGGAACTAAGTGCATTTTATTTTATTTTATTTTATTTTACAAAGGCCTGCATTTATGAATAAACAAGTGTCAGTGTAAAGTAGATGGTGAGGTAGGGTCAGCAGTGATCTCAAATGATCAGAAGTTATTATACCGAACCTGGGTTGTAATCTGGACTCTAACACTGCCCTCAGAGTAGACCAGTCTCTGTAACCCACCTTTCAGTAGTGATTTCAATAGTGACCCCTTTCTCGAGGGCTATTCCCTACAGGCCAGGGGCAGATTCAAGGGTCAGGCTGGATGCCAAAAGTTCTTAGTTTCTCTCCACCTCCACCTCCACCTTGGCAAACCCCTGCCCCTCTTCAGGACTCAGGTCCCCACCTGTGCCAGGGGAACAGCCCCACCCCGATGCTGCTTTGAGATCCAGTGTGGCAGGGGTGGGGTAGGGCCAGGGGGAATGGGAGGGGGAGCATCCCTGTGTTATAATTATAATTATCACACCTTGGATCCTGTCACATGCTCTCACAGGAGCTCTTTCCTTCCCACGGATTCATCCCTCAGGCTACAGGATATCACTGGAGAAACTGAGGCATGGGAGTGAGAAAGCAGCTAGATCACAAATTGAGTATCCAGTCTGCTTTGGATTTTCCATTCACAATATACTCTTCCTCCCAAAGTGCTACCAGCAAGAATATCTGAGTCCATAGATGGTGGGACCCTAAATCACTCAATCCAACTTTAGTCAGAGGGAACACTGAAAGGAAACAGAACTTCTCAGAGGTGGTATTAAGGTAATGAACACACCCACATCTCCATGGATATGGTCAGGCCCTTAAAATGGGGGCTGCAGGTGTCTTATTCTCAGTGGCCAGAGAGAATAAGGCAGCCACCCATGCTTTTGAGGTAGGAATCTCTTTCCTCATTTAACAAATATTTATCTTGAAGACCTCTCTATTCCCTCATTCCCTTAGTCCCGTATACCCAGGCCTTTTATATCTTCTGGGCTGAATTTCAGGAAAGCCATGTTTCAGATCAGGGGCTATATGCAAATAATGGGTATGGAAGCTTTTCAAGATCCATGTGTATATTCAGAACTCAACTCTTTCTTCTACATTGACTCCCTATTCCCCTCATGCCTCACTACCTACCCTCCTCCCACCTACATTCTGAGCTCTAAGAATGGGAACAATTCAAGCCACGATGGATGGCATCCATAGTGCATGCATTTGTCTGTATAACATCATTGGGCAAGCCGGCAAGCTCACATTCATTCAACAGACATTTAATGAAAATCACTGTGTCAGACTCAAGGGAGGTAACAGAGACATAGGACACATGATCCCTGCTCACAAGGTCCCCTCAATCAGGAGAAGACACAATCACAACTCCAACAAATTACATCCCACTATCACATGCTTCCTTTGTATGTCTCTAAGTAAGTGTCACAAACATACGTGGGACTACATCTGTCCATGTCCACGTGGATATTATCTACATGTGTCCAAGCATCCGCTTTGCCTGGTCTCAGTCCCCATGCAAGGCTGCACACCTAAGCCAAACCGGTTGGAGAGGGTTATGCTGAAATTTTTGTTTGTGACAATGGGACCTGAGGTGAGTCAGGGAGGGACAAGGTTGGGTGGAGTGGTGTGGGGGAAGAAGAGTGAGAGTGAGGGTCAGATTGAGTGATCAGGGAGGGAGGGAATGGGTCAGAGTGGGAAGGGATGCGGTGGGGTGCCAGGAGAATGGGCCTGGGGTGGGGGTAAATAAGAAAGCTCCTTAGTGACTTATATCCTGTTAGTCTGCAGTGAGATTCCAGGCCAGAGAACAGAGCTTGAAGGAGAGTCTGGCACTGAGAGAGAGGAGGGTGAATACTAAGTCAGAATGGAACTAAAAAAGCATGGGTGTGGATGAGATGTTGGTGCTCCATTTCTGTGCAGCTCTGATAAGCCGTTCCCCATTTGTTCATCCCTCTGCTCCTGCAGAGTTTGCACAGAAAGCCGTGGGGTTCTGACTGACGTGGCAGGCGATTACTGATAATTGGACTTGATTCCATTCCCAGGACTGCGGCTTCAGGAGGTAGCTTTGTGTTCACTTCTACTGTTCCTCTATAGGAAGCCTCTCCACTTATGGAGAGAGGCTTCCCCCCTACACTGAAAAATGCCTTAGCTACTCCCACCCCCAGCCTAAAACCTTACTATGTCCAGTATTGCCATGGTGGCATCTTGTTTTCCAAGACATTCCATCTTAATGTTTCTACGTGCTCTGCTCTTTTTATCTGCTAATCATGGAGTCTCAATACCCAGCCCATCTTTTAATAACAACCGCGTTTCCTGGTTGCCTAACAACATCCCTTTGCGCTCAGGGGGCTGGGCCTGCTTGTTCCTCAAGGGCTCTAAAGCTGGAGTAAATCACCCAGGAAAAGAGAGGGCTGAAGGAAGGCATACAAAGCATGTTTGGGTCCTGTTTCTCAACAGACCCAGTTGAATGCAGAGCCCCTCCTCTTTGGTCTCACTCAGCGTCTATAAACACACTTCCGCAACATTGGTGACTAGAACGTGGGTTAAGAGACAAAAGCCTTTATTATTTTACCCTGTGTTTATGGATGGGCTGACAGTTTTAGAAGGCTGTTGGAATAGGCCCTAGCTGGCACTGGATGAGAATAGGAAGTCTTGTGGAACTCGATCTAAGCAGTAGCAATAGCAGCAGAAGATGTAGTAAGGTTAAGGAAGCAAGAACAAAGGTAAGGGGGGAGCCTGAGAATCTGGTGGGAAAACAGATTCTAGTGAGGACCTTGGCTGTGTTCTCCCTGTCCCCACCATCAATCACAAGCAAAACCAAATGAAAAACAAGTGAGACAGCCCCCCAGAGTTGAGTCTGTCTATCCTGCCCTTCCTGAATTGGTTTCTCCTTTAGTTGCAGAAGCAGCATAAATGTAAAAGGGTTAGGCCTCAAGAATATCCACTAGCAAGGTCAGGAGCCTCAGTCTATGAGCTATAAAGAAAGGGTACAGGACCGAGGACAGCATTTAACCTAGCTTTCCAGTGTCTCCTTCCCTGCATCTCGGCTTACTTACACTCACTCAGGTCTCCGGGGAAATGCCTGGAAAAGTCCTACGAGGTTCTCACTCGGGTCCTCATCAATCACCAAGGCCTGCTGTGCCAAGGGGTTCCACACCGTGGTGTAGTTCTAAGATGCAGCTAAGGGAAGATGTCGACCCATTACTCGAGAAGCCAGGTGGTGGCTCCATTTGGCAGAGAGGAAAGGGCAGGGCTCTAAAAGAAAAACAAGTGAAAACAAACAGATGCAAACTAGCAGAAAAAGTTACACTGGGAAGAAAAAGAAAGTAAGCAGGTGCTGTGATCTCCAACAGCCTCCAGTGAGAGGCTGAGGCGTTTGTCGGTGGAGGAAGCCTTCTGGAGGGCCTATGTTCTGTGTGGGACTCCCAAACTCAAGGCTAGATCCTGTCTCAAAATATTTTTTTTGCTGGGAAGTTCTGGTGCACACTTTTAAGCCCAGCACTTGGGAAGCAGAGACACAAAGATCTCTGTGAGTTCCAGGCCAGCCTGCTCTACAAAGCAAGTCCAGGACAGTCAGGGTTGTTACACTGTCTTGGAAAAAAAAAGATTCTTTCTTTTGTTCTTTCTTTCTTTCCTTTTTTGTTTGTTTGTTTGTTTTTTGGCCATCTCCTCTTTGAGCTAAGAGCGGAGTCAGAACTCGTGTCATATGGCTCAGGGCCTGCAAGTCAAATGGCCAGAATGGGCTGGAGGAAAAATGTAGACAAGTTAGAGACAATAGAGGCAGAGCCAGAGAGAAGTTGTGACAGATGAGGCAGCCTGGAGGGTACAGGAGGGCACTGTGGATGTCTTGAGAGTGCAACGAAGACTCCTGGCCTAAGTGTCATCTTTCTGTGTGCACTGAACAATCCTGAGAACCAGAGATGATTCCACGGCCAGGAAGTGAGTAAGGGCCAGATACGGTGGCACATGCCTGGAATCCTAGCGGCCAGGAGGCTAAAGCAGAACGTTGTGAGCTTAAGGTCTGCCTGGGGTACTTAGCAACGCCATGTCTCAAAAAAGAAAAGACCATGGGGGTAAGGCAGGGAGAACAAGATAAAGAAAGAACGTTGAGAAGATTTAAGTCAAGGGATAGGTATGGGGCTGGGGCAGACATCTCAGACCGGGAAGCATAGGACACCTCAGGTGACATTCTTGGGCATGAAGTACATGTCATACAAATGCAGACCGGTTGGCTGGTGCCCACTTCTCCTGCCAGCCTTCCCTTTTCCCACCTTCTTTTCTGCTTCCTCCAAAATATAGACTTGGTTCAGAATAATTGGGAGTCCTAGGCAGTACCTCTCTTGAGTCTAGGGTTATTACTGGGTGGGAACGAAGGAGGTGCAGAACTGGAGTGGATGTAGCTCAAGAACATGTCAGGCTCAGGAATACATATCCAGGAAAGACACAAAGGGCACAGTATCAGAGTCCAGCTAGAAGAAAAAGAAACAAAGCTGAGAGAAACTGGAAAGGACCCTGGGATGGGGAGTTACTGTTTTTCATAAGGAGAGACAGAAAACAAGCCAGTCAGATCATTGGATGGGCATAGACAAAAACAAAAAACAAAAAAAACTATTGTTGAATCTCAGCTTAACATACAGGTGGGAACAGGTCTGGTGAGCAGGCCTGTGATCTTGGTTACCGAGGAGACTGAGGCAAAGACTACCTGGGTTACAAAATGAGTTCAAGGCCACCCTGGGTAACTTATCAAGACCCTAACTCAAAGTTTAAAAAACAAATGGGTTGGAGATACAGCACAATAGCAGAGTGAGCGTTGCCCAGCAATTCGCAATATCCTAGGCTCAATCCTCAGTACCACAAATTCTAAAAAAGGAAGGAAAGGAGGGAAACAAAGGCAAAAGACCTTGGTAATCATCTAGTCTGTGCCTTCTTGTGCATACCCTCTGCATGTAGTTTTCTCTCAAGGTCTAATTGGGATCAGGAGGAAAAAGGCCTGGTGTGCTCCTGGTCCCCGAATCACATGGTCATTCCCACAGAAACCTTGGACACTCCGAAGTCTGGATTTCTCAAGCTAATGGGGAGCAAGCCCATGCTTAGAAACCAAAGGCAAAGCCATCCTTAGCACTCAAAGCCCGGCCTGGGGGACATAGATCCTGTTTCTGCTCTACCCTAGCTGGGCTAGGAGTAGAAATCTGCCTGTATTTCCTCCTACAACTGAAACCAGTCAGTCGGCCTTGGTCTGGGCCTCTTCATTCCTGTAGGGACTGCAGTAAGGCCTTCAGTAATCCGGCTTGAATGAAAAGAAGAGATCAGGAGGGGCAGTAGTCTGTTTTTCTCCCATCTCACCCCCACCCACCTTCTAAGGCTGGGCAGCTTCTGCCCGGGATCTTATCTGGAGAAACTCCCTGCCATCAATCCTGAGTTCCACAGCGCCTCCGTGTCTATGTGTTATTTGATTCTAATGAGGCGAGATGAAATAATTATTCTTCCTAGTAGTAAAAAATTGTCCAAGATATGCCTAACCTAATTCTCCTCACCCACTTGATCGGCCCTAACTCATCTCTTCCTCCGTGTCTTTCTTCTGTCTCTTTTCCTACCGCAGTTCTCTTATCTCATCGAGACTGGACTTTACTGCCCTCTAGTGGCCAGAGCAGAGAGGACTCTCCCAACCAATCAGTACCTTAAAGGACTTGACCACTAACAAACAGCCCATTACATAAATGGGAACGCTGAGGAAGTCTACTCAAATCTCTGAATCCCAAGCCACTTAGTCCACGTTCATCCCCAACCTCTTGTTTCCTTCCTATCTCATCCCTAGAGAAGATTCTAAGTTGGAAACCCTGCAGCAAAAAAGAATGACACGATCTCCACCCACCCCACCACCTGCCTCAAATGTGATAGTCACAGGCTAGTTTGCCGCTATTGGGTTCTTCTAAGGAACTGTCGGCTTCCAACCTTTTTGAGCCCAATTGTTTTAGGGATATTTACTGGCTTCCCCACATCTCGTTGCTCTGACGACACCACTGTACGACCACGATAGCTAATCAGGTCTCCTGTTCCCAAGGTAACAGGCGCTTTACGACCTTCAGTTTGCAGAAGTCGCACTGCGGTTCCTGCAATGGTTGCTGGGTAACGGCGGTGGAGAAAAGGGGGTACCTGAGCGAGGACTTGGGCTGATCTTGGGAGGGGAAGCTAGCCCATGCCTGGAGGAAGTGCTTGGGCCCCGGGTGAAGGGGTGCGACCCGAAGCAATCCAGCTGCTCTCCCCTCCGTTGGGCCCATGGCTGGGAACCTCCCTGGTCGAGCAAGGAGCTCGGTCTGGACCTGGAGGCCAGTGGCGCGGAACGTACTTCTGGCTCGTGCCTTCCATTCGTGCACGGAACTGCGGGGACGGTTCTATCTGGTAGGGGGTCTCCTTGAAGGTGGTGCAAGAGTGCCCAGCAGCGATACTGTGATCTTTGACCCAGCTGGAGGCCAAGCGGTGCGACTGCCAACCCCGGACAGTCCCCTTCGCAGTCACCACGACGCGGCACTGGTGGGAGAACGTTGGCTCTGCGTGGTGGGTGGCTGGGATGGGTCACGTCGCTTAGCCACGGTGGCGGCGCTGGACACGGAGAGCGGAGTGTGGGAGGTATGGACTGCAAACCCTGGCAACTGCCCTCCTGCTGGCCTCAGCAGCCACACCTGCACTCGCCTCTCAGACCAAGAGCTGCGGGTGTCAGGCAGGGAGGGTGGTATCCGCACTCAGCGACGCTACGGAAGCATCTACACGTTAAAGTTGGACCACACCACCCGAACTTATTGGTACTGCAAACGCTGTTTGTTTTTCTCTACACTCTAGAAACACAAAACCTAAACAAACTTACTGGTAATTTATCCCTGTCCTCACCCTAGCACCCTTCATCTTGGAATCTTACAGTTTCCAAGATGGCTTAACTCTTATCTGTCCCAAGCTTGATTTTTCCTTCACAAGGGCACTCTGGCAAAGCGGTAGAACACTTGAGTCTTTTCAGAAAACCAATCTTAGGCCTGAATTTCTGTGTACCAACAGCTACAAGGAAGAAGGCTGCCACACGGTCTCACGATCAGGTCACTGTGCTGCCCTACTGCCAACTCCCGGACCCCACCCCGGTCACCAGCTATTTCTCTTTGGGGGTTGCAACTCAGCTGGACCAGAAGTAGCAGGGCAATGGAGCCATGGAAAAATTAAGGTATCAGCGAAGTTTTTTAATTTCACACTTTAAAGTGAGAAAGGACTAAAACTGCAATGAGCAAACCCTTCAGTCTTCTCCCCTTTTTTCTCCCCAAAGGAGGAACCACCTGTTGCCCCTCGTTTGATGGAACAGCTTGCAAGGCTTGTGAGCAGTGGGCAGGGGTTGCAGCAGGGACCCCAGAGCCTGCGGCACCATTCCTGTTCAGTGGTGGGACCCTTCGCTGTACTGTTTGGTGGAGAAACTCTGACCAGAGCTAGAGACACGATCTGCAGTGACCTCTACATCTATGATGCTCGTGAGAGCCAAACTAATGTTTGAAGGAAGGGAGGAGGAAAAGACACGAGAACTTAAAAACAACAAAAAGATGGAGTGGTGGGATAAAAAGGAGGAAAAATTAGTTGACAAAAGTTAAAGAAATGCAGGCCAGGGCGTTACACAGAGAAACCCTGGCTCGAAAAACCAAACCCAACCAAACAAAAAAACATTTGTGCCAGGCATGGTGTCAAACATCTTTAATTCCAGCACTCAGGAGGCAGAAGCAGGTGAATTCTGAGTTCAAAGCCAGCCTGGTCCACATAGTGAGTTCCAGGATGGCCAGAGCTACATAGAGAAACCCTGTCTAAAAAAATAAATAAAAAAGCCGGGCGGTGGTGGCGCACGCCTTTAATCCCAGCACTTGGGAGGCAGAGGCAGGCGGATCTCTGTGAGTTCGAGGCCAGCCTGGTCTACAAAGCGAGTCCAGAACAGCCAGAGATACACAGAGAAACCCTGCCTGGAAAAACCAATAAATAATAAATAAATAAATAAATAAATAAATAAATAAATAAATAAATAAATGAAAAGAGTTAAAGAAATGCAATAGAGGGGCTGGAGAGATGGCTCAGTGGTTAAGAGCACTGACTGCTCTTCCAAAGGACCTGGGTTCAATTCCCAGCACCCACATAGCAGTTCACAACTGTTTGTAACTTCAAGATCTGACACACTCACACAGACATACATGTAGGCAAAACACCAATGTACATAAAATAAAAATAAATACATTATTTTTAAAAATAGTTAAAACAAACAAACGCAATAGAGTACTGGAAAGATAGCTCAGCCTTTAAAGGCTAAGGCTCACAACCAAACCAACAAATCAAAATCACAGTGCTGGATGTGGTGGCCCTCACCTTTCACCTCAGCCCTCGGGAGGCAAAGGCAAGAAGATCTCTGAGTTCAGAGCCAGCCTGGTCTATAAATTGAGTTCCAGGACAACCAGGGCCACATATAAGACCCTATCTAATATACATATAAAGTTTAAATTTTAAAAAATAGAGCCATAGCTATGTGGTGGTGGCACACACATTTAACCACAGCACTTGGGAGACAAGAGGCAGGAGGATCTCTGTAAATTTGAGGGCAGCCTGGTGTACAGAGCAAGTTACAAGTCAGCCAGGGCTACACAGAAAACCTCGTTTTGAAAAAAAAAAAAAAATAGAGCCAGGCATAGTGGTTCACACCTTTAATTCTAGTCCTTGGGAGGCAGAGGCAGTCAGCCTGGTCTAGGAGTTTGAGACTAGCCAGGGTGACACAATGAGGCTGTTTCAAAAACAAAATAAAATAGGCAACATATATATAATATTAAACAGTTGAAAAGGACAACAAATCAAATGAGAAAAACAACAGGCACATATTTGACTGTGTTGAAGCAGAGTAACTAAGTAAGTATCCCTGCCTCGGTAACGACCTCTCCTCTAAACCCAACAGGCAAGTCTCCACCTCTGTGGTTCCACTTCCCCTGTGCAGACCGTGGACTGAAGCGTGTGGGCCATCGTACTTGCCTTTGGAATGACCAGCTTTATTTGGTCGGGGGTTTTGGCGAGGATGGCAGGACAGCTAGCCCCCAGGTTTGTATCCTGGAACTCTTCATCTAAAGACAGCGGAAAGGCACGTGGCCAAGCCTCTGTGTCGTGGCAAACCCACAAAGCATGCTCATCAGAGCTCCTGCCCCACTTCAAATACTTATTAAATTTCTGAGAGTCAACAATTTGTCTCTGAATACTTTTTAAAAGAGCACTAAACAAGCAGACGTCTTTACTTACACAGCAAAGGCCAAAATATGGATCCTTTCTGATACTGTTCCTTTGATTTGTGTGAGGCAGGGTCTCTCTATGTAGCCTTGGATGGCCTGGAACTCAGAGACCTGCTTCCTGTTGTCTTCCAACACTAAAACTAAAGGCATGCAAGTCACCATACTCAGCTGTATGCTGTCTTTTGCCCTCAATGTAGCCCTAAATGAGAGAGTTTCAGGCTACAGCTAACCATTCTGACACAAACATTTAATTAACAAAAAATATTACAATAGCAGAGAAAATAATAACAACAACAATAAAAAGAAATTAGAAGTGGGAATCGGGGTTAAAAAAAAAATAGGCAGAGGCCTTAGTCCCTAAGAGACCAACACTCCTGCTGAGCTGGACTTAGTCCCAGCGCCTTCTGAGTTTTCCTTGGCTGCTGGCTTCTCATCTTCCCCCATAAGACGAATATTGTGCTTTTCCCGGAATTCATTGAGTTCTTTCCCCTTTGCCTGAAGCTGCTGTGACAGTGTCTCAATGATCTTCTGTATCTAGAAGGCAAAAGAAAGAGGTTCTAGAAGGCAAAAGAGGTTCTAGAAGGATGCAGGTCTCCTTCCTCTGACCTGGAATAGACTATAGTTAAAGGAAGCAAAACAAGATAGTACTTTTAACCTCACCTTTAGCCAAGAATTAACAAAGCCCAAACTTTTTAGTGATTTCTTTTTCAAACACAGTGGCTTATACAAGGGATCATCCTGGCTACTTTTGTTATTCTTTGGCAATTTCATAAAAGTATATGATATATTCTGACCATACTTAGCCCCATCTTTATTTACCTCCCACCAACTCACCCCACAAGTCCCCCATCTCATAGTCATATTTCTGTTTTGTTTTGTGGTCCATGGAGTTTAGCCAGGACCACCCTGTGGGCATGAGACTGGAGCATGAGCGACCCCCCAAGGGGCGACATCACTTAAGACAATGACCCCCCTCTCCCAGCAACCTTCAATGGTCAACCCCAGGGAGGGCAAGCTGCTGTTTTAAAATGCATTTATCATACTGTGGTTTCTCATTTTTTACTTACTAATTTACAATTATCCCAGGCTGGCTTCAAACCCAAGATTCTCCTGCCTCATCATCTTAGCAGGTTAATCAGCAATGTATGCCACCCAATCAGTATTCTTTCTCCTTTTAAAATGTCACATGTGGTATATCCAAGGGTCTGGTTCATTGGAGAGAGCCTAAGAATATGCATTTTAGAGTAGTTCTTGAGCCAGGTGTGGTGCACGCCTTTAATCCCAGCACTTGGGAGGCAGAGGCAGGTGGATCTCTTTGAGTTCGAGGCCAGCCTGGTCTACAAAGCAAGTTCCAGGACAGCTAGAAACACAGAGAAACCCTGTCTTGAAAAAAAAACAAAACAAAACAAAAATAAATAAGTAAACTGGTTCTTGGCTGGAAGTGTAGCTCAGTGGTAGCCTGCTATGCATTAGGTCCTGGGTTGATGCCTAGCACTGCTAAACTAGTTTTTCAGGTGATTTTGATTCAGGTATCCATGGACTCTGCTCTACCCATTCCCCTCCCAACTCAACCACACCAAAGAACCTATGGAGAGGGCACACAGCCAACAACTCCTCACATGAACAGCTGGACTTCGTAATCATATATAAAGGGCACAGGCTAATAGGGTATATACTATCTTCCACATGAACTTCTGCGTGGCCTTTGTTCCCTCACAGTCCCTAAGCCCCAGACTGCCATACTTGACCTCTTGGCTGCTCACCTGCTCCCTGTTGCCCTCCAAGGCAGGCAGCACTTCTTTCACAGTCCGCTCTACCAGCACACCTCCAACCATGCGGTAGCACTTGCGGGTCTCATCCACTCCCTTCAGCGTATCGATCACCAGACTAGAGCGGGAGGATAAGACAAGACCTCAAAACTCAGTCTATGCAACCCTCCCTCACAAAAATGGCCCATTCAATTATTCTACCGTTTCTCTGTGGCCTTCTTACCTGTGCTCATTCAATTCCATCTCCAGCTCAGCTGCTTTGGATGCCAAGCCCCTCTGTTCCTGCCGAAGGCGATTAAAGCCAGCAATTACCTAGGTGAGGAGAGGAGAGATGAGACAGGGAAAACTAACCTGGGAAGTGAAGGCAGCTGGCAGGATGCTGTTACAAAGATGCACCAATGGATGCCTATCTTGGGAATGGAGTAGAATACACATTTGTGATTTCTTAGTCTGTGGAATTCCTTCCCCAGTAGGCAACGACAGAATGTCTACACATGAGAAATGTTTACCAGGCACGAGGAGGTTTTAACACTAGATGTGAATGTGAGAGATGGGGTGAGGAGCTGCAGGAATGCCTACAAGAAACTTGCAGGTATGGAGGGTTGGAGGGCTTTTTGGTGTCTTCCTCCCCAATTTATTCATCTTTATTATATGTTTATGAGTATTATGTTATGCTTGCAAGTGTGTATATATGTGCATAGTGTGTGTGCCTGGTGCCCAGGGGCCAGAAGAGGGCATCAGATTCCCGGAAACTGGAGTTACAGATGGTTGTGAGCCACCATGTGGGTGCTGGAAACTGAACCTGGGTCCTTTTAAGTTCTTTTAACCACTAAGATATCTTGCCAGTTCATATCACACACACACACACACACACACAGAGATATTTATTTTTAATTATATGGATATGTATGTGTTTGTGCACATGAGTGCAGTAATCACAGAGACCAGCAGAATGTGATGGATCCCCTGGAGCTGGAGTCAAAGGTCTGATACGGGTGCTGGGAATCAAACCTGGGTCTTCTAGAAGAGCAGTATGTACTTTTTTTGTTGTTGTTGTTTTGTTTTTTTGAGACAAGGTTTCTCTGTGTTGCCCTGGCTGTCTTGGACTCCATTTGTAGACTAGACTGGCCTCGAACTCAGAGATCCACCTGCCTCTGCCTCCTGAGTGCTGGGATTAAGGGCATGTACCACTTTTTCCCCCTTTTCTTTTGTCTCAGATAGCCCAAGATGACCTTAAATTTGCTATGTAGCCAAGGATGACTTGAACTTCTGATCCTCTTGTCTTCACCTCCCAAGTCCTGCTAGGATTACAGGAATACTCATCATACACAGTATATTCAATGCAAAGCATCCAACCCAAGGCCTCACACATACATAGAAGACAAGCACTCTACCGGTAACTGGGCTATACCTCCAATCCCAATCTTTTCTATGAATGTTGTGTTATTTGCCATTTTATACCCTGACTTCCTCAGAAAAATTTAGATATGTGTAACAGAATATTTTTATTTATCAACACTTATATTTATTAATACTTAACAAGCATCTATAAAATACCTAAATCCTATAACCTAAAATCTGTAATCTAAGAATACCTTAATACCTAAAAATACTCTAATACCTATATAAAAACACTTAACACTATTTTAAGTTTCTTAAAAGGATTTTAAGTTTCTTAAAAGGATATTAATAGTCTTAGCATAGGTCTGTGCAGGATGGCTTGGTTTATGGCAGTCCCATCAGGTTGTATCTTTTAAACTTAAAGTCTGTTGGAGCTTATTTTACCAGTTCATAAGGCCAGTTTACAAAGTCAGTCCTGTTCCGACTGCCAACTGAGGGCGGTCTTTCAATCAGCTAAAACTCACATGGTCTTTTTGGCCTGGGCAAGTCTCAAGCTTCTCCAAGCAGTTTTCTTTTCTTTTTCTTTTTTTTTTTCTTTTTTTGGTTTTTCAAGACAGGGTTTCTCTGTGTAACAGCGTAACAGCTCTGGCTGTCCTGGACTCAAACTCACAGAGATCCACCTGCCTCTGCCTCCCAAGTGCTGGGATTAAAGGCATGTGCTACCACACCCGGCCTTCCAAGCAGTTTTCTAACTACGATTGCCTCAATCACTTTTCGGAGTTCTGGAGCATCAAGACAGAGGCCTTTAAAAGACCCTCTCTCAGCAGGTTACACTATGCCTTTGCCTTGGGCTACAGTAGTCTCAATTCTGTTAATGGTGCACCTTGTGGTGCTCTTCTTCAGTGTGACCTAGAGTCTCTGGTTTATAAATCATCCCATCTCGAAATCCTCAGTGGACTGTCCAAAGTCTCTCAAGATCGCCTAGCATTCCTGTTGCCGTGGTAACCATCTACAAGGCTTTCACAGCTTCCTAGCCACGCCCCTTCAACAGGGCAGTTTGTGTTTTCATCTCAGTTACCTTAAGGGATGCCAATTTTGCCAGTCCAAAATTCCTATGAGCTATCAGATGCTAATTGAACTATTAATTTCACTAAAAAAGGGCCTAACTTCTACCACAGATATGTAAATAGACTTTTTTTTTCTCATAACAGAAAACATTTAATGAAGGCTTGCCTACAGTTTCAGTGGTTTAGTTCATTATCATGGTGGGAAGCATGGCAGAATGCAGGCAGGCATGTTTCTGGGGAAGTAGCTGAGAGTTCTACCAGTATAACCTATTTTTAAATACCTACTTCTTTCATGACCCTCCAAGTGCTTGCCACAGTGTGGCAAGTAAAGGTTGACTGTGTACCAGAGCTGTGACAGCTTAGATGCTCTGTCTCCTTCACCTCTAAAAATAAGATTAGGTTAAGGTACAGCTCAGTGCTACAGCACTTGCCCTTTGTGTCTCAGGGTTCAATTTACAGTTTGGAAAAAAAAAAAAGAGTATAAAAAATATACCCTAATTTAGAAAACAAGAGCCCAAGACCCTGGTGCAAGGAGTTGGCTTTCAGAATGACTTGTAGAGCTGGTACTTGTATCTTGGCTTTTCTAAATCTAAGAACCTTTTCTATTTTATGTTGTTTCTGGTTTGTCATACATAAATCTCATATAAACAACAAAGTACTTCCCCTTGATTTACAGTCCTGCTTTATCTTCTTTCTTGGTTACTCAATGCTATAGTCTTTGTTTTTCTTTTGGTATTTTTGTTTGTTTTATGGTGCTGGGGAGTGAATCCAGGGCACCGCACATGCAAAGCAAACCCTCTGCCACTGAATGGCACCCCCAGTCCCTTACTATATAAATTTGATCACTTGGGGAAGAAGGGATGACTCAGCAGGTAAGAGTACTTGCTGTTCCAGAAGACCTAGTTTTGATTCCCAGTATTCACAAGGGAGCTAACAAATGCCTGTAGCTCCAGTTCCAGAGGGTCTGTCATCTTCCTCTGGGCTCTGCAGGTACCAGGTACTCATGACAGGTTCACTTCTGAGGGCACTAGGCACACACATGGTGCTCATGCATACATGCAGTCAAAACACTCATACACATAAGGTAAGTAAGTCTTTATAAAGTTTTTAAATAGGAAAAGTATTTATAACCCAAAGGACGTTCCCTTTTTAAATTAACTTATGTCCCAACAGCCAGGAGGCAGAGACAGGCAGATCTGTGTGAATTCAAGGCCAGCCTGGTCTACACAGAATGAGTTCCAGGACAGCCAGAGATACAAACAGAGGAATCCTGTCTCAAAAAACAACAAAAAATATGGGGGAGGGTGCCACTGCACATGTCAGAAGACAACTTGTGGAATTCAGTTTTATCCTTCCACGCTGTGGGTCTTGGGGACTGAATGCAGGTTGTCAGGCCCGACAAGCACCTGTACCCACTAAGTCATCTGGCTCTCACCCATATTACCTTTCCCCCAAAAATGTCCTTTGTCTATGTTAATTGCCATTACATCTTAATTGACACTGGAAGAACAGAACAGGTGGAGAACTCTGACTGAATCCATCTGAAATACATTCCTGAGAGACTGCTCCACTGATTGTCTCCCTTCCTTTTCAGCATCCACCTGTAGGGGTTAGATAAATTAGATTTAGAAAATATATAGGAGTTTCTGATACTGTCTCTTAATTTGGGGCCTGAAGAGCATTATCAGCATGAAGTCAGCAAAAACAGGAAAGACTTAATAGACTGAAAAACAAGGTTGAAGTCAGGAAAAACAGGAAAGACTCAATAGACTTGAAGAAACAAAGTATCTGGCCTGACATTGTTTTCAGCTGCTAAGTGGGCGGAGCCCAAATTAAGCTGAAACAGAGTTCCTCCTATTTGAGGACAGTGCATGGAGCCCAGAAGAGAAGAGGCCCCTGATGCTAGAGAGCTCGGAGAGTCCTGCTGAAAAAAGTGCTGGCCATCGTTTGATGGCCAGGTTTCCCTGAAGCAGAAAGAAGCTGGTGAGCAAAGAAAGCCTGAGCAAGACACCAAAAGGCCAAGGACTGGACCCTGTGGCTCAGCTTTTGCCTGGAGGGGTTTGATCTGTCCGATCAGTGGCCTAGGGGAAACTGTGCCTGGCTTTAAGGACTGAGGCAGAGCAGCTGAGTTCCTGATTCAAAAGAAGTAAGTTGGCCTGCAGACGGCTGGGGTCTCCCACAGAGAAGAAAGCATGAAGCCTTATTTAAGGTGAGACTGCAATAACCAACTTACCCTGACAAACCTGCATCTGAGAGATCCAGAAAAAGGACTGCTAAGTGCGTTAAAGAATCTACAACAAGCCGGGCGGTGGTGGAGCACGCCTTTAATCCCAGCACTTGGGAGGCAGAGGCAGGCGGATCTTTGTGAGTTCGAGGCCAGCCTGGTCTACAAAGCGAGTCCAGGACAGCCAGAGCTGTTAAACAGAGAAACCCTGTCTCGAAAAACCAAAAACAAAAAAAAACAAAAAAAAAAAAAAAGAATCTACAACAAAGACTGTGTTCCTGACGACTGAGGACCTGCCCCAGAGACTGTATCATTCTAAAAGGTTATGAAAGTAGTTGTTATAATTATCAATAGGTTTAGTGGATAGGTTAAAGGGGTTGTAGGAATTTATAGGATTAATAGATAAGAAATTGTTGGTGTTTGTTATAAGTGAATTTAGTAACAAATAAATAAGTGTTAAATAATAATTTAAAAGTTCGGTTACATCCACCCCCTCTTGGTTTTTATGGTTTTGAGACAAAGTCTCAAGTGCGCAGGCTGGCCTACTACTGATATATAATCAAAGATGATCCTGAACTCCTGATCCTCCCACCTCCACTTCCTGAGTTCTGGGATTACTGATTTTATTGCCCCTCTTTATGGTAAATGTAGTTAACTATCAAAGAAAACTTTCTTGATCTAATTACTCTATCACATAAAGGTACCCATCCCTTCTCTTCAAACCAGTCTATACTTATTGCTTCTAATTTACTTCAAATTACCCTCTGTCTTCTGTGTGATATTATTTACCAAACTATCTTCCCAAGGATCTTGAACAGCCAAATAAACATATATATATGTATGTATATATATATACATACATACATATATGTATATTTGCCTTTTCTCAAGGCTCAATCTGCTTCTTTAAAACTAGCAAAAAGATTTATTTATCTGAGTAGCGGTGGTGCACGCCTTTAGTCCCAGCACTTGAGAGGCAGAGGCAGGCGGATCTCTTGAGTTCAAGGTCAGCCTGGTCTACAAAGCGAGTTCCAGGACAGCAGGACTACACAGAGAAACTTCATTCCAGAAAAAGAAAAAGAAAAAGGAAGGGAGAGAGGGAGAGAGAAGAGAGAAAGAAAATGAATTATTGAGGGGACCAGAGAGATTGCTCAACAGTTAAGAGTACTTGATGTTCTTGCAAAGAGCCCAGTTCAGTTCTCAGCATAATATGGTGGCTTAAACAGCTTGTAACTCCAGTTCTAGAGGATCTGATGCCCTCTTCTGACCTCTGTGAGCATCAGGAATGCACGTGGTACACATGCATACATCCATGCACTCAAACACATAAGACAAAGATGAAATCTAAAAAAAAAAAGTCCAAACGTTTTAGACTTACTTGGGTTCAAATCCCAGTACTGCCTGTATTATACACTGTTCTGAGTAAGCTACTTGTCTTTTTTTCTATAAAATATAAATAATACACAATAGGACAGTTTCTTCACACTAGTGCTATTGACACTATGAATCATAATTTTATGTTGGCAATCTTGTACACTGCACAGTAGTTAGCAACGTCACTGCACTCTACCCACTAAAACTAAACACATTTCAAGCACTGCGACTGTTCCCAACGGACACGTCACACCAGGTTGAGAACCAACACCAAAGGACAAAACTGAGAGGCTGAGAACGCTCAAGGTTAGTCTTCCACTCCCCTTTGGTTTCTGGTTAGTCTTCCACTCCC